>JAHLJT010002630.1:106859085-106929085 GCA_031308135.1 Acheta domesticus | reverse complement strand
TATTTGCTTAATATACAGATTCCATAACAATAATAATACATTATTATTATTATTATTATTATTATTATTGTTATAAAATGAAGAGCTAGGCGGTAATATTTCACGATATATCTTTTCGATTTCTCTCTGAGCTGGCTTTACTTAAATAATTATTGTTACGTTGCTGTAAATAAATCAATAACTCCCCTCCACATTAATATTACAGTTTTGTTTCTTCAGCATACTGGGCAGAATTGCTTAAAGAGACGTTTTGTTTCAACGCTCATGCCTCAGCCCACCCCACCCACTCTGTGCAGCGTGAAAAGATTTCGGCACGAGAGCCGTGTACCTGCCCTCCGACACTCTTGAATGGGATCAACAAAGAAACAGGAAACTTGCTGCAGCTTATGACCTGACGGTTACCTCCTCTGCTGTCCCGACGTGCCAGGCACGGCTGTCTTCAAAGGTGTAAAAGAGACGCGGTTGCCAAATTACCAAACCAAGAGCAAGTGCTCTCAGACATGAGTTGCAAGATAAACTAAAGACCCGGTATATATGTGTGTGTGTGTATATATGTGTGTGTGTGTGTGTATATATGTGTGTGTGTGTATATATGTGTGTGTGTATATGTGTGTGTATATATATGTGTGTGTGTGTGTGTGTATATATGTGTGTGTGTGTGTATATATATGTGTGTAAGTGTATATATATGTGTGTAAGTGTGTATATATATATATATATATATATATATATATATATATATATATGTCAAGTTTCACGGGAGGCAGACGTGTTCATCTGTGGAACAAAATTAATCTTTTGGTTTTGCGGTATGCAGTTTATTTCGTGAAAGGTATAAATACGTGAGTTTATTCATTCGGGAGCGTGGTTCCGATATGCAGGAAAATAATGTTTAATGGATCGAGTGGATGTCAATGGATATGGAAAAATGGTATATGGGCTGCAGCAGCGGCAAAATGGAACATGGTCTAATTCGGGCAGTACAACGATAAGGGCAGTGAACGATTTTCTTAAATATAATAAAAATTATAGGAAGGTCAAGGTGTGTTTAGCACATTAAATATTTAAAGAGGAAAACGAAGAAAATGGCCATAGTAATATTGATGTGCACAGTGTGAATGTTTGTTTATATTTTTTATATAAATTTTGTGTGAATGTGTTTACTGTGTTTTAGTTAATAAATATTTTGTGTCGGAAGGAGAAAAGGTGGTAGTGTTTTATGAAAAGGGAAAGGCAATTAATGTTTTGTTGACGTGATATGAAGATTTTAGTTTTTGTTATTTTGAAAAAAAATCAAACGCCGAGTAAATAATTCGGCAAAGGTAATGTTTGAAAGGGGAAAAAAGTAAATAACAGTTGACATTTTCCTTTACATGAAGCTCCCCGGACATTTTCAAAATTTTCTCAAAAAGGCTCCAAATTTTTTCTTTAAATTTTTTGTAATAATTGAGTAAAATACACATATTAAGGTGGCATATGTCCGGTTTTCGTGGTTAACTCTGAATTTTCGAAAATTGCAAAAGTTTGAATTTTATTCGGCGTCGTCCTCCAACTACAAAATTGGAGATAGAGATTTTCCCCTTAAATAAATTTTTTTCATCATAGCGAGTTATTGGTAATGCAAGAAGAGGAGACTTCAACAATAGCAAAAAACTGGAGAGGGATATGCTGTCGAGCGTTCAAGGGAGGCAGACGTGTTCGTCTGTGGAACAAAATTGATCTTTTGGTTTTGAGGTATGTTTTATGGGAGCGGCGATTACCCCATTATTGTCCACATTGATCATCTTCGCCGTGGTCTTGCACGGTCCCCTCAATGGATCGTGCGACGGGCTGACTGGTCGTTTCAAAATAATGTTAACCTGCCAGATGGTCCCTTCGGAAATGTGGATGAAATGACTGAACATTTTAATAGCGCTGTACTCGGTGCTGCTTCTATCGCTATTCCGAAGTCAACTGGTAAACCGCGACACCCTTTCATCCCGTGGTGGAATGTGAACTGCTCTAGAGCGGTCAGTGCTCGAAAAAAGGGCTGGCACGTCTCAGACATTATCCAGCTGTGGATAACCTCATCGAGTATAAAAGATGCAGGGCGAAGGCTAGGAGAACGATTATAGAGAGCAAAAATGCATCGTGGAGAGCGTACATCTCGTCTCTCATTTGTCACACGCCACCACGCCTGGTATGGAGAAAAATTGGTCAGATAAAAGGACACTTTTCACCAAATACTGTGCCAAATCTCTTTAAAATGGAGAAATGGAGAAATCACATTTCCAGATACGATTGTAGAGGAACTCGCCGCGCACTATGAACATATGTCAAGTTCGGCGAACTGCGCTCCTGGCTTTCTTGTGATCAAAGAGAGGATTGAGAAGCATCCGTTTGATTTCTCCTGCAGAGCGTCTGTGGATTACAACATTCCCTTCTCTATGTCGCAATTGCGCTCTGCTCTCGCATTGGCAAAAAGAACTGCCCCAGGTCCTGATGAAATACACAATCTTATGCTACAACATCTTCTCGATGTGACGATGCAATTTCCCCTCTGCCTTTATAATCGCATCTGGGAAGAGCACACCATCCCCGCTCTATGGCGAGAAGCCATAGTTATCCCAGCTCTGAAGGACGGAAAGGATCGGTCGTTGTCATCGAGCTACCGACCTCTCGCTCTCACCAGCTGCGTTTGCAAAGTGCTGGAACGGATGGTAAACCTGCACTTGGTCTGGACCTTAAAGTGCAGAAACCTACACACACCAATTCAGTGCGGTTTCAGGAAACACCGGTCAACCCCGGACCATCTCGTCGCTTTGGCAACGGAAATTTCAACCTCGTTCGTCCTGAGACAACACCTTGGGCCGTACTATTCGATATAGAAAAGGCATATGACACCACTTGGAGGTATGGCATTCTGCGAGCCTTGCACTCCTGGGGATTGAGGGGGAATCTCCCCTTATTCCTCCAAAATTTCTTATCGGACAGATCTTTCAGAGTTCGCATTGGTGACAAAGTGTCTAACAGTCACCCCCTTGAAAACGGCATCCCCCAAGGCTCGGTGCTAAGTGTTACTCTGTTTACCATTGCCATAAATAGTATAGCGTCGGTCATGAGGGAACCTGTAAAGGCAGCGCTGTTTGTTGATGATTTTGCCATTTTTTGTTCATCCAACGGTATAAGTGTGATCCAGAGGCAACTCCCAACTGGTGCTCAAGTTGCATGAATGGAGCATGTCAAGGTTTTAATTTCTCACCTACTAAATCTACTGGAGTGCACTTCTGCAGAATATACCACTTGCATAGCGATCCAATCCTGTACTTGGGAGGAAATCGGCTTCCATTCGCTGACTCGGCCAGGTTTTTGGGTCTCACTTTTGACAAGTCGCTCACGTGGCGTCCTCATATTCGAACACCGCAAACCAGATGCGTCTCCCCCATCAATCTGTGTGGCACTTCATGGGGAGCCGACCGCATTACCCTATTGCGGTTATATAGAGCACTCATTCGCCCAGCATTGGATTACGGTAGTGAAGTGTATGGTTGTGCAGCTCCTTCAGGCTGGTCATTGTCAAGTCCTGCTGAGCTCGTCTTCCAATGTGATGCAATACAAATGCGTTCTTTCCACCTTGGAAACACCTTTTTTTGTCTTAAACATGCTAAATAGTTTGTTTTGTCTTTAATACAGGATTCTGGCAGACATTTTGCTTTATAGAATAACAATACTTCCGTTTTGTTTGCAGATGGCAGGGAGTCTCTTCATTCAAATGGGGATTCAGCTTTGGTGATACCTCAGCTGCAACGACAGCAACAATTTCGAGAGCAGCCACTACAACAACAGCAGCAGCTTAAAGAGCAACAGCTACAACAGCAGCTGCAGCAAGCAGATGAAGAACAACAACATGTTTCGCATCTAGCCTTTGAGTTTTCTTTACTTCCAGAGGTGACCGAACAAAACGACCCGTTACTACCTGAACATTCGGTGCCATTGAGTGATAAATCAGATGATTCAGAGAGCAAAGAATCCACAGATGCCCCAGATGTGCCTGGAAATGACATTGAAGAACTGGATGAAGAAACAGAACTTACGCATGAAGAAAGTCTCAATCCCAGCTCTGGTAAGTAAAGAATTGTCCATCAGTTCTATACCCTCTAAATATTATGCTGCTGTATGTAATTGAAAGTTTATTTGTGTTTGTTGTTTCTTTGGGAAAAGTCACGTGAATGCTGAGGTAAAGGTCGCCTGTTTGTGCAATATATTCATATTTTGATAACTAAGAAAAACTTTACTTTCCCGTATACGTACGTATATACGGAGTAATATACGTCGTATAGGGAAAGTTGTGTAATGCTGCGCGAAAAAACTGCGGATTTTTGGCAGAAAAAAATTAATTGCCGGGCCCTGACTACGAAAAAGTGGATAAAACCAGTTACTAAATTAACCCTTCTGTGGGCGCGTGACTTTCCATCCCGCCAGTGGGCGCGTGGCGTACACCCGTACTCCAGCATTAGGAGCTGTTTTGTTAACAAACCCTCCGGATTTTGACACTTAATTGTTATTTTATAACATATTACTATTATTCTTTTCATTCTAACATTAATAAACTGAAATGAACGAGGCACTTCATTTATAAAAAGAAATTTTGAAAAATCCAGAAAAAATATGTTTATTGTCACAAATCACTTTGGAAATTTTACAAATGGCTCAAATGTTAAAAGTTTCATAACAATATATACACATAGCTTTCAAATGGTCTTTGTACATCCATTTTTTGCTTTTCTCACACCATCTGCGAGTAGACTTACTGCGACTTTTGCCGCAGACATCACAGCGGCCATTGCCGCTTGGAAGTTTTCTTACCTCATGACTGTTTGCTTACCTCTCCTCCTAACAATAGTTTCAAATCTACCGACTATTACTGAATTACTGACACAAAATGGCCCGCTCGGTTGATAATTGATAATTTGCAACCATTTCGTCAAATAACTCTCTAACGGCCGCTAACTTGTCGAAGTTCTGATACTTCTATCCCTTACATCATCAAATATTAGAATTCTCAATAGAAGTCTAAATTTATTCAGGCTCATTGACAAAAAAATCATGCTTCTATACCTGAGCCTCTGAAATTTTCCCATATTTTGCTGCAATTTTTTCTTGAACTTCCATGTGATCCAATAAGAAAAAGTATTCCAATAAAAGCTCTAATCTCCGTATCATCTGTCGGTCTTGCACCTCTACAACTACTAAAAACGTGATCTTATCTTCTCAATATAAATGTTAGTATTTATGGTAATCAACTTATGACATCATTATTTATAAAGAGACATACATAGTCAGTAGCATCAACTAGCCCTTTGGAACTTTTCGTTGGTCCTGGCAAATACAAAGTTATATTGTGAGATCTCGAACGAACATTTACGCGTGGTTTCACCTTATTCCAAGTTGTATTTTTGTCTTTTGCCACGAAATAAGTCATAAGTAAAGGAGTCTCTGTTTAATTTTCATCTTCTTCTGACTCGCTTTGTTCAGTCCGAGAATTGTGATCACTAATTTCAAGAAGCTCTTCTGTAACTTCATCATCATCATCATCATAATCACTGTCATCTTCATCAAAATCTATTTCATCTATTTCTGAAAACCAGTGCGAATGACATCCACATCCGAAGTCTTTTCTTGTAATTTACTTTGTTTAGCAGAATTTATATTTCAAAAGAAACACCACACTAGTTTCAGATAGCTAGTCGCAGAAGTATAACTCAGATTACATACTCAGATAAACACCGAAGGAGCGAAAGACACGATGGTCGGACGACTGACACAAGAGGCAACTGAGGGACGTCAGTGGGCGCGTGGAGTACGATGGTGCTCCATTCAAAACAAATCTGTTATCGCGAGAGAGATAAGCAGTTTTGATGACATCCATTTCCGCCATGCGGTTCCTTACAGTTGCAAAGTCAGCTACCGGGAACGACAGCTCCAAGCATTAGCTTATATAAAAGAAATGAAGGTTTAAAATTATGTGGAGTACACCGGTACTCCACGCGCCCACTGAAGGGTTAAGAAAAATCCCCTAACACGTGCTGTAGCCAGGATCCCTTTTTTGTTGGTCCTTGATACCGAAAAACCGTCTGTGAACACTACTAGCGCCTAAACCATAGGTACGATTTCTTCCAAAATGGATATTCCCCGGTCGATCTGGTTTGAGTTAAAGCTTTGAGATTTCGAAAAAGATTCTTCAAAATTTGGGGGTACTTTACACGAAGCCCCCCGGACATTTTCAAAATTTTCTCAAAAACGGCTCCAACTTTTAATTTCTTGTAAGAATAGAGTAAAATACCCTTATAAAGGTGACATAGGTGCGATTTTCGAAAATTGAGAAAGTTCGAATTTTTTTCAGCGTCTTTCCCCAACTACAAAATAGAAGATAGAGATTTTTCCTTCAAATCAAATTTGTTGTCCAATATTAGTTCTTTGTTTAAGGTCATGTACTGTAACGAATCTAATTCTCTCTCCTTTTTATTGAAATGAAAACCTCCAGAATTTTTTTATACCGCATACCGAACTTTTTATATAACTCAAGACTTTTATATATAACTCAATCCGCCAATACGCGGAATGCTCACTAAATAGAATATTCACTGAATTTTCCCAGCTAGCTCAGTAAACACAACACTAATGAATGAATTAATAATGAATTTCTCCTTTTATTTTTGCGCGATTGTGGGTTCGTAATTTTTATTCAAACAGTTACCTACCGTTTTCTTACCATTTACTGCCTGGGCAACCCGATCCGCCCGCCATACGGGGGACGAGAAACATCTGAAGGTTTTTTTCTATTTGACTATTGATTGCTAGCTACTAATTATGCAGAATCGCATAATAATCATTAGATCTTGTGTTCGTTCAAACATTAACAAACTGGTTTATTCAATTAAACTTTTTTTAAATCAACAGTGATTGCAATCCTCATTACCAGTGCAGCTATTGCCATTTTAATAAATGTTCAGTTCGGTCATGACCCTTTAGAAAATGCCTGATCAGTTTTTCACAATACCAGAGCTCTTTTCTCAGACAGCGTCACGAAGATCTGCGGACGACGAATTCCAGGGCGTCGAGATGTCCACTCTTCTCTCTTCTACCGCGATCTTCGTTACCTATGATTCGAACTCCGCCAACCTATCTACAATTTATTCCCTGCTTAATTTTACCGTTGGTGACAAGAATCCTATTATCACAGCTCTATTATTCCGTCCTTGATTCAGGAAAATTTAACACTTCTCACGTAGACACGTCCGGTTTCGTTGCATACTGTCTGCATAAAAATGCTGCACAAAATGTTCAAAGTCCCAATTTGATATTATTCTGCACCATGTCCTTACTCCGATAATATTCAACATTTCTTATTAACCCTTATTAAATTAAAACATCGATCGTACCAGTTATAATAATCCACAGTCCTATTATTCTTTCACGAACAAACGTTAAAGTCCAAACTCCTTAGAAATTCTCGACCTCACACGCAATAATCTCTAGCACTGACCTGTTCGGTTTGCTGTCTCGTAACAGAATGGGGCAAGTCAAAACTTTTTGCTTCCCAAATAACAGACTTCAATTTTTTTCTCAAAACCCCTCTCGTATCCGGTCATTTTTAATTATAATCGACGAACGGTCCCGGTATGTACACCAACACTGGTTTCAACGCACCTGTGATTGTAAGATGAACCTCGCTCATGTTTATCGGCTCCCTAGCAACCACATGCGATCGTCTTCTCTTTACCTGTAAAAACTTAATATTCCATCTTTTTCGTAATTATTTATCGCCTAAATAATTGGTATATCACACTACATTGTTTCGAAACTTTTAGTTGTTTTCGCGCAACATAGCGTGTAATATTTTCAAATTTTAAAAAATTACAAAAACAAGATTTTCTCAAAAACCGCTCCAAATTTTTGTCTTTAAACTTTTGGTAGGGATAGTTCCAAATGTACTCTATGAAATGACATAGTTGCCATATTGCTCTATTCTTTTGTTTTTCAAAAATTACAAAAATTTAATTTTATTTACTTGTCTCCCACGTCGTTAATATTTACATTAGCTGCGATTTGTTCACATTATTATATTTACGAGTACATGTGCTTTAAAATGATGTCAAGTAAAGTTTCTCGAGAACTCAGCCGCATTTTCAAGAAAAAAATTCCGCATTTTCAGAAACGCTCTAAGGCCATTTACTCATAAATGGCTCAAAATTTTTTCTTCAAACTTTTGGAACGGATAGTGCTAATTGCACTCTTTTATGTGGCGTAAAGTTCAATTTGGGTATTTTTTTGTATTTGCAAAAATTATTTAAATGTAATTTTTTTGGAAGATCTCACACACCTTTAATATGCACATTTCCAGCAATTTGTAAACACTATTGTATTTGTGAGTGTATGTGCTTCAAATGAAGTTTTTCGAAAACTCAAAAAATTTCCGTGAAAAAGTGTTTCAAATTTCGCATTTTTAGTAGCGCTTAAACGTAATTATTTTTAAAACGGTTCCAAATTTTTCAAAGAGAATGTTTAGGACGAGGGTTTTACTGTTCTTTGATATTTTAAAATTAACATTTCCGTTCTATTATTAGGAAACCGAAAAATTAAGAAAATGTCCAAAAAATGTGCTTTGGGCGGCCGTAGATGGCAGCTGGCACGAGTATATGGCTATTCCGAAAAGCTAGCCAAGACCCAAGGAAATAGAAGACTAATACGGGAAAGTATGTGCCATTCTGTAGCATCACTAGTTTTTCCTGTGGTTCTTTGAATTTGAACGTAATGGCTAGTGAAAATGAATACAGTGAAATCTTGTTAGTACGTTTTCAAGGAACTGAAAAATTTGAATGTCGTAAGCGGGGGGAAAAAATGCTCAATTTAAACCTAACCAAAAATGATCAATTTACGCCTACTTTTCACTTTTCCGTCCGCAAATTACAATAAAGAAAACATGGATACATAAATAGGACGCAGATATCCACAGGATATAATGTGTTAATATATGACATTGAATAAAACTAAATTACACAAAAAAAGCATTTAAAGTAATGCACATTAATTAATCTATTGCTAGGGTGGCCAGAAATGTTTTGTGAAAATATGAACTGGTGGGGAGGGGATTTGGAATAATAATGATACGTTCTCTTTATTATTTTAAAACGGTACGAAAAGTGAAGTTGAGCTTTGCATTTACATAAAACGGAATAAATCTTTTACACATTAGTTAAAATTTTCAAATAAAATTCTCTGTGTACATTAGGGCCAGCGTTTATCAAGAGTTCATTAAAGTATTATATGCATGAAGGCATTTATGAAACACGTTTACTGTGCTGTGCATGTGCACTTGAACAAAGACATACATATTACGAATAGTTACCAAACTAAGACAACGGCATGAATCTGCACAATAGCCAGAATTGGCATCAGAGAAAATTCAGCTCTAATCTAAATTAAAAACTTGCCATAATAAACAGTAAAATCTCTAGTAACACTTGTTCACTTATACAAAAGTTTTTTTTTAAATTAATTAATTAGTTTTATTTGTTTTTTTTTACATGTTCACTATTTTGATTTTACTTCCCTGTACACGTGTGGTATAGGGAAAGTTATATAATGCTGTACGAAAAAATGGTGGATTTTAGGCAGAAAAAATTAATTGCTGGACTCTGATAACGAAAAAGTTGATAAATCCAGTTGCTTCAATTAAAAAAAAATCTCCTAAGATGTGGTGCAGCCAGATTCCCTGTTTTGTGGGTCCTCGATACTGAAAAACCAATTGAAAGCAAAACGTCTGTCTGTTATATAATTATAATTATTAATATATTATTTCTTACAAGCAATCCACAAAGCTTTATTGAAATTGCGCAACAATGCAGCAATGGATATTTAAAAAGCACATTGTTGGGTTGGTGAACTAAGAGATGGTGGCAGTGATAAGATAAAGGTGTTTTATTTACTAGAGCTTGTGTTTACAAATTAGACTTTTAGAAAATTTTCCAAACATATTAGATAATCACTATTTTTTTCTGAGTTTTGAGGTATAGAACATACATATATTCACTGAACAAAATGCCACTTAACTATGCATACGATTCAAGTCATTTACATTTACAATGCTTTTATTTTATGGTAAATACCATGAATGATATATAATGCATTACATCTAGATTTTAGCAAAAGATGTGTTTCAAAATTTGTTTGCCTCATCAAAATTGGGTAATTAAATTATTAAGAACATTGAGGGGTCTACTGAAAAGTGGAGCAATTGTAGCAGAGAGTACAGTAATTTTGTGAGTAATGTAGAAAGCAAATAAAACTTAATTTTTCTGGAGGTATTATAAGGATATTGATTACTGGTCATTAATAAGAAAGGTAGCATTTCTCTATATAATGAAATAGATTAAGGACGAGTAAACATATCTCCTTCAATCTTAACTATATTCTACTCTCATCACTAAGGACCGGATTGTTAGGTGATGCACGGACAGACAAAGCGAATTGGGGGCTTTAATTTTTTTACTTTCCCGTATACTGTACGTACGTATAGTATAGGGAAAGTTATGTAATGCTGCGCGAAACAACGGCGGATTCTCGCCAGAAAAACTCTTATTACAGGGCCCTAGTAACGAAAAAGTGGATAAATCCAGTTGCTAAATTACGGGGAAAAAATCTCCTAACACGTGGGGCAGCCAGAATCCGTATTTTGTGGGTTCTTGATACTGCCCGTCCGTCCGCCCACCCAGTTGTGTTTCATGGAGATAAAGTGCTTTACGTGCGTTCGCAGGCGCAGAGGGCTCTCCACCGCCACAGGACGAGGACCAGCAACAGGCGATGCCAGAGCGGCCTGCTAACAGCGCCAGGACTCTTCCCTCAGCAACGGAGCTGCAGCCTCACGTGCGCCTGTCACGGATGCGGACTTCGAAATGCCGCGACTGCGGCGCCATCTTCGCCTCTTCCAGGGATCTCGAGGATCACGAGCGCCAGCACTCGCGAACGCAGCCGTTGCGCCGCGGCGTCTGCGGAGCCTCTGTCACCGCGTCCAGCGACCTCGCTCCTCACAAGCGGCAGCGCGCAGCGGAGCGCCAATATCCATACGACGTGTGCGGCAAGGCCTTCACTACCGCAGCAGCCGTCGCCCTTCACAAGCGCAGGCACGGGAGAGAGGGGCCTCATTCATGCGACGTGTGCGGGAAGGGTTTCACAGCCTTAAGCTTCCTCATCACTCACAAGCGCATTCACACAGGAGAACGCCCATATGTATGCGATGTGTGCGGAAAGGCTTTTAATCAGGCAAGCGGCCGCGCCATTCACAAGCGCACGCACACGGGAGAGCGCCCGTTTTCATGCGATGTGTGCGGAATGGCTTTTACAGAGTCAGGCCACCTCGCCGTGCACAAGCGCACGCACACGAGAGAGCGCCCGTTTTCATGCGATGTGTGCGGGAAGGCTTTTAGTCACACAAGCCACCTAGCCGTGCACAACCGCACGCACACAGGAGATCGCCCGTTTTCTTGCGATGTGTGCGGAAAAGCTTTTATTCAGATAGGCGCCCTCGCCGTGCACAAGCGCACGCACACGGGAGAGCGCCCGTTTTCATGCCATGTGTTCGGGAAGGCTTTTAAAGAATCAGGCGCCCTTGCCAAGCACAAGCGCACGCACACGGGAGAGCGACCAGTAGGCTGCGACACGTGCTCGCTTCGCTTCAGTTGTAAGTCCGCGATGATATCTCACTGGCAACGCATTCACGCCACAAAGTGAACAGCTGCTATTGTTGCCCACTCGTGCATTCTTCTCGTGAATCAGGGGTAGATGTATGTAGAGTATGTGAACTCATTCGTGAGGAAAATTAAATTACTAATCTAATGACAGTGTACAACTAAAACGTGTCAGTGCATTTTAAATTTAATATCTTTGAATGAAAAACTTCGAATAAAGTGGTAAATTGGTCTTAGTTGTATTATGTATGTACTCTATTCGAAGGAATAAATTTCTAATGGTTTTATGTTATCTGAATTTTTTAATGTTAAACTAATAACTTAATTTACGTGATCAAAAGATCAATTGCTGGGGATGACATTTCATGATTAAGTTATTTTTAAGTAAATTTTATTTTTGTTGGAATAGCCCTTATTTTATAGGAAATATAAAGACATTCCTTCAATTAACCGTAGACATCACAATGTAGTCTAGAGGCGTCCAATAACCTCGAGTTCGGGGGCAGTAATCTGTTTCGAGCGGAGACATTGTTATGAGATTAATGATTTACATTCGTAGACACATTGATTTTTGGTGTCTTAAATTCATAGACAAACAATGAGGAGACCAAATCAATATAGGAATTGTCCTTTAAAAGAATTTTGTAAGAGTTAAACAGCGTCATTTATTTTTTATTTATTTCATCATAGAAATAAAGTACGTTGTCCAACTGTTACAAATGATTTTAATGGACAATTCCTTATTGATTTGGATTACTTATTGATTGTCTATAAACTCGAGATACCAAAATCAGAGAACTATACAATACAACTTATAATATATTCGCAGACATTTTGTATTTTATTAAAAACTAGCTGGTACCCGGCGCGTTGCTGCCGCAGAAGAAATAATTGAGGAAATATTCCTCTCCTCTCTCTTTTCCCCTCCCTTTCCCCCTCTTTTTCCTCCTCTCTCCTCACTGTCTTTATCCTCCTCTCATTTTCCCCACTCTCTTTTACACCTGTTTCTTTTCCCCCTGTCTCTTTCCTCCCTCTGCCTCTCTTTCCTCCCTCTGCCTCTCTTTCCTCCCTCTGCGTCTCTTCTTCCCCTGTGTCCCTCTTCCCCCCACTCTCTGACCGTTTTCCCGCTCTCTCATTTCCCTCTCTCTATTTTGCTTGTCCCTGTTTTACTTCTTTCTATTTTCCTTCTCTTTTTTCCCTTCTCTATTTTCCCTCTATTTTTCCTCTTTCTCCCTCTATTTCTCCTCTTTCTCCCTCTATTTCTCCTCTCTCTTCCCCCTCTTTTTTCTTGATAAGACGCGGCTTTGCGCAGTTTCGAGGCCGCGGCTTGAAAATGCCAGGCCTTGGCGAAGGGTGGTTTGAAGCCGTGGCTCATTCACTCAAACAGAAAATGGGAGTCTTTTAGACGTATGGCTGAATTTGGAGCCAATGTTCATCGGCTCAGGACTCAGAACCCGATAACCAGAGTGTTGCGGGATCGCAGCAATCTCTTAGAAGAATTTCGGAGAAGATTTCGCTTTTCGAAAGAAACGGTATTTGGCTGAAATATTGCGACCTAACGTCAATCACATAGACGGAAGAGGACAGATTTACTTGTGACTCAAAGCTCACGTCACTCAAACCCATTTTCGTAATTATTTATTACGAAAAACAAAAGATATAAAGTAATGTTGTTATTACAACTTTTAATGTTATAATGTTTTTGGAATTTGTGTTCGAGCAGTGTTTTTTTGTATTCTCAATTTGTATTTTTTCTATATTCTTTCATTTTTCCCGTGTCTTGTCATCTCCATAATTTCTCCTCGAATTTTTTTTGAAAGAAAGGGAAATTAAAATATGGTAATTGAATTTTTAGGTGGGACTTTCATCTTTGATTTCAAGAAAACTGCAAATAACTCCCCATAAAAAATTTAACCACAGGCGTGAACTATTTTTGGCATTGTAAGCAAGTGACCTTTCAGAACAGTATTAATTCAAATATTTTAATACTAACTAATTATCCCTTTCCCATTTTGTGGGTTGCAGGAATAGAAATTGTAACAGAAGAACTGGAAGCATCATTCGTTATCATAAAATCTTTTTTTCCTGACTACCATTTATATTCCCACAATTATTACCAATAATATTCTTCTTTTTGCTTCATCTTTCGAGTGGTTTTGAAGTCAACACAAAAACAAACATTGATACAAGAGATACGTTTATAAAAGAAAAACATGAAAAATGCAAGTAATTACTAAAAATTAACAAATGCAAATATCAGATATTAACTTAACATAAATTCTTATGATTATTATATTTAAATTAGCAACTCTCTTATAGCCCTATTATTTGAAGAACTGATACATTTTAATATGTACTACCATCCTCTAATAACAATATCTCAAAGATTTGTCAAATGTAACAGAAAGAGTTCACTCCTCAAATATGAACTATATTCTTTATCCTGTGTTATTAATTCAGAGTAGTCCTCTAAAAAAAGAAATTAGTTTGTGGAAGTGGTAGATGAGGTCATTAAAAATTGCACTAATTTTGACATATTCAAACATTTGAAGACAATTATCTGCTTCAATTTCAAGTATTTCTAATAAATATTTTAAAAATCTTATTCACCAGACCAATCAATTTCCATTACTCCAAACCAATTACATCACATACAAAAGATAAATAAAGCACTGTTACAAAATGACTTCAAGTTAGGACATTGTTTTAATGAATGTACAATATTTATATTGTGATGTCTCCGTGCATCGCATGCTCAGCTCGTGCAACAACACCATGTGAGTTCGTTTCCCCTTCAATATCTTAGCTCCCTGTAGCACGCTTAGTCAAATGAGGCTGCCCTGCCGCTCTCCTTGACTACTGTTCGCACACACTTGTAACTATTTATTCCGTTTACCTTTACTTTTATTTTTAAATTACTTGTTCACATGCTGGGATCTGGAATTTCATCTAGGCAACTACTTATTACAAATAATACACCTTATTAAATTTAACTAGGGTCATTTACTACTTTGAAACTATAATTTAGATACAATAATTTTGCCGAAAATTCTCTTAATGCTAAAAATTTTACTTTGGAATAATCATTACAAATTAAACAACTGTTCTTCTTATCTCACATATGAAGAAATAGTAGTTTTGGTGCACATGCCATGGTCCTTTCTTTCGTCTTACTAGGTAACAGCCAGGGAGCCGACCGCGGGTCACCGCTCGCAGCCTGGAGAGACTGGCCCAACCGAAAAATATCGGCTGGCGCCACCGCGTCGTATGTTCCTCAGCTGGTCTGCCCCCGCGAAGCTAGGTGTCGAGATGCTCAAAACTCCGTCTCGCCGCCAGTACACGCTCCACACAGACGTCATTGTTACTCAACGTTCGTTTTCCGCGAGAGGCGATTGGATTATTTCACGTCTAATTATGACGACTTGCGTCGGAGGCATGAGTTGTACGGACTTTATTTTTTTCGTGAAAAGATACATTTCAAACATTGCTTTTGAAAAACTGGTTCTTCTATCTGTTAAGATATTTTGTAGATTGGGTATGCCCCCGTGAGCACGTGGTATTGCCACATGATATTAGAGAAACCTTTCTTCGGTAGGTCCTACTGACGATCAACTAGCACATAGTGCTTTCGCATGAGCCCTCGCTTATTGGATTCCGACAGACAAGGAAATCGCCGTCTCTCACGGGTTTATGTTTCATTCGCTGAGTACGACGACCCATGCCCTCTCGCCTGAAATTCAATCTTACCTTTGGTTGCACACGCGGTACACGCGAACTACACTTATTTACATCTGTTGGCAACAATTTTGAGGTTAAAAGGCTATTTACTTCTTTATAGTGATTGGTGTGCTGTTGAATGACCATAATTACCATAATGAATCACCATAATTGTAAATCATAATAGACAAATTTCAAGAAGTTTGATTTTATTAAATTATTACCAATTCCCCTGATTTTTCAAAAAATTACTCTGAATGTGCAGACATATGCAGTAATGGCAAATTTCCCAATCTAACATTTGTCATGAATTCTTTAACTGGTCATATTCGTAAAGATAAGTGATCGTTTTCCAACAATTATCAAAAAATATGTATTTGCATACATATCCGGGCTCTACTGATGTGTGTCCAAAGCTAGCACAGTAACACATTTTATTTCCGAAAATTCGAGATCACGTTGTTAAGGTGATTGTAATACTTCTCATTCCTAAAATTGTAGCATACGGTGGAAAAGTAAGAAAGAAAGTATTTGGCTCTTACGGAAAAGGATTTTTCTATCAGTTAACATGCACTTTCTTCTCATTTCAGTTTCTTAAGCCTTCTGACAATTTACTAGATAATATATAGGAAGACCATTATTTCCTAACTCATCATCCTGAGCAGGTCTTTGAGAAGCTGATTTTCCATTTCTTTAGTAGGATTTCTACAGTCAGGAATACTGGGTTAAATGTGAAGGTATGCAATAAATTACATTCTAGTACATAACTATATTCTTATTCGATACTACATCATTGCGAATAAAAGGGCATTACAGAGTTGATGTGAACAACGCGCCAAGTGCCAATGTCATAAATGGAACCCTTGCGGTGCACCTGATGAGAGCAGAGAGCGGTCGAAGGGCGGAAGGGGAGGGATGGTAAAAGGGAAGCTGCTCTGCACCTGATGAGAGCGAGACGAGGAGAGATCGTGGAGGCGGAGCTGCTCCACTTGGTCCATCGCCCAGCGGTCGACTCTCTCCTGAGAGCAATGCCAGCTAGCGAAGACGCGCAGCGTCCTTGAAGGTTTGCTCACTGGGTCGTAATGCACGCTCTTTGCTCCTGTGCACGCGCCTTCCCATACGATAGGAGAACATCCGTTTTGCGTCGTCTGTTTAACTTTTTAAATAAAATTACTCACATGATTGTAGATCAAACAACACAAAATGTAATTAATGGTTTCATTTAGTGTATTTAAAAATACATTTATAAATTACATTACATATTTAAACCTGAAAGATTTGCTTTTAGTATGTTGAGGAGTATGAAAACCAACGTGTGTTACCTTGAATACTGAAAACACATGTAAAAAATGTGCACAATGCTACCTACTAAAACGTTTAACAATCACAATTAATCTTCATACTCTTGATAATATATGTATGTTAGATTTTGCAATATTTTTATAGTATCTTCAATTAATGTAAATTACAGCTATTGAAAACTATTTTCATGGCACTATTACGAAAAGCTTACGTTATCGTTCTGGCGGTAATGGCGTTGCTTTTCCTCAGAGACCCCATTCGCCTATTTGTACGTACACTTTGCGCAACACATCGTACGTTCTGCGCCAGCCTCTGCGCAGCTGCGCGCGCACGCGTCGACTGCGCATGCGCAGACGCTCGCCCGCTAGGTGAAAGCGCCACAGCTCTGCGCAGAGGGCCAGCGCAGACGCGAAGAGGCCTGCGCACAGCAGCTGCAGATGTCCCGCGACGTCTTTCAGCGCCACAACGTTTGGGCGTCGTCGGAGCTCTGCTCTGGTGGGGTCTCCGGTAATTCGCCCAAGCGAGCGACCAAGCCAAACGATGTGTTGAAGTCGTCCTTCCACTTCGGAATGAGTCCAGTCTCTTCCATTTGCAATATTATCAGTTTCAGACGTTCAGACCAGGGCCAATTGCTGTGGAAAAGAAGAATTGAAATTAAATTTAAGAATGTTAGACGTCCTAAAGTAGAGGTAACTCTTTTAAAACGTTAACTGTTGACATGCCTTTAAACTTCTGTTACCGGTGACGTGTGGTCAGTGAGACGCCTACAGTTTTAGACAGATTATTTTCGGTGTTCCATTTCATTTTGACTTGACAATTTTTTTCTCATTAACAAAGACTTAATAAACAAGAAAATGGTTTGTTATTAATATGTAAAATGAAAAAAAATATAACAATAACTCGCCGAGTAAATTTCTGATAACAATTTGTTCTATACCGTTTCTATGTAAAGACTCTTTGAAATATTGTTCACTACATTAAAATATCATTTGAATTTTATATAGCATTCTTACACGAAATTTATCCAACAATAAGAATGTGCAATGTATCTTTCTACTGATTGAAGACACTCGTTCAACCATTTGTGT
This sequence comes from Acheta domesticus, assembly GCA_031308135.1. NCBI lineage: Eukaryota > Metazoa > Arthropoda > Insecta > Orthoptera > Gryllidae > Acheta > Acheta domesticus. The sequence continues at coordinate 106,911,252 of JAHLJT010002630.1, read as the reverse complement.
CTGTTATATTCTTAGAAATACCCATCTTTTGTCAAAACTATTATAGTATTCATCTCATTTCCTCATTTTCCCTCTTTCTTTGCTTCTATTTCCTCTAATGTTTCTATTTCCCTTCTTCTATTTCATCACCTCGTTCTTCAATTACTTCATCTTCAGTATTAGCATCGTGTATATTTTCAAACGCGATATCATCGTCCACATCACTGTCAATCTTCTTGAAGTGCCGTCTCCATTACTGGAGATTGGCGACCACTTCCCGAACTTTTCTCTGTCTTGAGCCACATGGACTCAGAAACACTCGAGATACCTGTCCATTTTCGGATGTTTCCCAACCAGGACATCTTCTTCCTGCCGACTCCCCTTGTATCCTGAACTTTCCCCATCATTATTAGCTATAATAGTTCATATTTGGGGTTTAAGTAAATGACCAAGATACAATGTTTTTCTAATTTTAATCATTTTTAATATCTCTCGACATATACCATTTTTCTCTAGTATGTAATCATTACGAACTTTGTCAGTCCAGGGGATTCTCAACATTCTCCTGATCATCCGCATCTCGAAGGCCTCCAGTCTATTAATTGATGCTGGTTTCCATGTTTCAGCACCATATAAGAGAACAGTTGCCACGTAACATCACTGTCAATACCAATAGAGATTTACTTTATGGACTCATTAATTATTGTAGTATTATTGAGAAACACATTCCCAGATCGTCCAGTATGTTCACACATATTCACTGTGGTAAGAAAAGTTCTATTACTAGTGGTGTGCGATCTGCAAGACCTCCGAAACTTCAACTGACCCTCAAAGGCGAACGGTTGGTACTGAGTTCGCTGCCCACATGTTTACAGAGAGATAAGAAGGTACGATAAATCAAAATTATTGCAACGTACCAGGCAGGAGAGCTCAGCGTTGATTTGTTCTCAGCGGTCTCAGAGATCGCCACGTCACTAGGTAAAGGATCATCGTCACATAAAATACATTGTTTTGAAAAACAATACCTGCAGAGAATTGAGAATAAATCATTTGTGTTTGAACAAGAACTGAATAAGCGTAAGCAAAACGCTAAAAAGTAAATATGACTTTTTGACCTTTAAATATGTGTTAATTTCAGAGCAAATTTAGTACTGTAAAATAATGCTTTCAAAAATTATAAACTGGACAGAAAGCGAAAAACGAGAGTTTCGCGTGATTCTTATCAACTGATTGAATAATTTGCAACGAAATAAAATATACGAGAAAGGGTTCGGTTACATACGTTATATTGTATTTTGCATTTTTGTTTTATCAATAATTGCTCTTCTGTATTATTAGCAAATGTTGACGTGCTTTTCTGTAACTTGTAAAATAACTCTCTAAAAGAACATAGTAATTGGTTATAGTTCTTGAAAATATCTGTTCAAAAAGCTGAAATCTGCGATCTGAAACAACTCTGATAGATCATGAATTTGAATTGATCTTTATTTCTTGCCTGAAATCATTTCACTACATTAAACATGAACCGCTACTATACTACCTACGTATAGTAGCAGGGCTGAGGCTAATGTGTGTTATTTGGGAGACATTTTCATAAATTTAAAATGCACTGCTGACAACTAGTTTTATAATGCTTTAGGGTATTTTATATAAAAGGATTCGTAAGCAATATATCCTCCACAATAAGTTATAATTGTATTAAGGTAAATACCTGTACTCTTAGCGATTATTTAGAATTAACAAATCTATATGTAAAAAAAAATTAAAGGAAGCGTTTACGAATTCCAGGTTTGTAATTATCAGATCATTTTAACACTCACCGCCTGCTGTAGGCAAGTGGGCTAAATCCGATGACCTTTTCTTTTATTTTCCTATAAAATCTAGCTTCAGGGAAAATGGAAGTTCCATACTGCTGCCAAAGTTCAGAGGGATAGAACATTGCAAGCCGTTCTTTTTTTTCACTTCTCAAAATTGCTGATAAGTCCCGTTTATTTTTGTAACCACGTATTGGAATCCTTGATCGCATCTTTCCATAAAATGGGTTGATTCCTTTTTCTGGGAATAACACAGTAAACTTTTCTTTAACCAGCTGATCGTAGGTCTCTATTTCTGCTCCATGTTGTGGATTCGTAATAAGATCAAAGAGGCGGCCCTGGAACACAAAAATCATCGCAAATGAATACTCATGAAATAAAGTACGTCCCTGCAAATTTTCCCGTACAACTAATAAATGCATACTTTTATAGAAATTTGCTCCTATACAAAAAATAAGACTGATTTAATTTCCTACAAACAATGTCTGTTAGGATTTTTTCTGTTTCGGAGCTCTAGCGCGATGAATTTAGTCCACATTCGACGTGTGCTTCAACTCATCAAATATTCGCCGTTGTGTATCACTGGTTTTTCCTCGCAGCATGACAATACCTCTTCTTTACTGTGTAAGAAGTTCGCGAGAAAGAAACAAGTACACTTTTATGCTACGTAACAAAGAACTGTTTACGAACAATTTTTGTTAAGAATGTAACACTGAATGTCATTACACGAACAATTGAATTACATAAATATTAGTCATTACTTTCCAAATTTCTTGAAATTAAAAAAAAAATTTAATATAATTATCTACAATATCCATACTGTTTCGGAACAGTTGTATGCAACGGTTGTACCAATAAGCAACTTCATTTTAGATGAAACATCAGCATCGACTTCATTTTAAATTTTATATAAATTTTAGAGTTTATATAAACACTTTCAGAGTTTGTATAAATACAAATTTAATTTTGTAGACATTTTCACCTTTTAAATGGAATGGATGTTCCGCACTGATGCATGGATATCAATTTCATATTAGGCACTTATTTTTTACCGAAAAGATAGGCGAAAACCGTTTGCTTAATATTCTGGAACTTTCTAATAACTATTGACTCGAAAATCGAAGTTGAAAAATGCGTTACGGAGTGCCGCACGCACCTGCTGGTGGGAAACGATAGGACGCGCCCGCCGGAGGGTTCAACGCGACCAATCCCCAGGAAGCAGAATGAAGGCACGAAATACAGGGACAGATCTCAGCAATACCAAGAGGCATCCTGTGCCGAGCGAACCAGAACTTGTTTATGCTGTTGTTTTTTTCTTGGCGCGAGTGGGTCTGTCTTCACAATGGAATATCTCACGGCATTTCGCGTGTTTCTCGGTCGTGTCGCTAGATGTCGCAAGATCGCGACTGTATCGAGCAGTACTGGCTATCATGCGACATCTAGCGGCACGTCCGAGAAAGACGCGAAATGCCGTGAGATATTCCCTCGTGAAGACAGACACACTCGCAGCAAGAAATAAAACCCCGAGTGTAGGAGATGTAAGAAGGCTTCAGAGCCGACGGGAGCAGTTTCAGCATCTGCTATAACGGGAGAGCAATTTAAATTTTCCGGTAGCGAAAAACCACCTACTTTCTTCGGCGATTCTACCGGTCGGCCGGCCTTTATTTCTGCGGCATCCCTGGTCTTCGTTCGCAAAATCTGGCACGACTGGGACATTTATGAAATGGTGGCACTGTATTTCTTCTTCGCATGAAGCAAGTTTGGGACATATGGTGTGTTACTGAAGAAGGTTGAAATTATGTATGTTCCAAGTGAAGACAGACAGAAATATTACTAAAGAGGTAGACTGTCACCCCTGCCATTCAATGCCATTAAGCCTAGAACACTAACCATATTCTACATCCGTGCATATTAACCATGAGTAAAATTTACTCACACTTATTAATAACATGTTTAAAATTAAATAAAGTTTTTATGATTACCTTTTTAGATTATAAGCTTCTCTGTTTATTTGGAAGGGATTATATCATAATATATGATGATAATTAAAATTCAAAGATCACTTTATGCGGTATTTATTTTTCCGACAACACGTAATTTTGTACTGCTTGTAATAAAGTTGAAAATGAAACTTGGAATAAACAAAATAAATCAAAGTTAGAGAATTCATCTTAAGAACGAATAGGGCATATTCTTTTCTTGTTCACCAGAAAACAGGCCTCTTAAAGATCCCCACATTTTTCTCTTATTCTGAAAATTCAGGGTGTCTCTCTTTCAACTCGTTGAATCCCTTTAATTTGTTGATCTGTCTGCTCAGGTTCATCGTATCTAGGACAATAATTTGGATTGGAATCACTGTCACTCAATCTATCAATAATGCCCTCTTCTTCACTACCGTCCACTTCATCTATTTCCAAAATTCATCGTTCAATATATTTTTCATCGGACATATTATTTACACTATGATAATAAATATAACATATTTTAAGACGAATATTACTTAAAAACTGAAGATTCTAATTCAAGTTATTATTGACTTACATGTAATTCTTACACACGCCAAACACCATCTAACCCTAACGATGAGTAATTCTTACTCACGTCTAACACCCTGCAATACTAACGATGAGTAAAATTTACTCACCGTCACATGGAAAATCACTCCAGAAATGGAACAAATGGGACTACGGGCAAGTTTCCCTCAAGGTGGGGTATTGAAAACTGACTCAAGATCACACTGCTAGCGGCTGGGTTCACTAAGTGCAGGAACTCGGGAGTATGAAACAAAAACGTAACGGTGTGAGTAAAAGTTACTCATGGTTAGTATTCTATGGTTAATGCTGCTTGCCTTTCAATAGACTGGTGAAAGAATTTATGTGAAGTACCCCCAAAATTAAAATTTTGATTTCAAATTCAAGGGGCCTTGACATCAGTCGGATCGATAGCGGAATATCGATTTTGGAGAAAATCGGCTGAACAGTTTAGACTCTAGCGTTGTTCACAAACGGACGGAAAGAGAGACAATCGATATTTCCATATCAAGGACTCAACAAAAGATGGATTATGACTACACCACGTGTTAGAGGATTTTTTTCTACATTTTGCTACTGGATTTATCCATTTTTTCGTTACCATGGCCTGTGATATTAGTTTTTCTGCCAAAAATTCGAATTTTGTTGCGCAGTTTTACATAACTTTACTGCGTAAGCGTCAGCGAGAAAGAAAAATTGATGCGAATATAATGTTAAACGTGTGTACGTTTTTAGTACCAACATTGAAGCACATAATAACAAGTTTCCTACCATTTTAAAACTTCAAATGATATTTCTTCAACAGAGCATTTCATTCCTATGCTTTTATTGCACTCAAGGCTTCAATTGTGAAGTGGCTCAGAATTTCACGTAAGTAATACCATCAGTTCCCTAAAACATTCTTTTGGTCCCAAAGAGAACCACCAGCTACAATTTGGACAACAATTTTAACATTAATATTTTCAAAGATTCTCCGACGACCAGAACAAGAGCGATTAAAAAATAAATAATCATTTTATTAAATTTATTACGTGATAACATTATTAAGTTATTAATTTAATTAAAATTCATGAAACGATTTGTTGTAAATGGAACATTGGAAACTAGAAGTCACCAGATCAAAAGAAACATTTGAAGTAGAGGTTCGATGTAAACTAAATACAATGCGTTGGATCTTCTAAATTGTTCGAATGTCAAATTATTGTCGGTGTCAGTAACAGTCAACACTTTTCATCAGCAAGGAATACGAAAAAGGAAAATCTTAAAAATAGAAATGAGAGCTCACCTGGTAGGCGGCGGCGACGACGACGGCGGAGGCGAGCAGCGCGGCGGCCAGCTGCAGGCGCTGCGGCGTGGCGCGCACCCTGTCCTGCGGGGCGCCCCCGCACGAGGAGAAGGCGCGCAGCGCGGCGGCGGCGCTGGCGGCCAGCGACTCGCCCGCCACCACGCGCCACGCCAGCGCGTACGCCACCGCCGTCCCCAGCAGCGCCAGCCAAATGGGAGGGGAGAACACGCGCAGCGGCAGCGACCACGCCGGCAGCGGCGCCGCGAACGGCGCAGTCGTAATATGACGGTCGGGCTCTCCGGTAGACACGATGTCCAACAGGGTTGTGTAACCTAACTTTACGGTTTTGTACCTCCAATATTGTGGCACAAAATCAGTTTCCCCCGTAACCAACATTTTTTCCATTTTATGCCCATGTTTTTCAGCAGAGTCCTAGTAAATAAAATGCCTGATGGAATATGGTTGTATGTTGGGTAAGGGACGAAAGTAAATATCATTGACAGATTTAAAAGCCACTAGATACAACATCTACAACACTTTTCGAGATACTTCCCGTGCATACGTAAGTTTAGCAGTAATAAACAAATTACGCCCCATGTTCTAGCGCATTGAAGGTGTTTCAGAGAAAAAGAGAACATACACAGATGACATACGTACGGAAGCAGCTTTCACCAAATAACCCTGAGTCCAAAATGTCATGGCTCGGCATTTGTCCGTAACAAAGTAAGATTGCTACAAAATATAAGGATTTTTCCAACTAAAACTTTCCTGTCAGTCGGGGTCACTTTTTCAATTTCGCCCACCCCTATTCCCGGCTGCCAACAAACGGCGCCTAAGCGATCTGCCGGGGACTCGCGAGATCCATGCCAATCCCTCGCGACAATGCGCTGCTGAAAACTCTTCTAGCTCTAACGAGAAAAGAGGTGGATGTGAGCAATCCGGGTGGTATCACCTGGAGAGACGGCTCAGTGCATCAACCTGATGTCAGTGCAGTCCATCTGACCGGGAGTTCCTAGGTTCGAGTCCCGACGGCGGCAGGATTTTCAACACTAGCTTGTCAGCTAGTGTCGAATTCAGTCGCTGTCTGGAGGAGAATTCTAGCGGCTAGCTGCTCTGATTGGTAGTTTTCCATGGTTTCTCCGATCAACACTAGGAAAATGCCGGAGCAGTACCCTAAGAAACGGCCCACGCCAGGCGCTATCTTTCCTTCCTCTTCCTTGTCCTGTCCTATCCTCTCCCCTTACACACACACACACACACACACACACACACACACTAACATACACTACACTTCCACATATGTCGGGAGACCGGTCGGGAGCTTACAGCTTGTCTCGGCTGGGGCGATGGTAGGGAGATACCTGGTTGAGGGGGAAACCCCGCTATTCGACGGTAGATCGGCGCCAGATCTCGCCATCCAGCGGGGAAAAGATCATCGCCACCTCCCGAGGAAAAAAACACACACTACACTTACGGGACTAATGACCTAAGTCGTTGACGCGCCCGGAAACACGAATCAATCAGTCACTCGTGTGGTATCCTCCCTCTAAAACGTGTGATCCAGGGCCACTGAGGTATCGTCTTACGAGCTATCAACGCCAGTGGCGTCTCCTGACTGGACCCAGGGCGTTGGCAGTGAAATAACTTGTCAACCCCCACACTACTCTTTTCACATGCAAGCATTTAAGCCTGTCTGGATACAGTTGGGGCAGGGAAACTAGAGGCGAGGGGTCTTTATTTTAGTTAAAGCACAAATAAACGCGAACTTGAAACGGAAAAGCCTTGAGCATGAAATGATAGGAGTAGATATAAGCATAGACAACACGCAGACAATAGATCCAACTGCATGTTATAGGCCACCTAACGCTAATTATTCCATTCTTGAGAAAATCCTCGAATTGGCGGACACTGTGAATAGAACCAGTAATCCGATTATTATTGGCGGTCACTTCAATCTAAGCGATATTAATTGGCAATGCGATGTATGCAATAGAAAAATACAATTAATAATAAATAAACTAGTTTGGGGTGCAGGAATGACGTGGTGCAGGAATGACAAGCCAACGCATCAAAATTCTGTGTTAGATATTTTCTCGTTAGACCGATAGACATGTTATACTTCCGCGATGTTATTCAGGGAATAAGTGACCACAATGCCGTAGTTCTTGAAAAAAATGCCACTGTTTGCAGGGGATATGGTAATATGGATAATAGAATATGGCAATATCGTAAAACTGTCATAAATGGACCGCAACATTTTCTAAAACTGAACTACGCGGTTTTCGAAAAGTTAGGAGGGGGATTGGAAGACATGTGGAAGAAATTCAGAGAAATCATTGAGGAAGCTCGGCCATGTTTCGTTCCCTTCAAATACATAAAAAGAATTCAGACCCAGTGTATTATAACAAGGAAATTCGCAAACTGGAAAGAAGAATGAGAAAGGCGTATAATGGTAGGCAATGAAGCGAGGCACATTTACAAAAATTCCGAGAAATTATGAAAGAAGTAGAAAATAAAAAGAAAACAACGCAAGAACCGTATCTTAAGTTAATTTTAGATGATAACGAAAACGCTTGGGCAAAGTTCTTTAACTATGTACGTCACCGTCGAGGTAAACAGGAGGACACACCTCCTGTAAGATGGAATAATGCAGGTATCGTAGATGATGAAGAGAAAGCCAATGTATTTAATAATTATTTCTCTTCTGTATACTAGCAAAAAAGTAACCAAATTATTATAGGGCACAACAAAGTGGATCATGTCTTTAAAATTGATCAAACGGAAATATGTTCACATTTAAAGAAAATGAAAAACTGTAAGTCTTGCGGTCCGGATGGTATTACAACCGATATGCTAAAGATAGCAGGGGAGACGACAATATATTTGGTCAGACTTTTCAATGTATCGATCAACAATGAAAGTGTACCGGATGATTGAAAATCTGCTTTAGTAGTACCAATTTTTAAAAGTGGGCAAAAATGTGAAGTGCAAAATTAGTAGTGTGTAAATTGTTTGAAAAATTATAAGCTAATTCGATTTAAAATCATTTGGATCAGACAGAATGGGTTTTTCATGGGCAGCATGGCTTTGGAAATGGCTTTTCTGGTGAAAGTCAAATTATTTCCTTAACTCAAGACTTGTCTGAAGTAATTGATTTAGGGGGAAGGGTTTTGATTTTCTTAAAGCGTTTCATGTAGTGCCGCATGACATATTGATATTGAAACTTATTTATGCTAAAATTGACAGGCGACTAATAGCATGGATAAATGAATGTCTTCGCGACAGAAATCAACAGGTTCGAATTGGACAGCATTTATCGGAAAAGGGTAGCATTACTTCCGGAGTCCCTCAGGGCAGTGTCATAGATCCACTGCTGTTTCACAGAACCTTCAGATTTGTTGCCAGCACTAGCTGTCAAAACGGTCCTTTCTTCTAAAAATCGCTCTATATAGTGCGATTTTTCCAAGTCTGTCTCTCGAGCTTCTATACTGCGAGTAATACTTCTGCCGACTCAACAGCTCCCGGGTGACAGGGGAGAGGGGGTTCCGTTGTCCAATCAGAGCCTTCAAATTGTGAAGATGTCACTACAGAGTTGCCAAAGTGAAAACGAAAAAGTGGATAAAACCAGTTGCTAAATTAAGAAAAAAATCCCCCAACACGTGGTGTAGCCAGAAACCCTGTTTTCTAGGTCCTTGATACCGAAAACCCAATTGAAAGGAAAACGTCTGTCCGTCTGTCTGTCCGTCCGTCTGTCTGTGAACACTGCTAGCGCCTAAACCATACGTATGATTTCTTCCAAAATGGATATTGCCCAGGTCGATCTGGTTCTAGTCAAAGCTTTGAGATTTTGAAAAAGATTCTTCAAAATTTTGGGGTATTTTATATGAAGCCCCCCGAGGATGTTCAAAATTTTCTCAAAAACGGCTACAATTGTTTTAAAATTGTGAACATTCCGTGAAACGTATGTACACAAAACAAGAACATCTTGAGAATAGAGTTTAGTAGGATTAGTGTAAGAGATTGCAATAAGTTTGTGTAAAAGTATTTAATCAAATAGAGTAGTGTCTGTATTACAATTCTACCGAAAATATAATAGGTTGGACGTGAAAGCCTCAACAGCAGCTCTGACGTAATGACGACGACGTGTCTGCCGCCCGAGGAAGTGGCAACATCGCTCTCCCCCACCCTCAGCTGTCAAGTAGACGGGAATATTATTCGGACATTATGGCCGCGGTGGAATATCACACGGTATTTCGCGTCTTTCTCGGTCGTGCCGCTAGAACTCGCATTGTCGCAAGCACTGCTTGATACGGTCGCGATCATGCGATGTCTAGCGGGACGCCTGGAAAAGACGCGAAATACCGTGGCATATTCCACCGTGAAGACGGGCCTTGAGGGGCAAAGATACAAAAACTCGCAGTAATAGTCAGCGCGGGGGGGGGGGGGCAGCGTAAGGCTGATGGCCACGGGTTTGGCGTTCGCTCAACCCCGCATCTGGCGCGCTCTGCCTGGCCCGCGTCCTCGCGGCTACCGCCTCTGGCACTACCACACGCACCCCAACCAACTACTACATTTACATCAACAACTACTATTAGAACTGTTATTATTACAACTACAACTACTTCCATTTCTACAACTTCCACTACACCACACCTACTACACTAACTACACCACCACCACCACTACTACTAATACTAATACTACAACTTATAATACTACTACCACCACCATCACTACTACTACTACCACAATCATTATACTGCGGTTTTTGTAGGAAGAGCTCTGAAGATAACTCAAATCCCATCTTCGCGATGGAATATGTCACGGCATTTCGCGTCTTTTCTCAGTCTTGCCGGTAGAAGTCGCATGATCGCAAGCACTGCTTCATACGGTCGCGATCGTGCGAAATCTAGCGGAACGACTGTAAATGATACGAAATGCCGTGACATATTCCATCGCGAAGATGGGATTTGAGTTATCTTGAGAGCTCTTCCTACAAAAATCGCAGTATAATATTACTACCACCGCCACTACTACTACTAATACTATTACTACTACTACACCGCACCTACTGCAACTACTACTACAACACTATTACTATTACTGCTGCTACTACTACTACTACTACTACTACTATCACACTACAACTACTAAAACCACCACTACTGCGGCTACTACTACTACCACACCACACCTACTACTGCTACCATGCCACACCTACTGCAACTATTACAACTACTACAACACTACTACTACATCACACCTGCTGCAATAACTACTACTACCACCACTTCCACTACTACTACTATTACTACTACTACCCTACTACTACTACATTTGGGTTTTATGTCTTAGCGCTTGGGAGCTTGTCATCATGAAGGAATATCTCACGATATTTCATGACGTTCTCGATCGTACCACTAGGGGTCACATGATCGCGGCTATATCGAGCAGTGCTGGCGATCACGCGACTCCTAGCGGCGCAACTGAGAACGACGCGAAATACCGTGAGATATTCCATCTTGATGACACGCCCCCACGCGCCAAGAAATACTAAACCCAAGTATACTACTAATGCCACTATCATCACTACTACTACTACTACTACTACTACTACTACTACTACTACTACTACTACTACTACTACTACTGCTACTACCCAACTACCACTACTACCACTACTACTACTTACGGCATGAATGACGTGTATCTTGCGAAGGTAGAATGTAATTTTATTTCGTTTCGTCATCTCGTCCAACATCCGAAGGCAGTAACCCACCACCGGCACTTGGATGCCCCTCACGGTTCTCGTGTAGTTGTCGTAGTCTGCGGTCTGGAGGACCAATGCTCGCACCGAGATGCGTTCCGAGTCAGGCGGCGTTCTCGCCGCCAGGAGCGCTGCGGCCGCGCGTTCGCCCTCGCCGCCATCTTTGTCACCGCCGCCGCTCTTCCACGTGTACACGCGCTTCCTGCGATGCAAATGCGCGATTAGCGTTACAAAAATTTACTTCTTGGGATCTCCTTATACAAATACTCTTTTGAAGAAGCAGATTCTTCTCACTCGCTGAATGTGGCGTCGCCGTCGTTTTGAACCGTTTTATAAGTATTTCCATATGTTAACTAGTGGTACTACTGAATGGCACAGACTTTCCCGTATTAGTTTTTTTTTCCCTTGGGTCTTCGCTAGCTAATCCGAATTGCCACATACTCTTTCTTGCCAGCTACCATCTATCACCGCAAAAAGTACATTTTTCTGTCATTTTCTTATTTTTTCGGTTTCCTATTGGTAGTACGGAAACATTAATTTTAGAATATTAAAGAACACAAAAACCTAGTCCTAAATGGCAATTTTCTTTTAAAAATTATGTGCCGTTTAAGAAAAATGGCGTTTTAGCGCTACTAAAAATGCGAAATTTGAAGCTCATTTTCACAGAAAATTTTTGAGTTTTCAAAATAATTTATTTGAAGTTATTTGAAGCACGTACACTCACAAATATAATAATCTTGCTGGTAATGTGCATATTAAAGATATGAGAGATCTTTCAAAAAAATTACAATTATGTAATTTTTGAAAAAACAAAAAAATAACTCAAAATAAACTTTACGCCATACTAAAGAGTGTAATTAGCACTATCCGCTACAAAAGTTTGAAGAACAAATTTGAAGCCATATATGAGAAAATGGCGTTTGAGCATTTATGAAAATGCGAAATTTTGAGCTACTTTTCACAGAAAACGGTTGTGTTTTCGAGAAACTTTACTTGACAGTATTTACTGCACATGTACTCGTAAATATAATAATGTGAAAAAATCGCTGCTAAGGTAAATATTATCGACGTGAGAAACGTGAAAAAATTTACACTTTTGTAATTTTTGAAAAAAAAACAACCTATAGAGCAATATGGCTTTTATGTCATCTGATAGAGTACATTTACCACTATCCCTACCAAAAGTTTAAAGAAAAAATTTGGAGCCGTTTTTTAGAAAATCTTGTTTTAGTAATTTTTTAAAATTGCACATATTGCACGCAATATTGCGCGAACAATACTAAAATCTTCTTTCTAAATTAAGAAAAAAAAATCCCCTAACACGTGGAGCAGCCAGAATCCCTGTGTTGTGTGTCCTTGATATCGAAAAACCAGTTGAAAGCAAAACGTCTTTCCGTCTGTCTGTCTGTGAACAACGCTAGCGACTAAACCATTCAGCCGATTTTCTCCAAAATTGTTATTCCCCTATCGATCTGACTGATCTCGTGGCTTCTTCAATTTGAAACCGATATTTTAATTGTGGGGATACTTTACACGATACTTGTGCTTCGCAGTATTAACAACGTTCTAAATTCAAAATACCTTTGTTGCCGACATTTACATAGCAGTCACACACTTCACATTTTGCTTCATGTTCACTCTTTCCTGTAGAAAAACAGGTATACTTTGCTTTTACCACTGATTCATTGAATTTACACCTTATCTTCTGTGTTGCTGATATTATGCTTCATAACAATGACGAAAACTAAGCGAGAGCAAGAACATCTATCACACGTGGTGTCTTCATAAAAAAGTATGCTGTTATAGCCATACTCTTTGGTTATAGATATAGATATAGTTATAGATATAGCCATAGATATACTCTTTGGTTATAGCAAAGAGTACATTGCGATTTATTCAACTCTGCTTCTGGCAGGTCATCAGCTGTTACGGTGCCATCCAATCGGGACCTTCCACGTCACCACAGTGGCGTCACTAGGGTGGCGTTCAACCTTCCGATTGGACGACACCGAAACAGCTGATTTACGTCACATTCAGTTTTGGAAAAATCGCAGTTTCCTTCCGATTGGATAACTTCAGCCCTTCCCTCGCTATCCACCAAATAGTAGGCATAAATAAGTTTTATATCATAATAAGCCTAATGATCTATTTTGCAGACCATTTATTGGATTAAAAATGTTGATATTCAAGATATGACGTCCCTTTTATGTATTAAATTACTTTATAATTTTGCCAGTATTATTTTCAATTCTACAAGAAAAAAAAGGAGGACATTTCATATAAATTTAAAAAAGGAGGGAGGACAGGCGGACAGTGTTAAAAAAGGACATGTCCTCCGAAAAGAGGACAGATGGCAACCCTGGTATAATGGATTAAGAAAATGTCAAAAATGTTCTTTGGGCGGCGACAGATGTCAGGTGGCAGCAATGTGTGGCAAGTCCGAATAGCTAGCCGAGACGAAAGAAAACAGGAAACTAATACGTGAAAGTCTGTGCCATTCTCTTGGACCACTAGTTAAATTTGGCAGATGGATATTTCATTTCTGTAGATATACATAAGAATTTAAAAAAAGAAAGTGTTGGCATAATACGAAAATTTGTATTTTAAAAATTAAATATATTCTAAATACTTAAATACTTTTTTCCAAAAATTATACTTACATCATATGAAAGTAAATTTTTTATATTCAATTTAAATGTAATTGTGTGAAAAATGTTTAATATCAGTGTGCGTAGGATTCTTGCGAATACATTATTGTTAGTATTTCTGAAAGGAGTGGGATTAAGAAAAAAAAACTAATTTCCTAAAGTCACCTATTTTCAACCCCAGAATTCATAAACAAAGTTTCAAGTCGCTAAAAATAGTTATGTACAATGACTGTGTGATTTGACGTTTGACAGTGACGATGTAAAAAATTGCTAAAAAAATGTTATATTCATTTTGATTGTCAACTATTTTTCTTACCTGCCAGTTGCTGGGTCGAATGCAATTCCTCTCCATCTTCTATTGGTGAAGCAATCCCGTATCACCACTCCGCGAAAGGATTGGTGGTGGACTCTCAACAGTTGAAGCGCGTCCAAGTCGTCCTGAAGGTCGCGATTCATTTGTTCCCGTTGGCGTTGCGTCTGTCTGCGCGCCCTCCCCTTCCCCTCTGGCACCGTGTGCTCCTCAACCCCCTCCCCCTCCAGGGTCTCCCTCCGCCTCTGCTCATCCTTAGGCCACTGGCTCCCAGCCCACTCATTGAGATTCACAGCTTCCTTCTCACTCTGGATCATTTGTTCAGGGTACTGTTCTGATTTATCCACAACAGACCCATAGATCGATCGATTATTGCTAAGATTCAAAGGATTAGTGTAAGACGAGAAAGCCTCAAATGGCAAAGCACGACGTGCAATGCGATTATTTCTATAACCTAGTAACCCAGTCGCTTTCTGTGAAGACCCCTCTCCTCTGCAGGTCGCCATGACGACAGGCACAGCTGAATTGAGCTGCAAATTTCGACGTGATAATCCTGTAACATTCTGAAAAAACTAATATTACTAAACATATGTTGAGCTCAGCTGATGTATGCACTGGAACATGCAGTCTTGGGTTGAAATTCGAACCATGAAATAATATTCTTTTCGATTTACTTTATTCAAAATGACTGAAAAGGGGAAAATAAAGTGAAGAACAGAAAAAAGACTTTACCTTGTAAATCATGTCAGGAATGGCTGCCGATGTGTCAAAATGGAGGAAGAGAAGCATGCGCAAGGAGCTGCTGGCCGCCAGCACGTAGCCCCGAGCGCCTTCCAGCCACTGCGGCGCGCAGCCCGTACACGGCCGTCGGGGCACTCGCCACAGCAGCAGCGGCGCCGCGGCGCGGGCGTGCAGGGCGGGCAGCCAGCGGGCGGCGTCGCCCAGGTCCACCACGCCCACCGCCCCGCCCGCGCCCGCGCCCACGCCCGCCAGCGCCCAGCGCAGCCCGGCGGCGGGCGGCGCGCCCTCCCAGCACACGCCCTGCGCCCTCGGCCCTTCGCCCCACAGGGCCAGCGCCACGCACAGGGACAGGGCCAGCCCTACTCTCCCACTGCCCATATCTCTCTCCTTGCGTCCGCCGTTCTCTCTCCCCGCTCTCCCAGTGTCCTCGGCCCCTCTTCCCCTGTGGCGGCGTTTCCTCTTTGAGCAACACCTGCTGTCGTTGCGATCGAACCTCTTGCTGCAACCAACGCCTTTCAAAGGAGCGGGCGATAATAGTAGCCCCACACTTTTATTAACACTCCGATGGTTACACCCTTTTCTGAGCTTAATGCATAGTCTGAGGCGCACGGGTGTAATATTATTGTCGTCTTAATGCGTATAATTTTTGTTAATTATTGCATAAATGAAAATTAATACTAAGATGATTTTTGAGCATTTATTTTAATAAAAATATAAAATCAAAGTACACAAATAAATATTTTGTATGGCAATATTTTGCAACATTTTTTTAGAATAATCATTTCACAGGACTAACCTGTGTTGTGGTGGTGCACTCAGACGAAAACATTTTTATTAATTTTATTTCTATATTATTTAACGTCTCTTCCTTTTCTTCGACTTGGCAACGTTTTAAGCCCAATAATCCTGGTATTTTATTCATCTGAAACTTTGAACTCCGAGCAATAATTTTTCAGTTTCGCAGATGAACCACGACTTCTCATTGCGTATGATGGCCCCTGCCTTTTGTCAATACAACAAGCGGGCGCGCTCCAAACTCAATGTGGGCAGATTTTCAAGTAGGCGACAGCGAAGCCTTCGACCATCTTCCCTTCATGAAGAGCTTTAAAGATGATTTTTAAAGTATTTTTAAAGTACATACTCCATAATATGTTAAAGAAATCATTAAATAAATCCTGCATTTACACCTTCCATCACGGTAGACACTCAAAATCTATTAAAAGATGTCTAATGAAATACGAAAAAACACAAAATCACACGACCACAAATGCTTCGCGTAATTGAATCGCATTCAAGAGATATGTAAATAATTATGTTGTTATAGCAACAACTAAATGTGATATTACGAGAAGACGTTTTAAAATCTAAAACCATTTCTATATTAATATTTGAGTTCAAGCAGCAAGCAAATCAGCATAGAAACAAGTTTTATTTTTTTTTAAAGTGTTGTGAAGTGTAATTTTCAATGTGAAGTGATATTTGAAAAGTGTCGTGATGAAGAAGAAATTGTTCGTAAATTAGAAATGTGGCTTTGACGCATGGTCATTTCCCGTATATTTATGCTTTGATCCGTCAAAGCTAGTCAATGCCAACATAATTTTTCGCCAGCTCTGAAGTGAACCGTAAGTGAAACGTGGCGGGTGATTCACGAGAGCAAATGAATCACAAAAGGAACCAAAGGAACCGTGCCACCCTAATCCCTGGTTCAACACTTTAGGCAACAATGCCAAGTTCTCACAAATAAATTGAGCAAATGGCTCCTCGCCACTACTTCTTTTTTTAAGAAGTAAGAGTTTCGGAAACCTTATTGACTTCTGCAACAGCCAGCAGTGACTGAAGAATTGCATCATCATCTATTGAAGAACTCTTATGTTTTCTCTTGCGCACAGGTTGTGAGGTAATTACCTCCTGAATGAGAGAGGCCAGTTCACCACTGCTGTTGCTGGCCTCTCCTGCACTACAAAAGTCCACTTCACTGTCTGGCACAATCATTTCAATTTCACAATCCTTTGCGTTAAAAGCATTAAACGTCTTTCGTGGTTTAATATGATCATCCAGAAAAGACATGGCTTCCATGAAATGCCATTCTTTCTTTTGAGATGATCCAACTCCACTTCTTGAACCCATTTTCTTACTTTTTTTTCTTTGCCGTACCTTTCCCTAAGAGTTTTCAGCCTGGTTGGTTCAAAATTTGCGAAATGTTTTCTTTCAATATCACGTCCTTATAACTCGCATGTCCCTTGTATAAAAATGGATTTTCTTGCACCAAACTTATTAGTAATTCGTCGAAAGTGACGAACTTGTTCGCCATGTCGTCAATCAAAACGAAAATGGCCCAAATTTTAATTTCGAGTTCCAACTCGCACCAAAACTCTGCAAACTACTTCACTATTCACTTTCAACCACAACCTCAACACAACACAACATGGAATCGACCACAGAAAACTCACAATCGACCTTCAATTTACTTCTCGCGGATTTTGTTGGTCATTTTTGATTGTTCTTCGGTAGAATTCCAACGTAAACTTAAACATAAAAGCTTGGAGCTTGCGATCTCTTCAGTTTACCGACTTACGTCTACGGTTACGTCAAGGCATTGTGAATGGTCTCGCTTAATAACACATTTCTAGGTTTTGCGGCTACGTTACGTTTACGTTTAAGTTTGCATTGTGAATGAGGCCTAAAATGGGATATCTCACGGCATTTCGCGTCGTTCAAGGTTGTGCCGCTAGAGGTTGCATGATCGCAACTATCGAGCAGTGCTGGCAATCATGCGATTCCTGGCGGTACAACGGAGAACGACGCGAAATACCGTGAGATATTCCATTTTGATGACACACCCCCGTGCGCCAAGAAAGAAAAACCGAAGTATAGTTATAGTTGGGACTTGAAGTTTTTCATCTGTGAATTGTGGACTGACCGTGAAAATGATGGATGAGATTCAGTTTACGGTACCCCGCGCACTACGCTTCCTCGATTACTATGCCACGGCATGATTCGATTCTCTTCCAATCGGTGCGGAGGAACGTTATCGTTCACGAGAGAGCAATCGTTTACATTCTTTTGAACGCGGCTTTCTACCACTCATTTGAACTCAGTAATGGGTTAAAGTAGGGTGTACTGTACATCCTTAGAGAAGCAAAGTTTTCAGACGCTCGACGCATTATAATGTCAAATTACTTCCAAAGGCAAGTTTCCTCGCTTCGCTCTCCCCGATCGAAGTCACGGCAAGGGTCGGGCCTTCGGCCCTCGCGTTCACCAGAAAATACCTTGAGTCTATCCACCGCATAAAAACCAATATACTTTTATAAGAAATCACCTCAGTAAGCGCTGTCTAAGAAAGGCTCTAGTATTCAAACTGCGCCGTCGTAAACACGCGAAGATGCGCGAAACGCCGGTTAGTAAATTTAGTAAATTTACTAGTACCGGAATAGTAAATTTATGCTATTTTGTGTTCTATTATTTTCCAGAAAACTTCTTTTAAACGAGACACTCACCTTCAATAGAATTTCTTCTAAAGGGAATAGTATCTATTTTTAAGATAATTTATTTCAGAGGGAACCGTGTTCGTAATAAAAGTACATTTCTAGCGTGAAAAACGAATTTTACGGAAAACTGTACCTCATAAATGACTAATTTATCATTCACGACTGGAGAATCAGAAGTGAACGAAACTTACCAATGTATCATGCATGCAGTGACAGCGATGGCTGGCAACAGTGAAGGGTACCGTAAACTGCAGATCAGATATTTTAACAGAAAGCATTATTAAAGTAGATGCTGTGAGTATTTTCTATATATTTGGTATAATGTTAGAACGTGATATGCCAATATTTAAGAAGACCCGCTATTGATAGTACCTAAACGATTACGAAATTAGTGAAGCTCGAAATCAGCAATACTCCATGTTCTAAGTGCAGCGTGTCTTAATAATACACTTACTTTAAAATGAATGTGTTTGTGTTACCTCCAGGTCTAAGAAGAACCGTGTGAGGTGAAGGAAGGTATTTCCTGGAATGCCTTTGTGAGTAATATTTTTATAATAGTGGCATAAAGTGAGCAGTGTTTTGTGGTAATCGAAAAGTATAAGTTATAAATTGGCATGTTGATTTTAGAAGAAGTAGCCAGCATTATATAGGTGCAGATTTTTTCAGCATTGAAAAGTAATAGTGTTGAGAGATGGCTCCTATTTTGTGTTGGGTTTCAGTGCTGATATCACAATAGAATTCTCGGTTGGAGCAGGAGAAAATCGCAGATTTCACAGAGGTGACTCATTTGTTATTGATATGCCAACAGGGGAACATTCGATTTGGGTTGTGGCTATGGTAACTGGTATATATGTTTTAATTGGCATTTGTGGAGGTTCTTTTGCACTTGGTGATTTGTTGATGGAAAGCATAGCACAATCCTTGCCACAATCTCAGAACTGCCATAGATGTTGTGCCAATATGTACGTTATGGAGATAAAAAAGGGGAAGTTGCTAGCATCATTGGAGGGATGAAGTTGTTCTGGATTTGAATGTATCATGAACCATCTCTGAAATGAAAACTTGATTTGGTTTGAAATTTCAAGATCGAGAATTGGAAGTGATGTTTTTTGCTACCTATTTTGAATTGAACTACATTCATCTGTAGTATATTAAGAAGTGGCTAATAGAGAAAATATTCTTCAGTGTATTCCTTTTAGTGGAGTTCCACACAGCATTTCAATGATGATTAGAATAATACTTTTACAATTAGTTACTAATGTGATGAAAAGTTTTTTCTCAATTTTGTTCAATTTATTGTCAAATTGAGCAGTTTTTACAGCTGTCCATCACCTTAGCACTTTCTAATTCTAATGAAACATTTAAGAACAGTAACTTTAAATTATTGTTAGAACTTGTTTGAAATGAAAATTTAAGAGTAATATTTGCAAAATCTTTATGAAGTTGTTTACTAAATGATCCAACAGTTAGGGTGTAAAATATTTTAACTATAAATCTGAGTAATATTCTTTATTAATCATTAAATTTCAGTTGAAATTGGTTCACAAATTAATATTAATGAATGAAACTTAAGTTTATGTTAATTTTGTCTTTAAGAAAACCAATATAGTAGATTATTATGGTTATTTTATTTATAAATTCTAACTAAATATTTAATTACTTTTTAATGTTTTAAAAATATACTTGAAATATAATGAACATGCAACATAATCACATAAACATTTTAGATAGAACTGTATATTTTATGACTTCACTCGTGAGTTAGAATTAAAAATTTGATGAATTAATCATTAATATTAATTTGATACTATAAATATTTCTAAACAGAAATGAGAGACTGTTATGAACAATTTAGTGAATTTAGATCCAAAAAGTATTAATCATTGTAAATAAAATGGGAGTGTGTGTCTGATTTCAAAATAACTGCCATTTTAGAATCTTAATTATGAGTTTATAAGATATACAAGTAAAAATCATTATCTGTGGTTTATTTTTTGGTTTTTGTTTACAAATCTATAGTTTTGTGAATGTTAATGATATTTGGTACACCTGCCCCATGACTACCTACGTGATATTCTTGTAAAACTACCTCATATTCCTTCCTTACCCATTATGGAAAAATTTAAGTGTGCACTCTTTTAGTATTTTACAAGTAGCCAAAAAACAAGTAAAGCCATCAAAGGTATTTCAATATTCCTGAAAAATCATAAAATTCCCTTCTCAATGCATTGTAATTTATTTCAGTAGCTCTGTGAGACTGAGTATTTAAATCAGAATTGTTTCTGTGAGTTTGCCAGGATTAAGCAAAAGTTCCTGTGTTTACATCTGCCTGTAGCTACAAGATTACAGCTATCAAAGTAGTTTCGGGGGAAGGAGGGACAGAGTGTCCTGGGGCGGTTGGGATTGGGAAGATTGAATTGGATGGCACCAAGCAGAGTATACCTAGCTTTTTCTTTCTTGACGCGTGGGAGTGTGTCACCAAAATGGAATATCTCACGGTATTTCGCATCGTTCTCAGTTGTGCCGCTAGGGTTCGCCTGATTATCGAGCAGTGCGGGCGATGATGCGACTCTTAGTGCCACAACCGAGAACGACGCGAAATATTGTGAGATTTTCCATTTTGATGAGACACCCCCACGCGCCAAGGAAGAAAAACCGAAGTATAATTCGCAGGAATGGGGGCAGGGTGGGTAGGGCGTCAATAAACCATGTACTGAATTCATTCTTGTTCTTGTCTAACAGACAATTGTAAATAAATACCTGGACAATGCAGGGGACTTCAATTAGTCAGTTTAGATGTATACATTAAAAAACCTCATATAGTTGAGATATGTGGTAAAGTTTCTTTGATTCTTAGTGACCCTATTTGCTGGAAGGATAAACAGGGAGCTTTAATATTTTGATATGGTCATGGATGTTTATTGTGCTTAATTCCACTTTCAAAGGCTGATGACTTATAATACAGAACTTGTTTTTTCTACAAAAAAAATTATGGGTAAGGGGAGAAATATTTGTTTATACTTCACCTTTCCTTTCATGCGTTTCTTCCATTCCATAAGAACTTCTAAACGAGGCAGTGAATTTTGAGCTATTCAGATCCAGGTTTTGACGTTTTCTTAATTTTTCGGTTTTCTAATGGTAGAACGGAAATATTGTTTTAAGAATATTAAAGAAGAGTAAAACCTCGTCCTAAATGTCAATTTTCTTTGAAAAATTAGTACAGTATATAGTGGTAATGTAATATTAAAGTAATAAAAGTTGGTACAATATTATGGTAGTCATTTTTTTCAATTTTTCTTTCGTATTACATTGATATTGTATTTTGAGAAAACCGAATTCCGCTAATTTCAGTTCAGTTTTGCGGATGGCTTGGAAGAAAATACATCAATGCGTTGACAATACAAATTGTAGAATCGAATTAATATTGGAATGTTCAAAATTTTATTATAACTAAATTTAAATTAATTATTTATTTATCATATCCTTTTGATTCATTCCTGTCCTCCGAAGATTTTTCTCATGGCCCGTAGTTGGTGGAACACCGGTGTATATTTCATTAATTTCAACCAGAAATTTCGCGAAAACCACTAGTTTTTTTTCATCCAAATGTACATGAGCTAATTTTTACTTTCCCGTATACACGGAGTGATATGCGTAGTATAGGGAAAGTTATGTAATGCTGGGCGAAAAAATTGCCAATTTTCGGCGGAAATAAAATCATTGCGAGGCCGTGATAACGAAAAAGTGGATAAAACCCGTTGCTAAATTAAGAAAAACTAGTGGTGCTACAGAATGGCACAGACTTTCCCATATTAGCTATTTCCTTGGGTCTTCGCTAGCTATTCGGAATTGCCACATACTCTTTCTTGCCAGTTGCCATCTATCACCCCCAAAAGTACATTTTTTTTGTCATTTCCTCAATTTTTCGGTTTCCTATTGGTAGAACGGAAATATTCGTTTTAGAATATTAAAGAACACAAAAATCTAGTGATAAATGGCATTTTTTTAAAAAAATTTATGTGACGTTTTAAAGAAAATTGCGTTTTAGCGCTACTAAAAATGCGAAATTTGAAGCTCATTTTCACCGAAAATTTTTTACTTTTCAAAATACTGTATTTGAAGTTACTTGAAGCACTTACACTCACAAATATAATAATCTGTACAAGTTGCTGGTAATGTGTATATTAAAGATGTGAGAGATCTTTCAAAAAAATTACATTTATGTATTTTTTTAAAAAACAAAAAAATATCTCAAAATAAACTTAACGTCATATTAAAGAGTGTATTTGCCACTAGCAGTTACAAAAGTTTCAAGAAAAAAGTTCTAGCCGTATATAAGAAATTGATGGGTAAGCTTTTCTGAAAATGCAGAATTTTGAGCTACGTTTCACAGAAAATGGTTGTGTTTTCGAGAAACTTTACTTGACATTGTTTAAAGCACATGTGCTCGTTAATATAATAATGTGAAAAATCGCTGCTAATGTAAATATTAACGACGTGAGAGACAAGTCAAAAAAGTTACATTTTTCCAATTTTTGAAAAAACAAAAGAATAGAGCTATATGACGTTTTTTTCATCTCATAAAATACATTAGGTACTATACCTATCAAAAGTTTAAAGAAAAATTTGGAGCCGTTTTTGAGAAAATCATTTTTTGTCTTTTTTAAAATTGCACATATTGCGCGAAAACGACTAAAATTTTCAAAAAAAAATGTACATGACCTGAAAGAAAGAACTCACAATGAAGAAAAATTTTATTTGAAGGAAAAATCTCTATCTGCAATTTTGTTGTTGGAGGAAGACGCCGAATAAAATGCAATCCGCAACGCACGTCAGTATTTTTAAATTTATATCGTTAAATAACTCCTAAACGGAGCGTTCTAGGGCATTAAAATCTAAAACTTTGAGGCCAAAAGTCTCAGAGAAACGTTCTCACACAGTAATCTACAGAATGAGATCTTCTGGACTATTCTGTTACATTTTTGCTGGGTCGACGCTTCTCTATTCTATTCCACCTGTTCAGAGCCTGCAACTATATTTGTTGGCACCAACAAATGATTCAAGTTTGGCGCCGTGGCGGGAGATTGGTTTTTAATAACAATCTTTGGCCTTAATTACCAGCTCAGAATTTGCATTTTGAACGTACCGCGTCGGACTTCCAAACCGCGTGCTGGTTGCAAAAAGAGCGGGTATAACTTCTTTGCACTTGAGTGTCTTGGAATAGATTTGGCGGGCCTACTTGTTAGTTCAGCTCCCTTCGCCAGGTGGCAGCTCCTACTGGGCCCTCGCCGCAAAACGCTTATATACACAAGAGAACGGCATGTAGTTTTCCGTTTTTAACTTATAACAACATTGCCACCAAATTCAAACGCCGAAACAGGAACTTCACAGCAGTTGTTTTTCGCACAGGGAACAAGTTGCAATGAGCGTGCATTAACGTTCCATGAGAACAGGTTAAGCTCTCAAAGGTGCTACTAGAGTCGCCTGCCAAAGAATAATAGCATTTTAAGTGGGAAGCGATCGAAACTTGTTGGAGAAAAATGAACAAGAAAGGAGGTTGTTTTCCGTGAGAAACAGGTAAAAAGATGAACGATTTATTCAATGGTTGCTTATTCCTTCATATAATCTTTTAATAAGTGGGGTACATTCTGTCGTTCCAGAGATCGAGCGAGCGTTTTCCAGAATGTTCGTTTCACCGTAACCCAATTCATAGCTCTTCCAGCCACATTAATCTGAAGCTGTATTCGCTGCCTCAACAGTATGTGAAATTACTAATTACTTGATATTCTAAGCGATTAAATTTTGTGGACATACCTCTTTGCACGATAATAAAATTGAATCAGAATAGTTTGTATTGACAAGGGTGTGTTCTTCTTCTGTCAGCTCTCCGGCACTTATAGTTTTGCCGTGGCTTCTTTAGGGTGTATTAAATAGTTATCAATTACAAGGCGATATGATGGATGGGTGGTTAGGATAGAAGGAAAGATGGATGGATTGTGCATGTACGTGTCGTCCATAACTGTGTAGGATTGGAACATTTTAAGATCAATGTTGAAAAACAAGGCTGTTGAACTTGGAGGTGGATGTGTTCCTTTTTTCGCATTGTAAGCCATGATACCTATCACAGAATTCCCTGCACCATTTACACACTTACTGATTGTCCGACGGGCTTGAACAATCTAATGACGGCAAAAACGCTTTTTCGTGTGTCCGTCCGTCTATCCGTCTGTGCACAATGCTAGCGGATAAACCGTTCAATCGATTTTCTCCAAAACTGATAATTCCTAATCGTTCTATCTGATGTCACGGCCCCTTGGAATTTAAAACCGATATTTTAATTTTGGGGGTACTTTACGTGAAGCCTCGGACATTTTCAAAATTAAAGAAAATTGCTACACATTTTTTAATTCAATTTTGTTGTTGGATAGTGCAAACGACGTTTAAGAGAATGGTCCAGGTTTCATTTTCGTCGAATCCCTAATTTTTTTTAAATTACAAAAATTCAAAATTTTTCCGCATCATTTTTTCGGAATCATCACAACTATAACATTGAGATTTTTTCCTAAAAAATTTGTTCCTTAAAGACGTATTTGGAAATCAAATTACATACAATGAAATCTTTAATCAATTAAAAAACATTCGGTGTGAAATTTTAACGAATTGACCAGTATAGAGGCTCCACAATGCACAAAGGCCTGTTTATTTCGCCATACTATTGCTCACAGGAATGGAGAAAAGAGGTTGTTACGCACGTTCAGAATCTGAGTGTGAAACCATCCGCTAGTCCATACAACAGAAAGACCATGGCAGTAAAACGTTTATTCGTTCATACATGAGAAATTGCGATTTCACAATATACTAATGGCAATTTGCTGCTGTTGTATGGTATATATTTAGTATTGCAGACATAATATTGTTCCCTAACCATTCTCATTGAAAGACAAAGAACTCTATTCACTTGGATTGTGGCTTCGTTCAATACATACCTTAGAAACCACCAACATATTGCATAACATATTTTACGAGTATACAAATCAATTTTCAACATATTAGCATTCAAAACAATATATTTAAATTATTTTTCATGTTTTACACTAAACACCCTAAAATACCCGCTTGCATTGTTTTTATGTGCCCAATAATTAAAAAATAAAAGCACAATCAGTAGAATAGTTTTATACTATACCTCAGCTACATACTCTGTGCATTAGTCGCCGCTAAAAAGGAATTATCCTCGGAGTGGTAATAAAAGAATGGGTCACTCTTCGCGCCTTTTCCTTTGAAAGGCGTTGGTTGCAGCAAGAGCTTCGATCGCGACGACAGCAGGTGTTGCTCAAAGAGGAAACGCCGCCACAGGGGAAGAGGGGCCGAGGACACTGGGAGAGCGGGGAGACAGAACGGCGGACGCAAGGAGAGAGATATGGGCAGTGGGAGAGTAGGGCTGTCCCTGTCCCTGTGCGTGGCGCTGGCCCTGTGGGGCGAAGGGCCGAGGGCGCAGGGCGTGTGCTGGGAGGGCGCGCCGCCCGCCGCCGGGCTGCGCTGGGCGCTGGCGGGCGTGGGCGCGGGCGCGGGCGCGGGCGGGGCGGTGGGCGTGGTGGACCTGGGCGACGCCGCCCGCTGGCTGCCCGCCCTGCACGCCCGCGCCGCGGCGCCGCTGCTGCTGTGGCGCGCGCTGCCAAGCATAACAATAGGCACCGCCCCACAGTGGCTGGAAGGCGCTCGAGGCTACGTGCTGGCGGCCAGCAGCTCTCGGCGGCTGCATCTCTTCCTCCTCAAAGACACTTCGGAATCCGTTCGTGACCAGGTGTATGGGGTAAGGTCTCTCTTCCTTTCCTCGCTTTTGATGTACTGCGCGTCAATGTAAACAGAAACATGGAAAATAATTGTAAAGAAGCGTACTTGGTAATCCAAATTTGTTAAGGTTATGACTGCAAATCCTAATCGATACTCTTAGCTCATCTCAACACATATTTGACAATATTTTTTCTTAAATTTTCAGTTTATTACCGGAAATCTTCTTCGAAATATGCAGCTCAATTCAGCTGCACCCATTGTAATGGCAATCAGCGGCGATCCACAGCAGAAAAGCGGTGGTGTTCAGAACATTATTGGGTCAAAAGATTATTGGGGTCAACGTCGTAGTCGTATTGCACGTCACACTTTGCAATTTGGCACTCGTTTGCCGTACTCTCATTTTTTATGTCTTAAAAACAATAGTTCTAACACAGAATTTGTAGATCAATGGGAACAGTTCACTGAGCAAATGCAACTGATCCGGGGTGAGAAGGAAGAATGAATCCCAAGGAGAAAGCTATGGACCAGTGGGACGAGGTTGGGCTGAGGCGGAGGGAGTCGGAGGGGGTGGGTGCGGAGCAGCTGCAGTTGGGCCACGCGGAGGAAGTGCTGCCAGAGTGGCGGGAGAGGGTGCGCAGACAAACGCAACACGTCACGCGGAATCGCGAAATCGACGAAGAATTGAAGGCGCTGAGGCTGCTGAGGTGGCGCCACCAGTCCTTCCGCGGGGTGGTGCTGAGGGAACTTTCCGCTGAAGTCTGGCGAGGAATCGCATTCGACCCAGCAACTGGGAGGTGAGGAGTCCGATCTACTTACTGCGTTGTGAAAGTGTGCAAATTTTAATATAAATATTTTAGTTACGTTTCTTTCATTTTGACTTTCGAATGCATAATTTTCCACGCTTCTGGAGTCATTTGATATTTGCATTTTTTGAATGCCCTGTATTTTTTTAAAGAGTAAATATTAAATCCAATCAAATGGCACGTAATGCATGTTATTTTTTGAAACCCGTTTAATCCTTTGCGTCGTACATGGGTGTTGGTCCAATAAATGAAATTTATATCAGTTAGCCGACGTTTCGTAGTTTTATTTCTCTATCCTCCATCCCCTTAAAATTAAATTGGTATGTGACGTATGCATTTTAATTTTTTAAATTAAAATTCGATTTATTTAAATTTAATTGTGGAATTTTATTTTTGTGCATAAATCAAACAAATGGTGATTTGCAATGTGTGATTCGAGCACACGTGCATGTAATTAGTTTTTATACATTGTGTAGCTGTTTTTATACATTGTGTATTGTGTAATTAATGTTTATACATCTAAACGTGTTGTAAATGTATTCAGCCCTGAGAATGGAGAAATAAAACTCCGAAACGTCGGCTGACTGTCATAAATTTCATTTATGGAACCAATTCCCATGAACTATGCAATGCATTTCACTACAGATGGTCATGAAATATAGCAGATAAATGCGTTTAGAAAATTTTATGATACGTTTGTGGTCAGCATCTTACTTATGACAAAAACCTTGTCCTCTGTGACTTCTTGACAGATGCGTTCGACTGAGTAATTACTCCATGTTTCTGGGCGCGTGAAGTAGGTCACGTGGCGTAGTACATGTGTGTATCGGCAAAGGTGTCTCAGGGCGTCTACTGGTGTCGCTGCGATGCGTGGGGCGGAAAGTCCTTGGGTTCGAGTCCCGAAGGCAGCGTTTTCGGCACTAGCTAGGAAGCTGGGCCCAATTCATTCGCTGGGAGGAGAATTCTGGCTGCCGGCTGCTCTGACCAGCAGTTTTCTGTGCTTTCTCCGATCAACACCAGGCGAAAGTCGGAACGGTTCCCTAACAAACAGGCCATCGAATACGCGCGATCTTTCCTATCTCTTCCTTGTTCTGTCTTCACCCCTTACACACATACTACCATGCAATACACTGCCCACACGCCGGGAAACCGGTCGGGAGCTTAGAGCTTGCCCTGGCTGGGGCGGTGCCTCGCTAATGGGAGATACCTGGTTGGGGATAGTCCGCGCAAGCCAATGTAGTTCGGCGCCGAGTCTCACCTTCTAGCGGGGGAAGACACTCGCCACCTTCCGCGATGAAAAATGCACTACATTTACGGGACTATTAACCTTAGTAGTTGATGTAACCGGAATCACTCGTCAATGATCAATGAATACATGTGTATTTGTCGTCTAAGGTATCTGTGAGACTAGAGAATCGATGGTTAAATGAAATTTCGTTCCTTCTCAGTACATGACTTTAAAAGCTCTACTGTTGTGGCAAAACGGTATTTCGTAATAAGTCGATGAAATTTAGCTACGTGGTAACTTCTCACAACTACAATGCCTATGTAATTACTGTCAACAGTATGGTGATTTTGAGTTGACATATTGTTGTTGACAGAGCGGCAAAAAATTATTCAAATTTGGCGCCGTTCGTGTAATTCAATAATTCATAGAAATTTTTTTGGCGCTAATTAACAGGCAAAACGTTTTAAAAGGGAACGTTTTGAAGAGAAAAACTAAAGATTCCTGCCAGTTTTAAGCAATTTGCCTGCAGAACTGTGATGAAATACTGTGGTAATTTATGGTGTTCACAGAAACAATAAATTGTTTGCGAGTGTCAAGTAATTGTTCGCATTTTACGTTCAATTTGCTTTGGATTAAATGATAAGAATGAACCTAGCGTCAATGCTTAATTTAAATAGAAATCGAAGTGAAATTTTAAAGTTAAACGACGGGAATTCGTCAGATATTAAAGTATGCGCAATGAAATGAATGAAGCATTCATGCATTCTTAGAGAGAAACGTACCATTTTTTCGTTCTGTGTTTTTTTATGTGTATTCAGTTTAATCATCAAAATTGGCTTCAGAATTAAACCCAGCTCTATTGATTTTGTGTACTTGTTTGGATTTCATCTCCACACCCAAAAAGATCCCACTACCCTGAGTTATCACAAAGCTCGCAAGAGGGCGCCTAAGAATTTATAGGCGGGGAGTTTCGTTAGAATCTACGTACCTACACGAAAAATTAAAATCAGGTGTTGAGATTAACGAATTTGAAGTTTTCACCTTGCATTGAAATGCATCATTCTTGCACCAGTATTTACAATTACATTATATAGCGCTTATGAGAGCGTGAACCACTTAATAATAGTTATTTGGACTCTGACCTGTGTTTACAGGAAGCGTGTGTATGTATGGGAGAGTGGTGGTAGTGACAAAGATGGTGACGAGGGTGGGCTGGCGTCTGCAGCGCTCCTAGCGGCACGATCACCAGGTGCAGCTCTTATCCCGGTGCGAGCACTGGCGGTTAAGAGCTTAGACTTCGCAAATTGTACGACGATCGCCAGGCACATGAAAATTCGGGTTGTTGGTTACTGTATTCCACTGATGGAAGAGATGAAGAAACGGCTTCATTTTGAGGTCGACCTTCCTTTATTGAGATTCGATGATGTCGTAAGTAGAAGAAGTAGTACTAAGTTTTATTTATATGGTATATTCTATACGAACATTTTAGTTGGATTCATTTTTAAATCGAATTCGTCACCTCATTTTATTTCGAATATTCTCCCAACGCCCCTTCCCGGTTTCGTCGGGTTGTATTTGCAGGATCTAGGTTGCGATGTCTAACAGTAAATGTTTTGATTTAACTGTAATTTCCACAAACTGTATACCAGGAAATTTTAACAGCAAAATAAAAAATCAACGAAACAAAGGAATTCCTCGTATTATGGCGTTCTTGCCGCGATTGGTGAAGCTTGGCGTTGACTGCAAGCAACCTCGCCACTTCGCACGGTGCGGTGAGAAGCTCACCCGCCGGTGGCAGCTTAACCCTTTGCACTCCTAAAGGCCGATATACATGGTACAGTTTTCGTGCAGATTCTCTATGTAGTCCAGACTTTACGCTTTCTACATGAGAAAATTACGAACATGTTCGTAATTTTTCATGTAGAAAGCATACAGTTTGACTCCAGCGCCTCTAGCGGCAGAATCGTTCACTAACGGTAATCGGCCATGTCGATTTAGTGGGTAGGTGTGTCAAGGTGCGATTGTATGAAGTTATATATTGTGATAAATTACCTTTTTCCTTATCCCTGCCTTCCAGTTTTTCATCTCTATGCTCCTCATGGTTAATTAATACTAAATCAATATCACAGCCAAAACGCACGCACAGAAATACAATCACTGAAAGTACTCGGACGGCGCAATTCAGTTGTTTCCCGCTAGTCCCCCGGGCGGCGGCTTGTGGCGATTCATGCAGAAAGCATATAGAAAGTGTATAGACCGAGTATGCGCTACTTTTTGGCTTTGATTCGTTCGGTTTGAGATCTTGGCGTTTCTATACAGAAACTGTACGAGAATCTGCACGAAAACTGTACCGTGTATATCGACCTTAAGCAACAGGCATAATACAGCCCCTACAAGTCGAATGGCATGTCAGAGATGCCACGAGAATAATGGCTACTAGCTCGTAGCAGAATGTAATGTGACACGTCCTACAACTCGTAGGACTTGCCACAGATGCCGACGTATTTTCCTGGTATGTAAAATATAGTTTTCATTGTTGAATAGATCCTGGTTACTATTCTATTTGTAAACAATGTTGAGGCACTAATGTGAGAGCGAGCTGGAAAGGGAGAATGCCGAGTATCGGCTTCCAGATGTGCAGCCTTTTTCCATCGTCGTCCTGAAATGCCTTAGGAGTTGTAGGACCTCGCGGTGCTCAGAAACCTCCGACCGCAGAGCGCATTCATGGGTGGCATGCAGAGGCGTATCTAGGTATTCAGGCGCCCATGTCAGGCATAGAATTTGCGCCCCTGTCAGGATACTTCAATTTAAGGTTCTTGTTATTTATTTTACTCGGAATACTCTAAATAGCGCCCGTTGTGAGTGGCGCCCATGGCACGTGCCGTGTTTGCCATACCGTAGATACGCCTCTGGTGGCATGTCAGTCACGCCCTGCGACTGCAAAAGGCTAAGTTGGAAGTTAGACGGATTCGATGGTATAACGGTTAGCGTACCGGACTGTCATACCCAAGTTCGCGAGTTCAAACCTGATAGAAGCCGTGGATTTCTCAGGGCGAAAAAATCCTTCGGAGGAGAAGTAAAGCCGGCTACCCCATGTTAGTAGATTTACTTGCATGTAAAAGATCCTCAAGCCTAAATGATACCTCTGAGCTAAATTCAAATCGTCTGTTTCGTCGCCCGAGATAATACCTTCTAGGTGGTGAAAGGAGCGTAGTGCAATTTGCGTGCTCTGATGGCCCCAAGTCTCGCCACGTAAAATAAGGCATTAACTAAATTTCCCGCTGTGGAACAAGGCCACCGTAGGGCTAAGGGCTGTAGCCAGAGGGCGGCGCCCTCAGTGCCTCGTCTCAGGCCGGGAGGGCGGGTTCCGTCCTCGTCCGCCCTTGTTGCGTACTCAGACACGACCGGGTGCCGGTCAGGACAGGCCGGTGGCACGTCGGGAGAAGCATGCGAGTGACTTGGACGGAGCGGGCGCTCCGTTTTGTATTGTTTTTTTCGGTTTAGCCGAAAGTTGGTGTACTTTTGTGTAATTGTATTTCGCGTTTTACTTACTTTACTGCTATGTGCAAGTGGCTGCTGTAGATTCGTTTCTGACCATTGTGAGTAGCCCAATCGGCTTTTATATTTGGTCATGATAGTGACTGAGTTAGTGTTGGGGTGTGTTGCACTACGCCCTCAAAATATCCGAGGGAAGTGCTTGTCTTCTTTGTCGTATAGTGAGGGCATGTCGAGCTAGTTGTTTAAGCGTCGCTGGCGCTTCGCTGGTTTGAAAGACTTGATAGGCTTCGTTAAAAGAAAGCTTTCTCACGCATTGAGTGAAGGACTCGGCACAAAGTTCCTTCCTGTGGACTTTCAACCGTTTCCGAGATGGAGGGCGTGTACAACTCTGATCTGACCTAGCTCAAGTGTGTCCTTGTACTTGTGGGCTGTAGTCCACCACGTCGCAGCGGCGTAGATGGCTACAGGCCGGTAACCCGTTTTATAGTTCCAGGCGACGTTCCAAGGGGACTGACGTTTCCCTCAAAAGAGGTTGTAAGTCTAACTTTGCTGAAGTTTTGATCGAATTCGCCCGACATGTAAATACCAGCGCAACCTTCAATCAAAAGTGACGCCTAGGTAAGTTACCTTGAGCGCCCACTTCGGTTTTTGAGTTTTTAGTGTAATTTGTTTTTTGGCGGTGTTAACCGCTTTGTGTTAACGACGAACGTAACAGATTACCTGAGACTTTTCCACTGAAAAAGTCAAGTGGTTTTCTTCCGCCCATTTCTCCGTCACGTTCATCTGTGATAGTATTTTGAGACTGTGGTGTAGGTTCGTCCGTCTTGCTAGGACAGCTAAGTCGTCAGCATAGAGGAATAGTGTTATTCGTGGTATATTTGGTGTGTCAGAGCCCGACGCTTTGCGGCTACGCAAGCAGTTAATTGTTGTCGAAACTTCTTCGACTGTACAAGATGTAAGTGTATTGGCGCTGTATTCCGTTTCCTCATCAGCCGTCTGTATAATGTTGTTAACAAACCTCTCTTCAAGCATGTCGGCAAAGAATTCTGCCTTCGCTTGATCAGAAAAGTATGTGCTGTATCCTAACTAAGGAAATAAATCACTTCAAGTTATAAAACAATTTTATTCCAAAATCCGATATCATAAGTCCAAGATACAAAGCCAGGGTTTCGTTCGCCGGGAGACGTAAACAAGCTAGTCGTAGATGTAGAAATTCCGAAGTGCCGTAGTCCAATTCCAGTGATGTAGCGTGATGTCGTATTCTCCTCGTAGACTGCAGAAAGTGATGCTCCGGATCCGAACTCCTGACTCCAACTGCTGATGTGGCGCGGCGCCCCGCTTTTGTAGCGCCGCTGCGGAGGGGAGGGCGTCACCGGCCCTTCCTCGGCTGTGCAGGAGGAGTCCCGCCGTTCGTTGTGCTAGGTTCGAGGTTCACCTCGCCTAGGTTCGAGTCCCGACAGCGGCAGGATTTTCGACACTAGCTTGTCAGCTAGGTCCAATTCAGTCGCTGTCTGGAGGAGAATTCTAGCGGCCGGCTGCTCTGATCGGTAGTTTTCCGTGGTTTCTCCGATCAACACCAGGCGAATGCCGGAGCAGTACCCTAACAAACGGGCCACGGACCGCGCACGATCTTTCCTTCCTCTTCCTTGCCCTATCTTTCCTCTAACACACACACACACACTAACATTCACTACACTACCACACATGCCGGGAGACCGGTCGCGAGCTTACAGCTTGTCCCGGCTGGGGCGGTGCCCGCTGGTGGGAGATAACTGGTTGAGGGGAAACCCCGCTAGTGGACTGTAAGTCGGCGCCAGATCTCGCCATCCAGCGGAGAAAAGTTCATCGCCGCCTCCCGATTAAAACACGCACTACACTTACGGGTCTAATGACCAAACTAGTTGACGCGCCCGGAAACACGAAGCAATCAATCAATGCTTGTCGCCGACGGTAACCGGCGCTGCTGCTAGCGCTCGTTATAGCGTCTGCCTGAACCGCGCCGCCCTACCAGCGCGGCGCCGCCCTACCAGCGCGGTAGGCAGCGCTCGTAGTGTTGCTTCGTGGCATCAGCCACAGTATGTTTGTTTACCCTCCGAGTTGTCGTGGCCACGCATGGCGGATGCGGTTTGGGGCACTGACCTGAGCGCTTTTAGGAGATTGAAAAGGCGGGTACGAGATAGATCGGAACCGATCTCTCTCATCCGCTTCTGGTGATTTGCGAGCGCCGTTTTTAGGCGTTGTTCCCAACCCCGCAGTTGTTTCTTAGGCGCAGGGCACCTAAACTGCTGCCATAGTTGCCTAGCTTTGCGTTTTTCGCGCAGTTCTTCGACATCTGGAGGAAGTGAATGTCAAACCTCTACTCGCCATAAAAACGTCTTCGCTTTGCTGTGGGCTGTTTGTACGTGTTATGCGAGTGTGGGTATTGTAGAATTTATAGATTCTGGTGAATCCATTGTCTGTGAGGTTAGTGTTTGTTTTTGTAGTGTTGTGTGTGTGTTGCAAAACTGATCCCAGGTGGTTGGTTGTGGAACCCATTGCCTAGGGCCGCTGAAGGCGCCGATGCTATCAAGAGCGAAGGTAATGGGTCTGTGATCGGAAAGGGAGAAAGGAATGGGTTTGGGAGTGATGACTTGAATATTCCCGGATGTCAGTGCCACATCGACGATTTCGGGTCGGAGGCGGGGGTCAGGGGAAACGGGTTGGTGTGTAGGGTGGGATGAGTGTCACAGTGTTGTGTGACACCAGGAATCTTACAAGTAAGTTTCCGTTGCTGTTTGTTATGTTCCATCCCCATTCTTTGCACTTGGCATTCAGATCACCCGCCATGACCGCGCGAGCAGCTAGGGAGAACACTGTCTCAAAATCTACTTCAATGAAAGGATGATTTGGTGAAAGGTATGTGCAACTTCGCCTTCCATCGTGTTTACTGCAATCGCTGCCGCTTCAAGCCTCTCAAGGCGAGATAAAGCTGCCGGGCAATGAGGTATCAGCAACCGCTACACCGTCTCCGCGATGACTAGCATCACGGACTGCGCGGTGGACAGCCATGCCATTTAGCTCCAGATTGTCAGCGCTTAAGAGTATTTTTTCCTGCAATAAAAGAACATCGATATGATGTTTATTGCAGAATAACTCCATAAGACGCCGATCTCCTGGGTCCATACGACCGGAGCTACTATTGACGTTCCAGAAAGCTCCAGTGAAAGGGCGGGTTCTGGTGTTATGTGCTCTGTCATTGTGGGCGGTCACTTGAGCGCAGAGAGTTTGTTTGAGTGTAGAGAGGTTTGAAACCTGTAGTTTCAGTTCAGGGACCTCCTTTCGGAGTTGCTCCGTCTCTGACTTAGCAGCAGGAGTAATGCCCTTGCGGACATTAGAGTTCGTCTGTTCTCTCAACGCGCACGCTGTTTGCGCAGGATGTCGTTTTGGTGAATACAATTTACGGTGTTTTTTCGCTATTAAAGAAATGACGATTGATGACGCTATTCTGGCTTCAGATTCGGTTTTCGCGCGTCTAGAAACATATGTCAAGTCTTTGGATTTGACAATAATCCCCAAAAACAAAAAATTCAATTTTAGTGTTTTTTCGCGATTAAAATAAAAGGGCGATGACCCAATTTTGGCCTAAGATTCGGATTCAACGCGTCGAAATACATCCCGTCGAGGTGGGTTGGTCCACGTCCTGATGGGGGGATGCAGAGAAGGCTCTCAAGTGTTCCTCTCTCCATTTTTTTCATCTTCTTCCTTCTCATTTCATGTCATGTACGTTCTTTTCACTCCTTTTTCTTCCTCACTGGCCTTCTCTGTACGCTGAATGCCCACCCATGTGTTTGCCGTGCTTGGCGACCCGTGTCGGAGGGAATGTGTGTCCTGGCAGTTGAGGGACCTGTTTGTTTCCCTATCTAGTCCTAGTGCTATTGTTCGCCTATCACTAAGAGGTACGTTGATCACGTATTTTGGGGAACATTCCTTGTAGGTTCCAACACACTTGCTTTGGCCCCGGACTCTTCTAGACGGACGGTCGGGAGCTAACCCACTCCCGATCAATCGGCTCGGACTAGGTCTTGTACTGAACTCCAGGGTGAGCGGGGGAATCCACGGCGGTGCAGCGCTGTGTTATTCCCCCACTATATTCTCGTGGCAACCCTGGCACTCCGATGGAGTGCCCCCTGTTGGGCTCCGTGGTGGGTTGGGACCACGAGGATGAGCCTATTCCATCTTTATGGATACTTCACCTTTCCCCCGCCCTCTTACGCAAGGAAGAGGAGATGTGCCGAAAGAACCATCGACTTGAATAGTTTCTTTTCTAGAGAAGAAGATCGACCCAAGATGCCTCGTTTCCTCCTCATGTCATGCGCCGAGGAAGGTAAAACTTTTAAAACTGTAAGTGCTGTCCGTCTGGCGCGAGCCACAGAAGAGGATTACGGGAAGCTCCAAGCGGTCGTGCGACAGAGGAATGGAACGATTCTTTTAGAAGCACGTACCGACGAGCAAATTGGAAAAATTCAAAATACAAAGCAGATTGCGGCCTCCAGGTAGTAGTCAAGGTTCATCCCATCTTGAACCTGTGCAAAGGCGTAGTAAATCACGAGGACTTTGCTACAGAAACGGAGGAAGATCTTCTAAACTTTTTTAAGACCTTTGGCGTGACTGAGGTGTGCAGGATCGGAAGGAAGGAGCAGGGGAAAGTGATCCCTACTTCTACCCTGATCCTTACTTTTGACCGACCATCCCTCCCGGAAAGGATCGTTACCACTTTCTACAACCTCCGTGTGCGGCAGTATGTGCCGAACCCTTTGCGCTGCTTCAAGTGCCAAAGGTTTGGGTATACCCAACAGCGATGTATGTCCGTAAACGCTGTTTGCGGGAAGTGCGGATCGTCAGTTCACGACCCACAACCCTGCGACAAATCACCGCACTGTGTGAATTGCGAAGGCAATCACCCAGCCAACGACAACCAGTGCCCCACGTTTCTCCGGGAAAGGGAAATCCAAAAAATAAGAGTAACCGAAAAAGTTTCCTTCCCTGAGGCGAAGCGTAGGTTCCAAATCAGGAATCCAGTGGACCTATCACGATCTTTTTCCAGTGCTGTAAAACCTAAGTCCCCGGGGGTAACAGCGAGTTGTCAAACTCACTGTACCCCAGCGGTAGTTTCGCACTTTCGTTGTCAGGTGTCGCCGATAGACTTCCCCGAAGATTCGGCGTGTATCCAAGGTGGGAAAATTATCATTCCCACAAAGTACAAAAACCTGTTCAAAAACTCCATCAGACATCGACCACTTCCACTGAGACTTCTACTGAAATCGATCTTAAGCAGACACCGCCTCCCAGGAAAAATGTCATCCAAATCCCGCCCACCTCTTTCTGTCTCCGAGAATCACATCGGACGATCCTCCAGCCCCTGTAGATCTCGGTCACCCGTGGCCAAAAGTCGGGAAATCTCCCCTACACAGACGACCATATCCAGCAGCAGTCAGGATGACTCTGCTGTTGATGAGGAACCCAAGGAGAGTTCCTCTACAACCATTCAGAAGGCGAGAAAGAAAAAAAAGCAACCAAAGAAATAATTTCTCATAATGGCTCTCTCATGGAACTTAAATGGTTTTCGTGCTCACTCAGAAGAATTAAGATTAATCATTTCTCGCCACAAACCATTTATAGTCTGTCTTCAGGAAACTCATCTTCTCCCTCTTCATCCCCTGTCTCTTCGCGGATTTAACATCTATCGGTTCGATCAAGACGACGGACTTCGTGCTCACGGTGGCGTCGCGGTACTCATCCGCGACTCCCTGTTCTCTGAGGAACACAACGTTCGAACCGACCTCCAAACAGTTTGCGTTCGGGTACACCTACCATCCTTCTCTTTTACGGTGTGTAGTATATCCATTCCCCCTGGCCAAGTCGTGTCACAAGAGTAACTCGAAGATGTTTTTTCTCAGTTGCCCGCCCCTTTTCTTATTTCGGGGGATTTTAATGCCCACAATCCCATCTGGGGTGGCACGAGGACCTGCCCGAGAGGTTCTATCCTCGAAAATATTATTGACCAGCAAAACTTAATTCTTCTGAATTTCTCCATGGCGTCAAACTCCTTCTCGTCAATCGATCTGGCACTCTGCAGTCCATCCCTATCTACCATGGTGGAGTGGACTGTACTCGATCTACATGGGAGTGACCATTTTCCCACTTCGGTCCACTTTAATGTCCCTAATTTAGACGTCATCCACCCTCCTCGCTTGCTATTCCATCGAGCCGACTGGGATACATTCAGTGGGAAAATTATAATGCCAGACCACTTTTCAAATAATATCGATACCTTGGTGGCCCAATTCACCGACGTCCTTCTTCGCGCAGCCACCATTACAATCCCGACGTCTACGTGTCGGCCACGACGTGTTCCTGTGCCTTGGTGGAATGCTGACTGTACCACCGCGGTGCGTGACCGAAAGCATGCACTCGCGAGGCTCAGTAGGTTCCCCACCGCATCAAACCTGATCGATTTCAAAAGAAAGCGGGCCAGAGCCAGATTAGTAATACGGGAAAGTAAGACCGCTTCCTGGAGAGCCTTTATTTCTTCTCTTTCTTGCCATACTCCGCCTAAAGTAGTATGGCGAAAGATCCGACAGATCGGAGGAAGATTTTCCCCACCATCTGTCCCAGGACTTCTTATTAATGGAAATCTTATTACTTCACCAGAAGAAGTAGTTGAGGAATTGGCCTGTCATTATGAAAATACCTCCAGTTCCTTACACTACTCCCCTAGCTTCTTGAAAACGAAGAGTAGAATGGAGAAATGCAGATTGGACTTCTCAACTTGCCTGGAGGAAGATTATGTCGCCCCTTTCTCCATGGATGAATTTTCCTGTGCGCTCGCCCGTGGGAAAGATTCTGCTCCAGGACCAGACCAGATACACAATCAAATGTTAAAACACCTGCCGGAAGAGGCACGTCTATTTCTCCTCCGTATCTTCAAGATTTGAATGGAACATACCTTTCCTAGGACCTGGCGCGAAGCGATTATTATTCCTGTTCCTAAAGAAGGAAAGGACAGGACAAAGCCGTCAACCTTCCGCCCAATCTCGCTCACAAGCTGTATATGCAAACTTCTGGAGCGAATGGTGAACACACGTTTGGTCTGGCACCTGGAACAGAGAAACCTACTTACACCCATCCAATGCGGTTTCAGGAAGAACAGGTCAACCATGGACCACCTTGTCACCCTTACCACACAGATCTCTGCTTTCGTGCTACGTCAACACCTTGTAGCAATTTTCTTCGATATAGAGAAAGCATATACTACCTGGAGGTACGGCATTCTTCGCACCATCCATTCTTGGGGTCTTAGGGGCCGGCTCCCCCTTTTTTTAGTAGCCTTTCTTTCCTCAAGATACTTCCGCGTTGGTGACAGGGTATCCGCCAGCCACCATTTAGAAAACGGAGTCCC
The DNA here is from genome assembly GCA_031308135.1 of Acheta domesticus. Classification (NCBI taxonomy): domain Eukaryota; kingdom Metazoa; phylum Arthropoda; class Insecta; order Orthoptera; family Gryllidae; genus Acheta; species Acheta domesticus. The sequence goes on along the minus strand of JAHLJT010002630.1, from coordinate 106,871,928 downwards.
TCAGGGCTCAATTCTGAATGTCACTCTGTTTGCCATCGCTGTCAATAGTATAGCGTCGTTAATCCGAGAGCCGGTGAAAGCATCGCTCTTCGTTTACGACTTTGCCATTTTCTGCTCTTCCAAGAGTATTCAAGTGATAGAGAGACAATTACAACTTGTCCTCAACAAATTGCAGGAATGGAGTGATGCGACAGGTTTCAAATTCTCCACATCAAAAACTAACTGCATGCACTTCTGCAGGATTCATCATCTCCATAACCACCCCGATCTTTTTCTTGGAAGCCATCTTCTACCTTTTGTGGACTCTGCAACTTTCCTTGGGCTTACTTTCGATAAGAGCCTAACTTGGCGAAATCATATCCGTAAACTGAAAAGCCGATGTGTCTCACCTCTGAACCTCCTCCGCACCCTTATAGGCAGCTCTTGGGGAGCAGACCGTGTGTGTCTCTTGCGTTTGTATAGAACCCTCATCCGCTCTATTTTGGATTATGGATGTATTGTATATGGGTCAGCGTCACCATCAACCCTCCGGCCATTAAATACCATTCACAACGCCGGTATAAGGATTAGTACAGGCGCCTACCGCACGAGTCGCATCGAATGCCTCTTGGCCGAAGCTGGAGAACCATCTCTGAGCCGAAGGCGAGATATTTTATTAGCCTCTTATGGGGCTAAAGTGTCGGGACTGGTTGACCACCCTTGTCGTCGTATAATCATCCACCCAAAGTATGAGTCCTCGAACATTCTTCGAACATCGTTACCCCATCCCCAGGTATTAGATTACGAAATCTTCTCCGGGAATTAAATGTAGAACTTCCCACCCCTATGAAACCTACAAGTGACCGGATTTCCCCTTGGAAACTCCTCCTTCCCAGTATTGACTTCAGACTCTCCAAGCTGCCCAAACAACTAGTCGTCTGGTTTACCAGAAGCAGTTTCTGGATATGAGAGAATCCTATCCGGATCATTTATTCTTATACACGGATGGTTCATCGTGCAGCGACGCGGTGGCATGTAGTATTTACTGTATCAGGGCCACCAAATAATTTCGGCTTCACTCCAAGTGCAGTATTTTCACTGCCGAAATGTATGCAATCTTTGAGGCCCTAAAATACATTGAATCAGTGACGTTGCGGCGAGTAGTTATCTGTTCTGATTCTCTCAGCTCTCTTCAAGCTGTCTCCCGTCCTTCGTCAGACTACCTGACTTTATCCGTTCAAAGCCTGATTCATCGTCTTCTGTCCCGCCGCTATGACCTGGTACTTAGTTGGGTCCCAGGCCACGTGAGTATCAGAGGGAACGAACTGGCCGACCAGGCGGCGAAATCAGCGACTCGTAAAACTCGTATCGACTCGAAACTCGTATTGTCCGATGTTCAGGCTTTCTTGAAACGATCCGTGCTTAGAGCGTGGCAAACAGTGGCACAATAGCACTTTCAAACTAAGTGCGATAAAGAATTCTGTGTATCCCTGGCGCTCCTCATCACGGTCCTGTAGGCGCGAGGAAGTTATTTTATATAGTCTTCGTATCGGACACTGCCATTTTTCTCACGGTTTCATTCTTCGAAATGAAACTCCTCCCATCTGTGACTCGTGGAAGACTGTTCTTTCCGTGGAACACGTCCTGCTGTAGTGTAGAAAATTTGTTGGCAGTCGACGAAGACATGACCTGGGCAACTCGCTACAAGTGGTGCTCGGGGATGACGATTCTGCGCTCTCAAAACTTTTTTGTTTTTTGAGAGAAAGCAGAATATATAATTTTATTTGAAAGATAACAATGATTTATGTTGTTTTTTGGCCCCTTTACAGCCAATTTTACGTTTTAAGATAAATTTTACGCGCCCTTTTTCTATTTTCCTTCTGCCATTTCTACATGTATGCTTAAAGCAGAATTCGAGCCTTCTTTTTAGCCAATGTACATGCTTTTAAACAGTGAGTAAGTTACATATGCAACACTGAATTTTTTTCTCCAAATACTCTGGCATGGGCGCAAATGACCACAGCAGTCGAGGCGCCCTCTAATCCCTATTCAATCAATCAATCGAAATACATAGAGAAACATAGGTCAAGTCTTCGAGTGTGTTAAAGGTTGTCTTGTGAGCGTATGTCATTGATGTATTTCTAGTTTTATCTTGCTAAGTGTCTATATTACTGAGATTTATCATGTACACAAACAGGACCATATTAAATAAAACATTTTTTTTGCTAGATGCTTATTCAACGTTCAGCTGAACACATGGAAAAAATGTTGGTTATGGGAAAAATTGCATTGGTACCACTCCACTTTAAGTACACGGTCACCATGCTAGGTTCCTCACATTTGATGGACATTGTGTCCGTCCGGAGAAATGGATCGCTACATTGTGCTTGTGCCGTTCGCGGCGCCGCTGCCGGCGTGGTCGCTGCCGCTGCGCGTGTTCTCCCGTCTCATTTGGCTGGCGCTGCTGGGGACGGCGGTGGCGTACGCGCTGGCGTGGCGCGTGGTGGCGGGCGAGTCGCTGGCCGCCAGCGCCGCCGCCGCGCTGCGCGCCTTCTCCTCGTGCGGGGGCGCCCCGCAGGACAGGGTGCGCGCCACGCCGCAGCGCCTGCAGCTGGCCGCCGCGCTGCTCACCTCCGCCGTCACTGTCGCCGCTGCCTACCAGGTGAGCCGTCATCTCCATTTTAATGAAATCACTTTGTCTCGAAACGGTGGGGAAACCAAATCACAATAAATGGTTTTCTAAAAAGTAGCACCCTCAAAAACCACAAATAAAGTGCTCGTGTGTAACACTGCAAGAAATTAAATATTTAAAAGTCTTCACCAATACTACAATAACTCAGAACATATTACGCAGTACAAACGTTTTTTGGATATGAAGAATATCAAGTTGCTGTTTCAGCACGATGACAGTGTCAGAAATATCATTTATTTCATAATAATATTGTATTAATAATAAAAACAAACAATGTTAAAGAAATCGTGGAAATTTCGTGCCACTCCATGGAGATCTAAAAAGAATGAAGGTGCTGATCAATAATGGCAAATGATCGTTTAAAAGGGGAAGAATCAATAGAGCTCTGCAATCAGGCGAAAACATCCGCTCGAGACTCTCGGGCTTCGCGCCGACGCTCGGCGAAGGGAGGGGGACCTTATTTGGGGGGGAAGAGATAGCTGTTTAACGGACATTTCGACCGGCCGCCTTGCGGCTCCCGCCGAGACTCGGGAGTCGCCGAGCGCCGGAGCGCTCGAGCGATATAAAGTCGCCGCATGTAGTGATCGCAACTCTTTCAATTCATTGTAATCGAAAGAAAATACAATTTCAATTAAACGATTAATTTGTTGAAAAGTAACAATTTATCGATTGACTGGAAATAATTTTATAGAGACAAACAATACATTTTTTAAAGAATTAAGGCAAACAAAGAATCTGAAAATAATTTTTTTCTATATTTATAGTGCTTAAGGGAAGATAATTCGTTGCGTACCAATTGTAATGTCATTTAAGTTTTTTACAGACTCGAATATAAGGCATATTTATTAAATACAATGAATTTTTGGTCATAATTTCACAAGTATATAAGAAAAAAGCGTATGCTAAACAAAAATGAGGTGGGTACTATACTATTTTCCTTGCGTCAAAATGTCTTGTCGTCATTGGGTGTACTAATTTATTGTGAAATAGTTGAGCCTCCATGGCCTCTGTATTTGTCGACTCAGTCGGCGGCCAAACAACAGCGGTCACGGCACATCAGCCTATTCAACTTAATAATTCAAAATACATTATTTACTATTATATACACACGTTTAACATTATTTTAAATTTGGCAAAAGTATGTATTCACGAAATGATGCATATAAAGTTTTATATGTACGAGTATAATGTTTTTCATTTACTCCATTATTGTACGTTTCAATACAAGATAAGCGATTCATTGTAATTAAAAAATCGTAAAAGCTGAAATTGTGAATCATTGGCTTCCGTGGAGTAGTATTGAAGCTCCACGAGACCCCCTTCCTTTGGGTGAACTACTGTGAACAGCGTGGCAGGAAGCGATGACAAAGGTTGTGCGAGGTGACTCGGTGGCTCCCACGCAGCGCGCCATCGCCTTTGCGACGAAATTTCCAAGAAAGGACAGGAAGCAGTTGAAAGAGAAGGGTCGAGATATGTGCACAAAGCTTTCCTCGAAAGGTATTGAGAAGCTCGCAAGATTATAAATAAAACTAAAAGTACAATGAGCTCAAAACAATGCTGGGGTGACTGAGGCACCCCGCGCGCCTACTGCCGGGTTAAGAAACTAAGACCTGCGTCTCTGATGCCTGAAAAGTACAACACCAACAACAAAAATATTTGGAAAAAGAAAAAAATACAAAAGTGGAAGGGAAAGGTACTAATATATTTCATTGCACTTGCATCTAAATTTAGCAGAGCATATGTATTTACACCATATAAAATTAAGGAAAATGAATGATTTTATGTTCATTAGAATAAAATAGTAAATTTCCGAAAAATCCGATGCCTAGTCATTACAAAGAACGGAATTTATCTCTAAAACTTTTGAATGCCTTTTCTTTGAAGTCACAGGCAGAACTGCAATAGATCCACTTGAGGTTCTCCAGTGCGTTCGGGGAGTCGATTTTTAAAGCTTTTTATTCTTTTTTATATTAAAATTTATTATTTGAAAATTAATATTAAAATTCGTCTATATTTTAAATTTTGAAAAAACTAAATTATTGGTCATTTATTTTAAAAACCATTCAATACTCCTTCCTTTTCCTGAAACTTGGCATTAGATATTTACTCCGATGTGTGGGCCGATTGTTACGTGGCGCAGTTCGCCTGAACGGGGTCCGCCGGTTGTCGAGTCTCGGCCGGTTGTCGAGACCGGCCGAGTCTCGGTCGGCCGCCGGCTCCCGGGAGTCCGCAACCGGCTGCGAAGGACAGTCGAGCGCGTGGTCTCGAGAGAAGAGAGGCGAGCGAGCGCTGGTCGGTAAAAATCGCGGGGAATGCAGACCTCTAAGAATCAAGCCAGAATTGGAAGCAGTTGTAATAGTTGCTCAAGGTCAGGAGTTGAGAACACGATGATAAAGGGATTCTCAAAATTTCGTAAGATGATAAATGCCACAACTGTCAGGAACAAGTAGACACCATTGATCATATTGTCTCAGCTTGTCCAATTCTAGCAAAGATCGAATACTCACGTCAGGGTGTGTAGTTACTTCCACTAGCAGATCTACAACGCCCTCGAAGTTCCAAACCCAAGCTCCAAGTGGTACGAACACTCACAAATACCGGAAATATCTGTTGGATTGTGTATAATATTCTGTGACCAACAAATTCAAAGTGATCGCACGATAGCGGCATTCGAAACAGTTATTTTTGTCCGGGAGTTGGAGAAAAATCTTGTCTACTTGTAGATGTTGCTGTGCCTTGCGATCAAACGACGTAACCAAGGAGACAGAGGAACGTCTCAAATACAAGAGTTCGGAAATCGAGATCTGCTGAATGTGGGACATAAAATCACAGATCGTCCTGATAGTTATCAGAGCTCTGGGATTTGTTCTGCAAAATTAATGTAATAACTTAGCTCTACTCCCAAGTCATTCAAGTGACTGGAAAGTCAAATCAACATTGATTGATCAGGAACAGCTCATATTTTGTGCAGTTTTGTAGAGTCCACCAATAGTCCCTAGATCTTCTGGTTGCGAACAGAGAGTATTATGTTAAGCTGGAGAGTATTAGATCTCAGTTGCATTTATTTATTATCAGTTATTATTTTTTAGAGACAACATCAGTGCCATAACACTGCCACAGTAATTACATTAGTGAAAGGATTTGCCAGTTTATTTACCGTTGCCAGAAACACCTTGAAGAGGTTCCTTCCAGGTTCCCTTGTGTACACAATTATTTTCATACATTCCAAATTTCTAATGTTTTCCTTTGCTACATCTGTACATTGATGGGACACTAATCTTAAAAAGTAGCGCCCTAAATTCACCCATAATTATTTCCTATTTCTCTTCGGTAGTTGTGCATGTTGAACGACATTATGATAAAGCGGTTCTCAAAATTTCCGAAGATGACAAATGCCGCATTTGCCAGAAGCAAGTAGAAACCATTGATCATATTGTCTCAGTTTGTCCAATTCTAGCAAAGACCGAATACTTGAAAAGACACGACAGGGTGTGTAGCTACCTCCACTGACAGATCTGTACCGCCCTCGAAGTTCCGAACACATGCCCCAAGTGGTACGAACACTCACCGAAACCGGTGACGCCTGTTGGATTGTGTACGATATTGTACGACCAACAAATTCAAACTGATCGATTGCGGCAAACAAACCGGATATAGTCATCCGGGATTTGGAGAACAAATCGTGTTTACTTGTCGACGTTGCTGTACCTTGCGATCAAAACGTTGTTACCAAGGAGGCAGAGAAACGTCTTAAATACAAGAGTTTGGAAATTGAGATCAGCCGAATGTGGGGCGTAAAAACACAGGTCGTCCCGATAGTTATCGGAGCTCTGGGATTTGTTCCGAAAAATTTGGGTAAGAACTTGTCTAAACTCCCAGGTAATTCAAAGTACTGGGATGTGCAAGAAATAGCTATATTTGGAACAGCCCACGTTTTGCGCAAAGTATTGTAGAGGCACCGATAGTCCCTAGATCTACTCCTTAAGTAGTTGGTTGCAATCTGGAGTAGATTTTATATTCAGCCGACACATAACATCTTTAGTCGTGATATAGAGGAATAATAATAATAATAATAATAATATATACTAACAAATTACATAATAATTATAGTAATAATAATAGTAAAATTAAAATAATGATAACTGACTGATTTATTAAACATTAAATTACATTAAGAGAAAAAAGCTTCTTCAGTCGAACTCCGCACTGAATGTTTATACAATTAGGACCCCACTGCACTTCACTTCACTAAGATGTATAAAATACTTCATTCTTTATTTCTCCGCTGTTCACCGTATGACACCTCATTTCACAAGGGAACACTTATGTACCGCTATATAACCCACTATTCTCTCTCATTTACTTAAAAATACCCCAAATTAATTTCCTTAACTGTTGAACGCTTTGAGGAAAGGGTTGAAAGGTTTTTGCAGGTAATCTATTCCATTGCGTTATCGTTCGATTTGTAAAAGAAAATTTCCCCACATCCCTTCTCTGCAGTCTTAAATTTATTTTGTGCTTGTGATCCCCTCTTACCCATGTAGGAGGTCAAGGATGCGTTGAAGAAAACATATTGGAAGTCATATTTTATTTTTCATTGTTATAATATAAAAATATTTGATTTGATTTATTTGGTCAAAAACCAGTGAAAACTGTAAATGAAGTATGGGGGAGAAGATTATTTGCGCACGTATAATACAACAATAAATATTATTTATAAACGTTTTAGGCCATAAATGCTTGGATATTTTGTTGATTTTATGTCATGAAAATCTGAGCCCTACTCATCAGTGTTTATGGGTAGTGAATTTTCTGTTCCAGGGCCGTCTGTTTGACCTTATTACGAATCCAGAACATGAAGCACAGATAAACACATTCGAGCAGCTGGCTAATGAGAAGATTACTTTGTTAATACCAGGAGACGAACTCGTGCCAGAAGTGCAAGATATTCTACCGAAAATTTCTTTACGGAGTTTCTACAGTAATCAAGAGTTTTCAGAAATTTTCAGAAATAATACAAGGGAACGTTATGCATTATTCTATGGTTCTAATGGCTGGAAGAAATTTGGTGCTTCCAATTATCCGGAAGTTATGTTCTATAGAGAATGAAAGAAAGCTTATCATTTATTCAGACACATTTCAGCAGTAGACGGTGAGTAAGTGCAAGTATCATGTTATTACCCAAAGTCTCAAAAAGAAAAAATTTAAAATATTTTTTCCTCTTTATATTTTATTTCCTGGTTTCTTCTTTCTTCTATAAGTCTCAAAATGAGTCCCCCCCTCTCCTCTAGTATTTGCTCTGTCTTCTTTTGGTTTGTTTTTCTTTTTTGTACACATTTAATTACGTGTTCCATTGTTTCTTCTTGCCAGCAGATTCTGCGATGTCTTCCAAAAGAAGTTTCCTAATATCCCATTTCACATCAGCATTTTGCTGTGATGATCTGACTTTTCCTGTGTCCTTGATTTGGGAGATATTTTGGTGTGCCTCTCTGTGTTTTCATACTTTGTAATACTTGCAGTATCGTGTACTTTGAATTCTGCTGAGTGTGTTGAGAGCCCATACGTAGAGCCCCCAATGCTAGATGGCGCCAGCTCCCTGGCATTTCGCAGACCGCTCCCTGCATTGTAGCCAGTTCTTAGAAATAAACGAAGTTCCGTTTAGACGTCAAAATGAGCATAGTTTGGAAACGCAGCAGCAGCGGTTTCCCAGCCTTTTGATTAGTCAGTAAAGAAGCTGTTAAACGCGTGTGTGTCGAGTGCCGCGAAGGTTGTATGATTACGTGGAGTTGGGGACTCAGGTTGCCTCTCCGTGGACGAGAGTTTTGCACCGCGCCAAAACGCGTGCGCCCGCTAAACGAACTAAAAAGTGAAAAAAAGCGCTTTCCTCCTCGCGCCGAACGGGGTAAATATTCACAATTTCTTCATTAATCAATGAGACTTACACTGAAGTATACTAATAACTCTTAAACACGTCTCGTTTTCAGAATTTTCCCATTGGTGTCAATGGATTAAAAGCTCCGTAGCAGACTTTGCCACCCTGTGATTTCAGAAGCTCTCCCAAAACAACCTCATGCTATACTCACAGGCCCTCAGCACTAATACATTGGCAAAATAAAGAAACGTGTATACACGTTGTTGAACATACCTGACATGAATTACGACTATGAGTCTCTGACAGAATGAGTGGAAAGTTGAATTAAGGCAATACTTCTTCCCTATGTGTTGCATGTATTTACGCGACCAACCCAGAAATATGTATTAGCCTACGACATGAAGAAAACCGAAATTTGAAAACAGATTAAATTTTAAAAATTTTTTCGGTTACAAATTACAAAATGGAATACATTAATACAATGACATGTAGCAAAAGTAAGAATTATACAAATACTCTAGTCAGGTTTACAATTGACAAAGGGAAGGTAATGTACAACACATATGTATACTACTGAGAAACGGTGATGAAAGATTACGTGGAAATTAAGAGTGGAGGCTAAATAAAAGAATTATAGATGGTCACTTTTATATATTTATGATGTTTTTCCTCGTCTCTATTTTTATATAATATTTGCGCATATGCGCTATTTATATTAGCCTAAACTAAGCAAATGCCCCCTTAGGGTTACGTATGTTTTTGTTAGTTATACACACACACACACACACCAGACATATCGAGTAACACGGAAATAAAACACCTTCCCCACCGTTCACCACCCAATTAATGCCGTGGCGTACAGCACTTTATATACTTTCAATATGGCGACCCTGCGCATCGTATCGGCGCACGGATTGTGGGTAGCTTTTGTTTCTGTATAGAAGGGGCGGCCAACAAGTCGATCGCGGTCGACGTGTCGATAGCTAGGCCAATTTTAGTCTATTGTCGATCGCTCGCAATGTGTGGGCTAGATGATTTAAAAAATAGTTTTGAACATATAGTTTGCTGATCTACCGAATCCTCGCCGGAATGCACGTCATACTGAAACACAGTGTATTGTAACGCCCCGCACACTCTCTCATCGAGTTCGGCGGGATGGATCTCAGGGCGTGACCCGACTCACCTGTGGATTTCTGTCTGCACTCATATGTTGCCTCATACGCCCGGCTGAAATTTGGACAGGACGCATGCGTGACTGGCATTTTCATGCATTAGGCAGTGAAACACTCTTTCTGACTTTCTAAATTTAATTAAAACAAAAAATAATAAACGGGGTGAAGCCTCCTACAACTAGTAACAATATCTTAACCTAACTTACAACTAACTTAGCTTAAAGTCCGACCCTTCTGGGTCATTGCCCGGGCGTTCCGCCCCTCCAGGCGCGGCATCGGCCCGTGGGTCGGGCGGCGGAACGGCAGCGATGTAGGCGGGCGCGCGTACTGCAAAATTTTCCATCTAACATCATTATTTTCTTGAAACATTCTCGTCGCAACGGAAGCGCGGGAAATGGGAATTTGCAAATTTGAATCATTGCAAAAAATACTCGAAACTCCGTGTATTGTCAAAACAAAATTATTAATAATATTTAAAGATCTAATTTTGAAGCGAGAATTAATGAAGTAAAAATATTTATCATCAATTATCATGTCATGATTTTCCAACTTTGCAAATTCGAATTTCTGGATGTATTGTCGAATGTGTTGATGATTGAACCTTTGAATAAATGAATTTTCGTGCGTAATGCGATACGATGATTTTTGCTTGTGATAGCTGAGACATTTTAATATGGACACAAATGACTGTTTTATAATTTTATGCAAACGTTGCTGATTCGAAAAAGTATGTAAAAGTATCTAGAACCACTATTTTAATTATTTGTTTAAACACAAATCGTATTAGTCTCATTCTCTGCTTTTATTGTTTTTCAAACAATGTGTTTTCTTACGTAAGGAAGATGTGTTTCATATTATTATTCTTTAGAATATGTTACCAGTGTTTTATTACGCGTAACAATCTTAAAAGAAATTTCAATATCTCTCCTTTTCAACAGGAATTGGCCGTGGTCTGAACGTCTGAAATTCTTTATGCTACAAGTGGAAGAGACGGGACTTGTTCGTAAGTGGAAGGACGATTTTAACACGTCTTTCGGCACACTCGTCCGCATGGGTGTTAAGACGGTGGGCAAACCCCACTGTGCGACAATGAAACAAGGTTTTGGCGCTGAAAGACGTCGCGGGACATCTGCAGGTGCTGTGCGCAGGACTTTTCGCGTCTGCGCTGGCCCTCTGGGCAGAGCTGTGGCGCTTTCACGGAGCGGGCGAACGTCTGCGCATGCGCAGTCGACGCGTGCTCGCGCAGCTGCGCAGAGGCTGGCGCAGAACGTACGATGTGTTGCGCCAAGTGTACGTACAAATAAACGAATGGGGCCTTTGAGAAAGGCAACTCCAGTACCGCCGAGCGATAACGTAAGCTTTTCGTAACAGTTCCATGCAATTCCAGTTTTTCATCTTTACAATTTACACTAACTAAAGATACTATAAAAGTGTAGGAAAATCTGAAATACGTAAATGATAAAGTATCTGGGGACTAATATAAGTGCTACAAGAAATTGAAAAACTCTGTTATATTTCAGGGGAGGGTATAGAGACATGCTTTGTGTTGCTCACCGTATTACAAATGCTACTGCCATTTGCAACTCATTACAAATGAACAAGATAGCCTTCTGCACGTTTTTTTACAAGGGTTTCGAGTATTCGAGGAATCACAATTTTTTAAATTCATATTCACTTTTCCATTGTAAGGGAACATCTTTCATGTTTAAATATGGAACAGAATGTATATGTGTATTTTGAAATACATTGAATGAGACCGTTATTTACATTTTGTGCTGCTTGATATATAAGCATTATTTTTTAACAGAGAGTAACTTCATTTAAAAATTAAAACCGACAAAGCATTGCAGATGTTTTCCTGATATCTAGGCGAGCACGTGCATTGCACAGAAGCCAAAGAGCTATGATTACGATATTTCCATCCCCAGTGAGCAAACTTTCAAGGAGCTGCGCGTCTTCGCTAGCTGGCATTTCTCTCAGGAGAGAGTCGACCGCTGGGCGATGGACCAAGCGGAGCACTTCCCTCGCCCACCCTCTCGTCCCGCTCTCCTGCTCTCATCGGTGCAGAGCAGCTTGTCCCTTGTATCATCCCTCCCCTCCCGCCCTCCCCGCTCTCTGCTCTCATCAGGTGCAGAGCAGCTTCTCTTTTACCATCCCTCCCCTCCCGCCCAGCCCCCACTCTCTGCTCTCATCAGGTGCAGAGCAGCTTCTCTTTTACCATCCCTCCCCTCCCGCCCTTCGACCGCTCGTCTCGCTCTCATCAGGTGCAGAGCAGCTTCTCTTTTACCATCCCTCCCCTCCCGCCCAGCCCCCACTCTCTGCTCTCATCAGTTCAGAGCAGCTTCTCTTTTACCATCCGCCCCCGCCCGCTCTCTGCTCTCACCAGGTGCAGAAACAGCTTCTCTTTTACCATCCCTCTCCTCCCGCCCCTCGCCCGCTCTCTGCTATCATCAGGTGCACCGCAAGGGTTCCATTTGTGACATTGGCACTTGGCGCGTTGTTCACATCAACTCTGTAGTTCGATTTTATTCACAATTAAAGATTTATCAATGTACTATAAAATTTTTATTGTACACTTTCGCAACTACTCCATCATTCCTGTCTGTAGAAATTCTTGAAGAGAATTGAAAACTCATCTTCTCAAACGCCTGTGCAGAAGGAGGAGTTTGAAAATGTTGGATGCTTCTACATCATGTAATATTTCTATCAGAATAAATAAGAAAGTATAATCAGAAGACCGTGTGCGAAAACTAAAAGAAAAATTCACGCTTGTAAAAGCAAACTATTTTTGAATTTTATTTTTCACCTTATGGTGGAAAAATAAAGAAGAAAATAATTACTCCAAAATACGATCTGTAATGTTCGGACGTAAATTTTCCCTCGATGTACTACTGTACAAACGTCATGACTAAGATATGTAATTTTTTAGTGTTACGTATAGATCTAACACATTTTGTAGTAAAAAATTAAGATTTGTGACCTCTTGTACCGAGAAATTAATTGACGGCAAAAACGTCAGTCTCCCTCGAGTGATCTGCAACTCGAGGTTATGGGATTTCGAAAAGAATATTCTTTAATTCTCCATTGGTTGACGGTTGAACGCTCACCTTTGATATCAATTGTTTTTT
>JAHLJT010002630.1:106807985-106858985 GCA_031308135.1 Acheta domesticus | reverse complement strand
AAAAAGAGTTTCAAATTTCGCGTATTTAGTAGCGCTAAAACACCATTTTCTATAAATGGGCTCAAAATATTTCAAAGAGATTTAGGAAATCGAAAAATTAAGAAAATATAAGAAAAATATACTGTGGGCGATAGATGGCAGCTGGAAGGAGTATGTGGCAATCCCAAATAGCTAGCCCAGGCGCAAGGAAATAGAAAACTAGTACAGTTAAATCTGTACCATTCTGTAGCACCACTAGTTGATTACACTGGTGCACATAATCTTTGCTGACTTTAAGGTAACTGCTGATCTTTGTTAATATGAGGGTTCGGAAACCAGAAATCATTTCCATTTTTCACCATCACGGCAGGTTTTTCCACAAATGACGATTTCATATCTTTTCAACTCTTGCAGGTGCCTGTATTAATCGACAATTAATATCGATATTAATCGATCGATTATTTAACACTATTTTGCACAACCACATTAAGTTTGTTCCGGGAAATAGAAATTGTATAAATGTTTCTGTGTTGTTTTAAAAATATCAACTTATACTGAAAAAAGATTGCTTGCCGCACATTAAAATTCGGTTCTCCCAACGAAATTTAATAGTAAAATATGGCCCAGCTATTTGTGTGGTTGACGCAACGTCGGCGCCATGTGTGAACCTCCGTGGTGCTCTGAACCACCGCTGTGTCTTGTGATTCCCTTGCCGACGTAGGGTCTTCAACCACAAAATGTTTGCAGTGCGTGGTTGACTGTCTCGGATCTTCGGTGGGTGGTTGAACAAACCAAAATTTGGTGCTAGTTCCTAGATAAATGTTTACACCAAAAATGGAACATTTTGCATCAACCCTTGTTTGCATGTATGCTTACCTTCTTTTATACTCGTACCTGTAGCATTAAATTGTTGGTTATATAGTTAAGAAATTATAAAATTTTTCAGAATTGCATAAATTTGTGGGTATGCAAGACAATTCAAAACCACAAGTAGAGACAATGTCAAAATTCAAATTTCAATTAAATTCAGTGTAAATTAATTCGATAAATGAATTAAATTTTGTATAATTTTGTAAAATTATGTAACAATGTCTGGAATCAAATTTTATATAAACATGATTGTAGAAATTGTTACATTTGAAAAATTCAACTGAAAAACAAGTAAGAAGTCAATTTGAAGAATTTTGAATAAAGACATTTTTGAAAACATGACACTAAAAGTACTTGCTGAATAGAATTAGATATAAAAAATTAAATCTGAAATAATTTGATTCATAATATTTTGCCAAATATTTTCACTCTTAACATTTAATAGCAACAAGTAAACACTCTTAAGACCCCTAACCAACACAAAAAAATTAAGCAAAACTCAATACAGTATTTGTAAATTCAATTAACCAACACAAAAATATAGAGTATTTCTTAGTTCATTTCTTCAGTCCTTTTTTCACCAAGTCATTTGCAACTTGTGGCACACAACCATCACTAAACAAAAGTTTAAATTTCTTACATTCCATTAAACTAATTTATTAGTTTTAACCGTCACATAATCTCTCTTAAGACCCAGTTGCAAATGACTCCACTGAAACAAGAGACAGAATAAATTAACACACAAACTCAATCACATTAAACTGATAACAGTTTTGCAGGCATGAAAATCACAAACGGGAATATGAACAAATGTGAAAGCAATTGAAATAGATATATTTGGGAAATTGATATGAGAAAAACACTTGATGGATACTTATAAATGCTTCCTTATATTTTAAATAATTATTTACATTATCTTTTTATACATTTAAAATGAACATTTCACAGCAACAAGTTTTAGCTAGTAAGTGCCCTAGGCGCCACAAAAAATAAAACATTACAATGAAGCCAAATACTGAAAAGTAAGATACCAGTTTTGCATCTGAGAAGGATGCAAGTTTTCTTATGTAGTAAAAACCACACAAGAACATTTTGGAAACAGCCCATAGCCTCATATAACACATAAAATTGCATGCAGCGCTTACTCCTTTAGAATAAGAAATATGATAAAGAGATGAAAATCCATTGTATTTATGCACATTATTAATGTTATTTTATTGAACTTCTAATTATTACTTGCAGGCCTCTCAGTGTTCAATGAGGTTCAAATTAGTCTAATCAAATAAGTTTCGTTGTCCAAAAATAGTGAGTCAGGAAACAATGAAAACATTGTTTATAAAGAAATCATAATTACAAGAGGAAATAGCTTTTATAAATGTATTAATCGTGACAATTTCTTTGCATCAATCCCAAACTACAATAAGTGTTCCCAAATAACAAAGTTTTATTAACAAAAGCAGTGTAATTAAATTTTCACATGAGAGGGCTAGATCCAATTTCCATGTCTTCTTTCTAATAAAAATTTAGTGATTGCATAGTAGATCAATGTTGGACATTAGAATTGTATGTTCCCTGAAAGTAGACAAAAATATTTATGATTTTTTCACAATAGAAATTGATGACAAAATAAACGCCAACAGTCTTTAAAAATTGATTGTTCCAAATTGTATATAATACTTTTTATACAAACAAAATTCTCACCTCTCAGTATGAAGTTAGCATTGTTACATGAGATACCAATTATACACACATTACAAAATTTGCAAATATAAACATTGTTAATCCCTAGTAAATTCTGAAAGTGACAGTATTCCGAATGTATAAAATAAGAACAATCAAAATTGTTCTGTAAATTAAAACTCAAATCCAGAGAGTAAAACCATTAAAGAAAGTTTTGTATTTTCTTAGACCAAGGTCAAAATCCAACTATGCAATTCTAAATTTTGTTTTCTGAAGTAAGAATAATTGTGTACTTACATACTCATCTAAATAATCATGTACACTAGTACAAATCGTCAATAAAGATTGAATTAAAAAATTAAATTAATAATTCAAAATTTGTTAAAAAAAGTGAGAATAATGAGGGAACATGATGGCAGTATGAAAATAGTTTTAAAAAGTGTGTCGCTAAGGGATCAGTACTAGCAAAAAATTAAAATATGTAAATAAAACTTAATTGAAAGGATCAGAAATAGTGTATGCATCCCCTGTCTGCACACTCGTAACATAAAATCTCAAATTCTACAATGTAGAGTCCATGAAATTTGCATGCCTGTCACAATTGAAACTTTACAATAA
Organism: Acheta domesticus; assembly: GCA_031308135.1. Classification (NCBI taxonomy): domain Eukaryota; kingdom Metazoa; phylum Arthropoda; class Insecta; order Orthoptera; family Gryllidae; genus Acheta; species Acheta domesticus. The sequence goes on along the minus strand of JAHLJT010002630.1, from coordinate 106,855,838 downwards.
AAAAATAAAAACCACACACATTGAGAAAAATTTAATTAAGACATCTTCCAATTGTTTTTTTTATATTTTGATGTAAGTTTTCAAATTAAATTGGGTATAACGTTAATTTTTTTTAACTTTAGTGATTTTTATGTTCTTCCTTAATTAAACTAATATTGTAAACACTAATTTGGCTTCTTCTTCAGAAACTAATTTTGTAGTTTTTTACACTTGATGAGGGAAATAGAATCTCAAATGTAAATCCTTCATTGAAAAAAATAAAAAATAAATTTGGATTTTTTAAAATGTGGTTGTCCTACATAAAAAAGGGACTGAGAAATGTTAGAAAATATAATTTCAATAGTGACAACCAAATCAAAACTTTTCTTTCAACTTTACAAAAGTTTTCATTCCTCATGAAGCGCTATCACACAGTACTGCCTCATATCTTGAAAAAGATTTTTTGACATCATGTGTTGGGCACACATTTGTATTTTAACAAGTTTATTCTAACTACATAAACACAACTAATAGTCCCAAAAGTCTGGAATACACAAAATATGCATTACATGTAAAACATTTTCTATCTCAGACTTAATATTTTGCTCTAGGGCATATTTCAAGTTTCTGAGAGATATTGGCATCAAAAAATGTGCAATTACATAAGCGTTCGTAGCTTTACAAATAACAAGTATGTACAGCATGTAGAGATACAATTCTAAACCTGAGATATTCTAAGCCTGTTCGTTGTCATTTTGTTTAAAAATTGACTAATTTTGACTAGGAATGTAAGGTTTGAGAAATTATGCTTTTTAACATGGATTTGTTCAACACTTTTGCTGGGTTTTTTTCATTAGCACAATGATACAATGACTTTCAACAATATTCTTAAAATTCTTATACTGAAATTGAAAATAAGTTAATTAATTATTTTGGGCGTCAGGTTATACACCTGAAGTATTTAAATTATTAATAATTTAAAAATGATGGAGAACGGATATGACTAAATGTAATTGAATAATTTTTGCCTTGCTATGTGGAACAAGTTTTAGCTATAGTAATTATAAGATCATCACAATTGGTATGTCGCAGCCTGTGTTCAAATTTTAATTAATAAATAAATTAATAATATATATCTTACTGATAAATTATATATAAAAAAATTATATATATAAAATTATAAATAAATTTTAAAATATATACCTTACTGATATTCAATGAGAAATGAAGAGATTATCAAATATCTGATATTACTGATTTGATGCAAGTATGAAAAGAGCAAAAATAAATCCCACAACATTTGAAAACTAGAAATGAACCCTTCCTATAAAGAAGGACTTGAGTAATTGATTCTTTTAATATACTATTGTCCACTGAAACCACTTCCCTCTATTCGCAGACGATGCTATTAATTTATATTTAAAGATGAAAATAAACAAATAAAATTAAAATCAATAAGTTAATTGATTAATTTTGATACAAAGAGATGATATGAGTTAATGTATTTTTTAAAGAGACAATTACCAACCACGCATGCAATTTTGAGAATTACAAGAATACTTTTAACAAATGCTGGACCCCAAAACAATTCATTCGGTTCACTCACGTATACAGGGGCTTGTAGTCAAGCTTCACTTTGTATAATCTTTAAGATTCATAGATACCATTTGAAACCAACAATAAAAAAGCATGGACATGGGCAGAATATTAGTTTAGATTTTACTTACATATATTTGAATCCTGAAAGAAATCATTTTCTCATTTGACAAATATAAATTTAAGCAATAAAATAATATGGAACTCATCTGATTACTCAAAACACTACATTAAATTATTAAAGGAAAGAGAGAAGGGACAATGGAATTTAATATCTCTGAAGAACATTAGATTGCTTGCAGTTCCACAATTTTCTTCAGTTATAAAATAAAATGGTAGCAATTTCCTTAATTAAATTGCTGAACCATAGCAAAGATAAATATTTGATCTACAAATGCATCAAAACATTCTAGTACATGACAGTGCAAATAAATCAGTTGTCAACTTTTTTCACTTATGTACACTACATTTCAATGTGAATGCTAATATGTAACACAGCACGGAACAAAAGAACACTGCAGGAATTCAAAAGCACAGCACCACAGGATGTCACCAAAAGCTGACATCAAATAGGACCTATTGAGGTTTTCATGTCTATGATGTTCAATTCAAATCACATACATCTTAACTTGATTGTTTCAAAACTGCCTTCATTTACTCATCCTTCAAGAAACACACATTCAATGACATCAAGTTGCACATCATTTTGCAGTGCCCATTGTATAAACGTTCTGCATGTGTAGTTTTCTGGTCTTAATCAACAACTTCTCTGACACATTTCAACACTTTTTATAAACATATATACTGCGTATTTTCATCAACAACGAAATACCATTATCAACATAACCAGGTTTCAACAGAATTTTAGAGATTCGAAAATTTTCTTCTTGAGACAGAGACAGAGAGACAGACACTACCGCCAAACGATAAACCTGCAATGAATCATAAATTATACGTTAAAAATACTTGTTACTCGATTAATGTGTCCGTAACCTCACATGAAAAAGGTTTCATTTACCATTGAGTAACAATGAGCTTTCTCTTGGAATCGATTCAGCAGATACTCATCTTCATATTTCGTCTTTTGGAAACTTAAATTATGTGAACACTCTCCAGAGTCCTTATTAATCACACTCTGAAACTCGTCCGTCCCAGCGGTCAAATGCTCAGGCCGCGCTGGTCTCCCGCCAAAGGTTGGTCAACTCCACCACCTGTCAACCCGTGTCAACTACACCAAACCATTGCATTTACCATCTCCGAAGCGTTGAGCAGGCGTTGAGAACTCCGTGGTTGCCGGAACCAATAAGAACGTTATATGAAGTCAACTGATGGTTATAAGGTTCGCGTATTTCCCAACCTTCGTCGGTTGGTTAGCTTGACAATCAACTACCAGCACGTCATCTATGGGGATTATTGCCATATACTCTCTGATTATTGCCACAATGTATAAATCGATCGTCACAACTGGAAGACACTTAACCATGGGTGCGTGGTTGAGAGTCAATGGCGTTGTTGTTTTTTTTTTGTTATAGACTGAGATGAAAAATGGGTGAAATTCCTAGAAAGTGTAAAAATGATTCTCTATTTTCCAAACATTTATATCCCTTTATCCTGAAGTTAGGCCTCATGAAACACATATATCCCTATTTTCCAAACATTTTCAACTCCCAGTTCCAGTAACGAATCTAGCATCAAGTCAAAATCAGATAGTGACGACAACGAAAAAGGTTTCTGGTTAACACGTTTTGTGCAAGCCATTCACTCAAGGTGAATTAAATGACCTTGTTGATGATCTTGATATGCCTAAAGTATTATCAGGATTACTGGGTTCTAGACTAAAGAAAAGGAAATGTTAGCTCCCGGAACTGCCATCATATATCGACATAGAGAGGAGAATCTTGTAAAATATTTTGAGATGGATGAACAACTTGTGTATTGTATTGATTGCAAGGGTGTCATTGAAGCTATGGGATGCGATTTCCTTGCAGCGGAATGGAGGTTGTACATTGACTGCTCGAAGAGATGTTTAAAGTGTGTAATGTTGCATAATGGCAACAAATTAGCGTCTATTCCAATTGGTTACTCAGTGAAAATGAAGGAAACTTATGAAACAATGAGAACACGTCTCCATAAAATGAAATATTCTGAACACTGTTGGACTGTTTGTGGTAACCAAAAGGTAATATCGATACTACTAAGTCAAAAGGAGGGTACACGAAATATCCATTGGACGTGTGTCTTTGGGACAGCCAATCAAAGAAAGAACACTGGATAAGAAAAGAATGGCCTAAAAGGGAGACATTTAACGTTGGCAACAAGATGATAAACAATGAGACTTTCATGATCACAATAAAATACTATTACCTCCACTACATATGAAGTTAGGCCTTTAGGAGCAGTTTGTAAAGGATGTGGATAAAGATGGTGCTTGCTTTAAATATATCTGCTCTATATTTACATCACTGACACATGAGAAGTCGAAAGCTAGCATTTTTGATGGCCCTCAAATACGGCTTCTTTTGAAAGATCAAGCATTTTTGGAATCAATGAGCACATTGGAGAAAGATGCTTAGTGTGATATTTGTAATGTTACAACAAATGTTTTGGCGACAAAAGGACAGACAAATACAAGGATCTAGTTGAAATTTGTTGATATCATATCAGAGGATAAGAGCAAACATGAGTGTCAAGATGCATTTTCTACACTGCCACTTAAATATATTTCTCTCAAATCGTGAAGTAAGTAAGTAGCAGAGTGAGCGCTTCCACCAAGATATAAAAGCAATCGAAGGAAGATATCAAGATAGATGGAACACAAATATGGTAGCAGATTACTGTTGGTGTTTGCAGAGCGATTTCCCTGATTCCAGTTATTCCAGAAAATCAAAGAAGTGCAAGTTCCTCCAACGTGAATATGGTTAGTGTTTTTTTAATTTGTGTATTTTGCTATTTATTTATAAGTCCAGACTAAAATAACACTTTTAAAATTATTTACAAACCACTATTCTCCTCTCTTGCATGAATACATCGAAGTCCAATTTAGTGAGATCCTGCTGCAACAGATTAAAATGATAATTTTTTTAAGTGCGTTTTGTGAAAAATTGTGACGTGATGGACAATTTCCGACATCATCAGTGACTTCAGTGATTTCAAATTATATAAAATCAGATCAAACATCCGAGTCATCAAAAAAATATTTTCCCATGTAGACCAGTGTTATCAGTGTAGTCCCTAATTGTATACAAACAGTTATGCAGCAGATAAGATGCTACTTTTAACTGAAATCTGTGTATTGCCTTTAATTGTTTAATGTCATCTGGCAATGTGTTGTAAAGTAACGTAAATGTATGCGGATTTCTTGTAGTTAGCTGTTGATACTAACACTTGATAAACGTGACTTCTTTGACGTGTGTTGTAATTATAAATATCATCATTGAATGAAAATTTGTTTCCATTCTTAAGTAAGTAAGTTTTGACAAAGATTACAGATTCGTAAATAAATAGGCAATGCAGTCGTAAGATTCCAAGAATTACTGGTTACTCCTTTGATTCTGTTAGCTCATCAAATTAGCGGTATGAAAATTGGGATCCAACTATTTGAATGTGTTTATCATACAGGACGGAATAAAAACAATGGTTGTAAAATGAGAGGAAGATGTTTAATTTTAAGATGTTTAATTATTATATGAATTTATTCTTACGTACATTGATGCGTTAGTATAATTAGTATTTAATAATGATTACTTGTCTTATTGACATATGGTAGGATTTGAAATTATGAACATAAATTGCTAACAACAGAATAAGGTTTAAATTTAAATAGAATAATGTAACGTTTTCAAAAATGGCCATGTTTAATTTTTCAAAAACCAAAGTATGTTTTTCGAAAAATATTGCGACACCGCACAAGGTTTTTTGATTAAATTGGGACCTGAGATAGGATAAATGAAGCTTATGAGAATGGTGCAGGTTTCATGTTCGTTGAAATGCCTAATTTTGCAAAACTTTTAAAATATTAAAAAACTTTTGGCTTCTTTCGACAACTACAATTGTGAAGAGACAATTGTTTTTCTTAATGAAATATGATCATCAAAAGCAGAACTTCAAATAAAGACATGTTTTCAATATATGAATAGTTTCTCTATAATTTTCTGACAAACATATTAGCCCGCTCGGAATTCACTGCCATTCGTTTTCAGCGTCCTCTTACAACTACATTTGTGAAAATACAATTTTTTTTCTCAGTGAATTGTATTTGTCAAAACTACATCTTCAAATAAGGGAGTGCTTAATTTTTTGAAAATACAAGTTGTTTTTCTATAATTTCGTGACAAACATAATAGACCACTACAAATCTACTTCGCTTCAGACAGCTGGATGCGTCGTCATTTAGCATTTTCAATTTTGTATATTATTTCTTTGTTCGTTTCTTACATTCGATCTTTTGTTATACATTTACACATGAATCTTTTTGAAATTATTCATTTTCAAATATTTGAAATAAAAATTCCTTTTTTTTTAAATTTTATTTCTTCTTGTTCGGCATTTCTGCCTTTCAAGGGCATTTACATATGATTACATAACGTTTTAGGATGAACCATCCTCAGGTCTGTCAATATTCTTTCTATAGAAGTTTTTTTTAACAAAGAGTTGGTATTGTATTCCTAGCTCTAAGAGAATATTCACAATGCAGGGAATGCAACAATGGAATTCAGTTTGTGCTCGTGAATTACATGTCATTATTGTGACCTGATGGAGATGTATGAAAAAGAGTTATAATTGTCTAATTTTTGTTGATATTTGCCTGAAAATATTTAGTTTTCGCACCAAATGCTGTACCATTTGTAGTGAGTAGAGTATTTGTGCATGGTTTTAGAACTCTCTTGTCTAATCATGGCCATATGAAATTTATTTCTATCTTGTCCAGGATATCAGTCTTCTTTTTCCAATACAGGTTTACAAAACGTTTGTATAGTATTTTCATGCAGTTGTCGAATTTACATAGTGCTGACACCACTGCGATGGAGGCAGTGAATTGTTCGTTTCTTGGTTGAATGGTCGTTTTCAAATAAATAAGATGTTATTAGTACAGGAAAGTGCAACATTTCAAATCTACATAGCTTTTCGTAATAACGCGGGAAAGTATGCGCTGTTTTAGTACCACCAGTTTTACCTGTTTTAGCTTTTGATGCGTATTTTTTGTTCTTTCACCTTATTTGTGCCTTTTCCGCCTTATTTGTGATTTTGTGGATTTATTTGAGTACTTTTCTTTCATTACGTCATTAGTTTGCCTTTTTCTCACTCCTAGCACCAATCTCTCTCAAGCTGGGAACATTCTTGCAAACCTGTCGATCATGAAGGCACGGTCGTGTATTGTCTTTCTGAGGACGCGAAGGCTCCATTTTCAGACTGTATTAAAAAACCAAACCGGCAAATGATACTGTGAAAATTTTCATTGATTCTTCTAGACTTGTTCGTTCAGGAGAAATCTCATCTTAATGCTTTTGTATGGCCTCGGATCCCCTTTGAGCAGGGACTGAATACCGAAATAATAGCGGTAAAGGTATTTATACCGGTATAGAAATACATTTACCTTTAATATACTTTTATTCAAAATACCTTAAAAATACCGGTATAAGACGTCAAATACCGGTATTTTAGAGGTATTTTCCTTTATTCGACGTCCATAACGGTAAAATACCTCTATTTAGAGGTATTTACCGGTATTTTTCTCATGAAAATATCGGTATTTCAGTAGAATCATACAGGTTTGGAAGGGAAACAATCTGACTTTTTACGCTGAGATGGCTCAGAGGAACAATTATAGACTCCGCAGAGTTTCTGACCGGGGGTCCTAGGGTTCGAGTCTCAAGGGTGCCATATTTTCGTTACCAGACATTCTAAGTCGAGTTGTGTCGTTGGTTGAGAAAGAATTATTGTAAGGTCTGGTTTTCTAAAAGGTAGTTCTCCATGGTTTCTCCGGTCAATACTAGGCGTATGCCGGAGTAGTACTTAAAAACGGGCCACTGATCGGGCATAATCTTTTGTTCCTCATCCTTTCGCCTTAAACACACTCTTTCACGCTCTACTTTATTAGTCCTTAGGAGAGTAGTCAGAGCCTGGCGTATCTTTCTATAATTGATTGAATGATTATTAGTGATTTCCGGCGCATCAATTGCTAACCCCGTAAGTGCAGTGCATGTGGTTTCTACGAGAGGCGGCGGTGATCGTCCTCCTTGCATGGTAAGATTAGGCGCCGACCTACCGTCAACTGGCGGGGTTTCCCCCACCAGGTATCTCCCACCAGCTCTAGGCTTCCGCGCGATCATCCGGCGTGTGTGGTAGTGTAATGCGTGTTAGTGTAAGTGAAGGTGTGTAGGACAAGAGGAAGGAAATCGCGCGCGGTCCGTGGCCCGTTTGTTAGGGTACTGCTCCGGCATTGTAGGAATCGCCGCGCGCCGCCGGGCCTGCGGCCTCCGCCAGGATATGACCTTTAACATCAGTTGTGAAAGAGCGGAGGCGATAGAAATCTGACAGCGGTTGATAAGACTTCGCATAACTTTCCTGGGCGCAGGTGATGCATTCTCCGAATCAATTGTCACTGTGTAAGAGCTGAGAGGGCTGCGCCGTTGCGTAGGCAGTTTCCGGAGGTCAGCGTTTCGACCCTCGGGCGACTCCGGTTCGGCACAGGATAAAGAACTCGACATACTCCAGGCTATCAATTTCTTTTCGCAGTGGGGAGGATTTAAATGTGGGCGACGGATGATTGACCGTTGGCCCCAACAAACGCTCTGCCGAATGTGAACTGTATGAGAGACAGAGAGAGAGAGAAACGAAAGAATGAGAACGAAAGAGTGAAAGCGCGTGTGGCGCGCGAGCGCACATGTGGGAGCGCAAGCGCGTGTATAGGGGCGCGAACGCGCGTGTGGGAGCGCGAACGTGCGTGCGGTGTCGCGCGCGTGTGGGAGCGAAAACGCGCGTGTGTGGGCGCGAACACGCGTGTGTGGGCGCGAACACGCGTGTGTGCGCGCGAACGCAACAATATTTCCATTGAAAATACCGGTATATTACCGGTATAACCTTTATGGACGTCCATACCGGTATAGACGTCCTATAAAGGTATTTTACCGGTATAAAAGAATAAAGGTACTTTATACCGGTATGAAAAAATACCGGTATTTTTACCGGTATTCAATACCTTTTCGGTCCCTGCCTTTGAGGACAGAGCTGGCTCCCTGTTTACTATATACACTTCTCAATCTGTTATTATTCTCTCTTTCCTTCTGGCAATTAAACACGTGCAAAAAACGAAATCTAAGATTGCGAATTCCCTGATACCATTTCAAGATTGCAAAGAGAGTCCACAATAGCATTTCGTGGAGGCAATTCTTAAATTAAGCATGACAAAGTGTTCTAATAATTACTGGCGTTCCTCATCTTGATCTTCTAGGGGGGAGGGTGTCATTTAACCCGTCTGCGTATCGGACACAACCAGTTTTCTCATGGTTTACTCCTTCGAGGTGAATCTCCTCTCATCTGTGATTCTTGCACGCCGGTTCTTTCTGTAGAACACGCCCTGCACCATTGTACGAAAATTTCAAGTAAAGAAAACTAATTTAGGAAATCAGATGAAAGGGTCTGTATTCCTAGCTTAGTTAATAGACGCGCAACAAAACGAAACAAAACCCTAATAGCAGCACGCTGCCCGCATCCAACTCCCAGTACTTCCACTCTTTCTCAAGTTTCCATTGTCTCGCATCTATTATCGCATTCGCGAACGAGCCTCCGACCCGAGCAGATCGCTAGAGCGGAGCTCCGTATCGTTTCAGTTGCTAGTGAATGTTCGACTTAGTACTGCTCACAGCGAGTTGTTTGTTTCTTTTGGTATATGTCTTATGACATACCATCAACATTACAGGCTATCAACCAAGCTCTGAATGCAGTCACTGGCTGTAACAATTATTCATTCAACGGTGCAGTGCCTCCATTACACCACATCGCAGCGGACGGCGAAGCCATGGACGCGTCACCATTGCTAACCCCAACCTGGGAAGCAGCGAGGTCGGCGACCACGCAACAGCCTTTAACACGGCAACAGCACGAGACGGGCTCAACCTCCAGTCATCAGGCAACGGAACAATGCGAAAAAGGTCAGTGGGTGACAATTCGAATCATCAAGTCGCAAAGTTAATACGTGCGGATACCGGTCACGATAGTGCGTCATCTGAACAAGCACACCATTCAAACTGTGTACAATGTAACTGTAGGCAACAGTTTCATTAAATTAAATAAGTTAACGTCTAAAAATGACAATAGGCTCAACTATTTAAAAGAAAATATCAGTGAACAGACTCAAAACACCTACAGAGGTCCTCCAATAATATCACAAACAGCCAATATCACAAACATTAACGAATTCATAAAAGAACTAAAACCTAAAGTGACCTCAAATTTCGTTTCCTAGAATAAAAATAATAAAGTGAAAGTAGTCGCAAAATCAATAACCGACTTTAGGAACATAGTGAAATACCTAATACAAACACAAAGAAGTTTTCATTCTTATAAAGACCCTACCAACAAAAATTCTCAGTGGTTTTCAAAAACATAAATCAATCAATCTCTGATGAGGAAATAATTTAAGACCTCACTCAACGCCACCCATCCATCATAAAAGTAACTCGTTTACAAAAAGACAATAATCCCATCCCGGTAGTAGCAGCCGGATTTAGCGAAAACGAACCCATAGAAACTACATTAACCAGCAATCCAATTTGCAATCATCGAGTGACAACAGAAAGAAGACTAAGACTAAATGGCAGTCTGGATTCACATGCGGTTACAGCTCTACTTCCTCACTAACTCTTCTGTGTGATAATGTTTGACAGCGTTCGAACGAGCTTTGGTATCTGTTGTTTGTCTATTGGGCTTCTCCAGCGCATTTGATACATTACCCGTGACCGTCTATTATCTAAACTGCGCTTCCTTAATTTCTCAGAACCTGCAATTGGATGGTTCAGTTCTTACCTATCAACTCGCTCTCAGTCAACGGTCGTACGCACCCTGGATGCTAAAAAACCTTCATCTGTACGTTTCGTATTTCGAGGGTTACCTCAAGGCTCCACTCTATGTCCTCTTTTGTTGAACATCTATGTAGCAGACTTAATGCATCTATCCTTCAGCTCCGTGATTCAGATACATGCAGACGATACTCAATTAATTTATTCATTTCCCTCATCTAATCTTCCATTGGCAGTTGATTCCTCAAATGTGGATCTTGCTAATATTTATTAATGGTCTATGGAGAATGGATTAATTTTAAATCCTAATAAATCTGTGTATCTCTTTTTAGACCCTACAAATCGCCTAAGAAATGCAAATACCTTTAATTTTAAGCTGTTAATTGATTGTCATTCTATTGTTCATGTTGATCTGGCTAAAAATCTAGGTTGTTGGAGGGACAGTGGATGGAATTTTGATCATGTGTTAATTAAATGTAGAGGAGCATATTTGACATTAAGGTCCCTATATCAATATCGCAACCAATTAACACAGTGAACTAAACTAATGTTGTGCAACATTCTCAAACTGTTGTTATTTAATTACAGTGATATTGTTTATAGCCCTGTACTATCTCAAAGAAATTTTGCTTGAGTTCAATTTATTCAGGATGCGTGTTTGAGATTCTGTTTCATTGTACGGAAATATGAGCATATATCGCTATTCATGGATAAGTCAGGCTGGTTAACCATGAGACAGAGACGAATATTTCACCTTCGTTTAATGGTACACTCTGTGCTCTCCTCTAATTCTCCCAGTTATCTTCGGGATCGACTTGAACTTTTTCACAATCTAATGAGTCTGCTTCACCTACTATCCGATTCGCTAATTTCCTACTTCCGTTCACTGTACTAAAAAATTCGAGGCATCCTTTAGCTATCTTGATCCACACTTCTACAATTTAATCCTTATAAGCTTAAAACCTTTTCCTACAAATAATTTTGTAAAATGTTTGTAAATTTATTAAACTTAACGTTCAAATTTTCTTCAGTGTTTCTTGATGTACTATATTATTTTTTTGTAACCTTCTTGATGTATATGTTTAGCATTACTTACAGAATCAAAACTACTAATCTATGGTCAACACAATAGAATCCAATACGTATCTCGAAAAAAAATCACACAAATAATCAGAAAACTACCAAATACAAAAACACCAGGACACGATAAAATAGATAATATGATACTAAAAAAAGCTACCCTCACCAGCAATAGCGTATATAAACAACATTTATAATTCTTGTCTTAGAATAAGTCACTTCCTGTTTACTTGGAAACATGCAATTATTATTCCAGTTTCCAAACCGAATAAAAACATGGCAGACGTCAACAGTTACAGACTAATAAATTTATTACCTTCTCTATCAAAAATGTTTGAAAAAAATAATCCTAAATAGACTGTCCAAACACATAGTATCTTCTAACGTCATACCAAAAGAACAATTCGGCTTGATGAAACGTATTTCAACGCAACATCTACTGTTAAGAATTTCCGAACATTTATATTAGTCATTTCAGAAAAAGAGATCATACAATAGGAATATTTTTAGACACTTGACAAGCGTTTGATAGAATCTGGCACAATGATGTATATAAATACCACTAGATGGCTGACTCCGCGCTTTCCCAATAGGCGGAGGTGAGGCCGTACAGGGAGCCATGTTGCACGGCAAAAGCTTTGAATGTCAATTGCAGCCCATGACAGTTCGGCAGATTTTTACGAGTGTAACACGTATACATTGTGTTTATTAACATGGTTCTGTTCCATCATAAGGAAGTAAAGCTGTAGGCAACAACACATTGTCAAAATATATTTTATAATTTACATAAAACTACGAACAGCATTGACATAGTGTTACCGGAGACTTGCAAAAATGAGGACTTGTTTTTTATGATGACTTACAGGTACAAACTTCTTATACTACTTCAGAAGAGATCAATTTATATGTTAATACTGCACGTGACAGTAAATTATTATTACTACGGCTGCTTTATTATTAAGGATTCTTTCTCTGTTTCAATAATGCGTTTTCAAATATAAGAATAAGACGTACTTATTGTTCATGTGATTAGAAAAACTGCGTTTCACTCCAAATATCCCTTTTTTCTCTCTTAATAGATGGTTGTAAATAACTGCTGGATTTGGGAGGTGGCAGAGAGATTTAAAATGAAAACACGTAGAAAAATATAGTACATATGCACTTTTTATGGGCAGACATTTTTATTTGCATATGAATACAAAACGTTTTGCAGGAACAAACATTCAAATGACACCTTTCACCATTGAAAGAAAATATTCACCAATAAATAATGTTTCTTTTCATTTTACGTAACACGAAATAGGACAAAACATACATTTAGAGACTAAATGAATAGATTAAAATACAGGTTCAAAACATGAACACTTAAGACTAAGATTCCACTACACGATATTGTTGTGAAACCCACCTTATAGTGGTAAAACATGGATAAAACAAAGGCAAAAAATAATTGATTTCCTGGGCCAATTTTGAAAATAACAATTACATTAAGTAAAGATCAAAATGAAAACATTTAAAAAATCAAAACAAAAAATGTTTCACTAAAGAGTCAAGAGAAAACTCACTACAACACACCGCTTTCGACAATACGAACAAGGTTTTTGCCGTGCAAAATGGCGCCTTGGGTGGCCTCACCGCCAAGGCGACAGTCATCCATCTAGCAGTTTATGTATACATCATTGATCTGGCACCAAACATTAATATACAAAATAAGAAAATGCGGTACTCCGCATTATCTAACGGAAATCATAAATAATTGTTTAGAAAACAGAACATTCTAAGTGACAGTCAATAATCACCATTCAAACCGCAAAATAATCTCGCAAGCTTACTCCATGGATCACTCTCTCACCCACTCTTTTTAACATTTATGTAGCAGATATTCCGAAGTTGAACTCCATACAAATAGCCCAGGTTGCTGACGACACTGCAATTTATTTTTTCTGGAACCTCACTCACAGCAATCAAAAATAGAATCCAAATATATATAAATCTAATTGAAAGCTGGGCTGCAAAGTCAAAAATAAAACTTAACCCAACTAAAACAACAGATAAAGTGTTCATACATAGACCATACACCTCTCCTCCTCCATTAATATTAAACAATGAAATATACAAACCGGCACCCAGCAAACAAGCAAATAAATATTTAGGCCTAATATTGATACAAAACTAAACTGAAACATCACATTGACAATAAAGTAATACAGGCTAAAAACAAACTATTACAATTAAAGTTAATAATCAACAGAAATAGCCATTAACCATATGACACACCACTCGCAATGTATGAAACAATAGTTAGAACCCTCCTACTGTATGCATGCCCAATATGGCTAAATATAGCAAAGACAAACCTTAACAAAATTCAAGTGATCCAAAATCAACGCAAAAATCCAATTCGTATCTAACTCACAGCACCATAAAGAATTCAATCTCCAACCCATAGCTCAGCTCATCCTTTACTTATTCACCCTATTCCTCTCCATTCTCCTATTTAGATGGGAGATTATAGGTACTCTTTATTTTGTAGATAATATAGAAATTTTTTGTTCTTATGACCTGGTTAAACTGGTTGATTGGGAGTTAATACTCTCTGCAACTTTTCCCAAGATTGGTTTTTCTGGGAAGGGCACCGCCCTGGAGCCCTTAGAGAGCAGCCGCCACTGATAGGAAATGTCTTTTCCGTTTTTGATACACTAACTAATGGATGCCTCAAACACTCTTCATCCACTGCCTCATCGCCTTTTTACATCGTAATATTTCTTCCTACTTGTCCTTTAAGTCTGCTTCTGCTAGGCGAATCTGCGCTGCTTTACTTAGTGGGGTCCGGTCAGGGACAGCGCTAGGTTATTTTGCGCCTCAGGCGAAATTAAATGTTCGAACAGGCAAATTGACATGAAAAACTACTACATTACAAAACAACGTCTTTTCATAAATGTAGCACAAAGTTACAGTTCAATAGCTATAGTTTTTCACCTTTGAAAGTGGCATACATAAGTGAATGCTATAAATAAAGAAGATATATAACATCAAAATTAAACACAATAAAGTCTCAAATGCATATTATCTTATTAACACCCTTAGACGAATTCAAACAAATAGCACAGATTAGTTTCCCGTATTAGTTTTCTATTTCAGTTGGTCTCGGCTAGCTACTCGGACTTTCCCCCTACTCTGGCTTGCTGCCATCTATCGTCGCCAAAAGTACACTTTTGACATTTTCTTAATTTTTCGGTTTCCTAAAAGAAAACCCGAAAGTCATTTCGGGTATTTATTTTTAATTATACAAACGTATTTGTTTAAGATCTCTCACATCGTTAATATGAACATCTACAGCTAATTTGTAAAGACTATTGTTTTTGTGCGTTAAGTGATTCAAATGACTTCTAATTAAGGTTTTCAACAACAAACTTTTTCTGTTAGAAAGAACTTCAAATTTCGAATTTACAGTTGCGCATAAACACCATTTTCTTAAAACCGGCTCCAAATTTCTCAAAGTAAATTTCCATTTAGGACCAGGTTTTACTGTCCTTTAATGTTCCTAAAATAATATTTCCATTCTAGTATTAGGAAAGCGAAAAATCAAGTAATAGCAAAAAAATATATTTTGGAGACGATTGATGGCAACTTGCAAGAGTATGTGACAAGTTCGAATATCTATCCGAGACCAAAGAAATAGAAAACTAATACGAGAAAGTCTGTGCGATTCAGTAGTACCACTAGTTTCTTGCAACTATTCGTTTAGATAGTGCTAGTTGCAGTTTACGATGACCGATAATTAATGTTGGTGTATTCCTTTGTTTTTGCAAAAATTTAATAAATGTACCTTTTAAAAAATATTTTAGTTGTTTTTAATACACCCAATTCCACCAATTTGTATACATTATTGAATTTCAGTAGAAACGCTTCAGACAACTTCCAATTAATTTTTTCCGTAACTCAATAGTTTTCTGTGAAAAAAAAGTTCAAATTTCGCTTTTAAAATAACGCTTATACACCATCTTCGTAAAAAAGGGCTTCAAATGTATCAACAAATATTATTATCTTTAAAGACGTTTTCAGTTATATATTTTGTTCTGAAAGTAAATGGTTTTTTTTGCCACTAAGAAACCGAAGAATTGAGCAAAGTGAAGAAATGACAATTGGGCTGCGAAAAATGGCAGATGGCAAGAGGCTGGGGAGTGACAGAAATGCTTGATGCGGAGGAAAGCAATTAGAAAACTAATTAGTACGAGAAAGTCTGTTCCACTCTCTAGCACTAGTTATTTTAATTTTTAAGAGATTATCTGTGTGTGTTTCCGCTTACAAATTTGTCATGTTTTATAAATACGAGCTCAGGGTACGTTTGGTAACTATATAACTATGGAGATGTATTAACTTTCTAAGTCAAATGGATAGCAAGATTTCGTGCCATAGTCCAATGCAAATCACATGTATTGATTCTAGTAAGTATAAACATTTCAATTTTTTTACATAAATATGACATTTGTGTTCACTGTGAATAGTAATTGTAATGTTCCCAAAATGTAAGACTTTCTGATTTCTGATGAAAGACTTTCTGGTTGAAAGGAGAATTTTGGCAATTTCCATTTCCCATATAGTGAATATGTAGAACTTTTTTCACCTTTTCTACAGCTCTTTCTTTAGTACAAAGTGATCGCAATGCTACAGATCGCTAGTTCAAATTTATATTTAAAACTCTTTCCCCACACGTCATATACAGTTTTTACTGTTTTTTTGACAAATAAATATCTATATCTATATCCCTTCTATTCCTTCAATTTCTGAGCTGGAGTATTATTATTTAATGCTAATTCTCCCTCAATTGCATTGCGTTCAGAATAGATTTTACTGAAATTTTAGAGTCAAATATAATACATTTTTGCAGCATAAGAGTTTCCAAAGCAAATAGGGACAAAAAAAGGAATACTAAAACTCAAAAAGGAAAATAATATTTATTTTATTAATCACATACAATACATTAATCAACACATGCACTCTATTACTTCGAAATATTAAGGATGCCTGTCATCAATAATGTGTTATCTTTGTGGGTGAATGATCTTCATCTCTATTAGCTTTTACGTGCAGTTTCCTTTGTCATTTGAGAAAATGCTCAGGTGCTCCTCTAGGAAATCTGTACATATTAATACATCAGCCACATACGTCGCATATGTTTTATTGATTTTTAGAAAAATAAACTAAAGAAATTAATATTGAAATTTTTTTTGTGGTTCAAGTAATACTGAGAGATAGAACTTTTTGCAATTCTTTTATTCCTTGAATGCTATTACTTGGGAACTTTAAGAATTGAATATTTGTTCCTACTGTCCATCTGACTAATTTAACTGATCGTGATTGTGCCGGTAAAAGTCATAAGACAATTATTTTTGTACGATCGTGTTTAGTTGCAAAATTACGAACAATTAGAAACTATGACACTCACTGGTTCACTCATACTCTATTTATTCTCGAAGGACCCACATCCGTTTATGCAAAAAAAGACCCTGATGCCCATGGTATTGATAGTGGTTTGTCACGTGATGAGGCATTCATCCAGAGATCGCCTCTGTCGAAGTACTCTGATGTCAAAGGGCGCCTGGTCCTTCAAAACTCTTCCAGACGTCAGAATCACTTCTAGGGTCGAGCGCACAGTTAATTTTTAACACGAAATTGTACCCAGACCATTGCATCAGTATCGAAGGAGGTCCCGAACTTGCGGAGTCTTTGCGATGTCAAACGGCGTCTTGTCCTTCCACCATCCTCCCCAAGGCTTGAGGACCCTCCTGGCGCCGGCTGCGAGGAGCGCGCGCACCGCTTCCTCATTGTTCTTGAACGCCGCCCAGTGCAGATGTGTCACTCCATCCTCATCCCTCGCGTGGACGTCGGCGCCCGCGCGCAGCAGCAGCTCCACGCACCGACCGCTGCGGTCATTGCTCGCAGCACAGAGCAACGCGGACCACCCAAAGCCGTCGAAGGCGTTCGCATCGGCGCCTCGTTGCAGAAGAAGCGACACCACGTCCACGTGCGCATTCCGGGCTGCATCTATTAGAGGAGTGTCACCATTTTTATTAGTGTAGTTGACATCGGCACCTGAGTCTATAAGACGTCGTACGTTGCTTAGTCTTCCTTCTCTTGCCGCCACACACATCTGTTCTCCGCGGAGGGAGGGAGAGTTTCGAGCCTCCTCCATCTTCATCTTCACCTCCCGCACCCGGAGCTCCACCCGCTGCCTCGCGCGTTTCGTCCTCGTCGGCCGCTGCGCCCTGGTGGCCGGCGCCTGAGGAAGTGGGGGTGGGAGGAGGGGGGCTCCTCCCCTCCGCCCGCTGCTGCTCCTCCCCGTCGCCGGTGCTTCGGCGGACCCTGGCGGCGGAGGTGGAGGCGGCGGTGGCAACGGACGCCCGACTAGACTGGGGCTCCTCCAGCTGCCGCAACAGGGCCTCAACGCGAGGCATAAACGTCTCCAACGCGCTCTGCAGAGAGGCCTCGACATCATTCATTCGGCCATCTAAGCGTTTCCATTCGTCCTCCTCCAGATCCCTCCTGATCTGTCGTTCTTTCTTCCAAAGCGGTCAGACGGTCCTGGGTCTCTTGATGTTGCTGCTGCAGAGCGAGTGATAGCGTCGTCCTTCTCTTCTAGCTTGCGCTCCATCTCGCGCAACGCCGTGTCCGCCCTCTCCTGCTGCAAGCGCAAGGCCTCCTGCATCCTACGCTCAGCCTCCTGTTTCTCCAGGCGCAAGGCCTCCTGCAACTGCGCCAGCCCCTGCGCCAGCCCCTGCGCCAGCCCCTGCGCCAGCCCCTGCGCCAGCCCCCTGCGCCAGCCCCTGCGCCAGCCCCCTCGCAGCCCCTGCGCCAGCCCCCTGCGCCAACATCCGAAAGGCGTCGCCTACGGCATCCACGCCATCTGCTGAGCCATTCTCACCAGCACTTCTGGGACTCGCCATCCTCTTTTCTTCGGCTTCTGAAATTCATGAAAAAATCGAAAATTGAAGACATTGAAAAATTTTAGTTTAATGTGGAAAAACTTTCATACAACACTGTGTTAACGTCGTCATGTATTACTTAAAAGTTGGACTTTTCTCAGTAAATGTGGGGATCAAGTGACTTAGGGTTGTGTGAATCATAAAATGCAAAACCTGCTGGTTACAAAACTCCAGCTTGAATGGAGGAAAGCATTTAAAATTAAATGCATTAAATCTGCTCTCTAGAAAAAAGACAAATGTTGGCGCCCCAATGATTTACTTCAAGTATTAAGAAATAAAATAAAATTCACTACAAAATTGTTAAAGAATTAAAATAAAATGGCTAAAACAAAACATTAGGATTGGCAAAATAACTAACAAATTACAAACAGAATTAACATTTTATGAAATGAAAGAAAAAGAAAATAGTTCGGTGTTAAATCGATTTTATATTACAGTAATTTTCTTTACTACTCAAGCTATTGGATATGTTACTAATGCAATGAATGTTCTACCTTTCCTTCAAGTGAACTCGGCGTGCAAATGTTTTTGTGGATTGTACTTTACCAAGATATCTCTCTCTTTAATTATCCCGAACACGGACAAACTAGCAATGGGACTGATAAACGTCCAGGAACCTCATATTACATACTCACAACGACTGACATCACAATTTCAAAGCGAAGAAATTGAATAGGCTACTCAATAAATTCTGTGGGGAAATTTTGGTGCATCTCGTAAATATTATTTGAAGCAAGGAGAATTAAAATATTAAAATTGATGAAAATCAGTGGAAAATGCTTTAAAAATGACGGAAAAAGGTAAAAAAAATACTTAGTCGATATCGACCAAAAATTAAAAAAAAAAAATGTCATTTCCTTTTTTGTCATAAGTAGATCGCAGAACGTCTTGCAATTGCATATATTTACTGATTACGCTCGTCGAAGCGAAATCTATATAACTTTACCAATCACCAAAAATAAAACAAATACAACTCATTTTTATTTCGTAGAATTGCGTATTTCTGGAATTTTACCACATAATCTTAC
Source organism: Acheta domesticus (assembly GCA_031308135.1). NCBI lineage: Eukaryota > Metazoa > Arthropoda > Insecta > Orthoptera > Gryllidae > Acheta > Acheta domesticus. Next base: position 106,836,152 of record JAHLJT010002630.1, on the reverse strand, counting down.
ATGCGAATTACAGAATATTTTATTGCTAAAGCGATATTTTATCTATTTCTTAAAATCATTCCTTCTGATTACGATTATTGATTAATGATATTCATTAATGATAAATTCCCCTTTAATTTTACAATAAAACTGAAGAGTTAAGTACTTACTAACCTGCCTCATACAATAAGTTAATCAGTATTTTGATTCATTCAATAATTTATTTATCCACTGTTAAATAATTAATTGTACTCGTCTCTTGTTTTTTAGAAAACCATGTAAAAACGTGTTAAATCCCCATTACTTAAAAATATATAACCAAAGTTAGAAGACAACATACTATTAATTAGTAGAGGAAATTATGCTGCGCGAAAAAATCAGTTACCTGAGCGAAAAATCTCGAATTTTGTAAGAAAAACTCATATATATAGGGCACCTGTGAACGTGAATCTGGATAAACGCGTTGCAAAATTTCGAAAATATCCTTTAAACAAGCGGTGTTACCAAAACCATTTTTTTGTGGGTCCTTGATACAAAATTTATTGACGGCAAACCGTCCGTTTGTCCGTCTCTCCCTCGGTCTGTCCGTCCGTCTGTATTTCCGTCCATACATCTGTCCATTTGTCCTGTCCGTTTGTCTAAGTGTCTGTCTATTTCTGTCAGTGAATAACGCCAGCGGATAAACTGTTCAGCCGATTTCTCCAAAATTAATATTCCTTGACCGTGTTTACAGATGTCACTGGTCCTTGAAGGTGAAACCGATTTTTTATTTTGGGAGGTATATTACATGAAACTGTTGGGACAATTTCCAAAATTTCAAATAAATGACTCCATCGATTTGATTACATTTTGTAGTTTGATAGACTGAAGCTGTTTAAGAGAATGGCGCTGGTCTGAAGTTGATGGAAAATTCTGATTTTTCGAAAATTAAAAAAATCAATTTTCTTTTCGGGATCTTCCTACAACTAAAATATTAAAGATAGGGTTTTCTATGTACAATTTTTCTAAAATTGTGTATATTGATATACAGACAATTTTTAATTTTTGTTTAATTTTTTTCTCAAAATCAGGTCCGTCATTTTTTGATGAAATTTTGTTGGTGGATAGTCTGAAGAACGTTTAAGAAAATAGTTTAGAATTAATGTTAGTTGAAAAATCTAATTTTTGGAAAATTGAAAAATGTAAATGTTTTTCTACAACCACAATTATGAAGATTTGATTTTTTCTTAATTAAATGTGTTCATCAAGAGCAGATCTGGTAATAAGGTGGTTGAATTTTTCGAAAATATTATTTTTGATTCATTTGACCTCAAAAATTGTCGACCGCTCCCAATTTATTGCGCTTCGTGAACGTAAAACGAATAGTGAAGCAAAGAGTTGGGTGCTACGCAAGTTAGATTTGTATAATATTTCATGTTTCTTTGTTCGTTTCTTCTTCGAGCTTTTGTTATATATTTCGAAATTAATCTTTTAGAAGATATTTACAACCTATTTTAATTGCGTCCTTTCATTGAGTTAAACGTGAAAAGGAATTGATGATGTTATTTTGCTTAATAAGATGTGGAAATAAAAAATAAAGCATGTAAAAACTAAGTAATTCTGATATATCTAAAGAAGTTTTATTTAATTATTACATTTCTTCTACCGATTTTCATTTTCTTACTAGCGGTATCAACAATGCTAATTGGCATAATATGTATCCCATACGAATGAGCTGTCATTATTGCTTGTAACTCCTTGTAAACCGCACCGATTGCAGAAGGCCATAATGACTGCTGTCTTCTCTTTCGCATTTATAGAAAGTAATAGTTTTTATTTACAGATAAAACACACATCGTGTATCATTAGTATTTGTGTAATTTGTGTAATATGCGTAAATTCGTATTCTCTTCGCTTAATTTCGATAGAAAATGTGAGCGAGGAAGTGCGTTCTGTTGTTAGCATCACTAGTTCTTATTGCATTATTTAAATGTGTTTCTGAGTATAACATCTGCAGCTGCTTGAATATTCTGAGGGCACATTGTAACCAAGAAGTAAGCGACGCATTTACTGTTTTTCGGCCCTCGCATTTACCTAGGATGGGCAAAAATCCGCATACCAAGACTACAGCCGGAGGGTCTGCTTCAACCTCATGGGAACAGAGAAAGATCCCGGCAATAAACCGTACAAATTGGTGTGAGGTAAGATTAGGAATGGCAGTGTCGTGCGCATGGCTTTCTTTTTTTTTAAGTTAACGTTTATATCCGCCTGCAATTTACCTTATACCTAGGGTATTACTATTTCTTTATCACATAGTGGAATAAGTATCAATGACAGCGATAATCGCATTAAATTGAGACAATATTGAAGTCTAAATGGGATTTACAGGCGTAGCATTGCAAAACATTGCCTAATTCATCATAAAGCTTATTTTAAAGTATAAAATTAAATTATTATTACGAATCTATACCTAATGCAACCATTTATCATGACGATAATATAAACCCCGCACTACTTCCTACACTAACATTGAATTTCTTTTAAATTTCAAACCTTAAGTTAATAACTAGAAAACAAAATTTTAGGTTTAAAAATATGATTTTTAAGTGCCTAAAATAGATTCATTCAGCATCTCAGATAGGCTTTTTAAATCGTAGAATAGGCGCAAATAAGACCGAAAACACAAACAGGCACATTTTCACAATTTATTATATATGTTTCTGAAGATAGTCAAATAAATCAATATTATATGGAACCACTATTGTGGTAATACTATTTACGAACAAGTTTAATTGTTTGTAATGTAGTTAGAATTATCCGCAACGTATTTTGCCTCACAATACATTAACACTAAGTTTTAAAGAGAAAATGAACGTCTCCAACCGGCCTAGATCAGTTTCTACGCTGAGAACGACCGTTCTACTTCAACAGGGATAAGATAATGAGCATACGTCAGGGGTAAGGTGAGTGCATACTTCAATCTCTGCACGTGTTCAACTCAAAGTAACAATAATGGATTAATGTCATACCAGCCCTGAGGGAGACCATGAGAAGGTTGCCGAAACATCGGCCACACAGCCTTCGCCGCGGCATCATAGTGTTTCTTATACATAGATTGTTTCACAGTCGATAGTTTTCGGTATTATTGTAATTAAATATCGATAGTATCGATATGTTCTCATTTTCAATAAATAGATCCGGATAATATTTTTTCAGATAGCGTTTTTATACAAATTCGAGCAAAATGAATTACTACTTAAATGTATATTAGATTTTTCGTAATGAAACATGCATGAACAAGCTTTTATTATTAGCATAAACAAATTAATGGACAGATTCCAATCGGTGCCGATGTAAATCTTATTTTGTAACAAAAACGAATTTTGATGCTTGAATCTTAATTTTGGTGATACGTACAACGTATCCGTTTTCATTTGACCCCTTTTTTTCGACACAATTTCTCCCGCTTTGAAATAATTCACTCTGAGGATATTAATGAAGCGGGTATGTGGAAGTATTCCCTGAAATGACCCTACTGGATAACCCTCCCAGAATATAATGATATCTTCCTTAATGCTAAAACTATTAGGTCCATAATTCAGAAAAATAACAATTTCTTGATTTATTGTTCTATACGCTTATCATGTCGGGGTTGAGTGCTTTCTGCATTTTTGTCGACAAAAAGTTATTATGTTTATAAACTGTCGACTTAAAACTATCGGCCACAGCATCGATAGTTTGATCTATCGATAACTATCAATGTTTAAGAATCATTACGGCGTCACCCGGACAGCCAAGATCTCAACAAATTAATTTCATCTGCACAGTTTACGCTCTCACGTTCATAGCAAACATCAATAAGAATTTTATTGCAAGATACTGTTCTGTAAGTTCACCTTTCAAATTATCGCAAATTTAAATGAATATCATACTTGTCAGTTTTGGCTACACAAGGACAAGGTTAAAGGAAGTAACAGTCCCATAAAATTGGGCAATAAAATCTGCTTCAGAATGTAAAAAATAAAAGAAGCAGAAGTCACCTTTAATGTTGAAATAGGCTATTTAGGCACTAAAAATATGTAGTTTAGTTCAGATATTCCTAAAATGTACATATCAAACTTCATTTAGTAGAAGTTACGCTGAAAACAGTATGTTTTTACCTAAATATCGGCGGTGTATTAAAAACCAATCGAATGAAATACTTCGCGGGTATGAAGATCTAACAATATAATGATCTAACAATGTATTTCATTACTGGAATTATACACAGGGATTTTCATTGAACAGAGTGGTAGAGGCACTTTACCTGTTGTAGAGCGGTGAATAGAGAGACGTAACTTCTTCCGCTGTCGGATGAGGGAGCAGACGATGTGGTACGGCGTCTCACACTGAATGAAAGATCGATTGCTGATAGCAGCTGCCTTATGCGGCGCGTAACTCTTAGGGCCAGCGGTCGGGTGGACTCCACTCGGCTCCTGATTGGCCGTGGCCGCTCAGGTGAATAACACTGCGCCTTGCATCTTGGCCGCCACAAACTAGTGCACGTCTCATGATTGTGGATCATCTGTATTATGATATGATCTATTCTCAAAGGTTAATCTCACTTATCCCATTATCGGATAGTGAAACGAGTGTCTATGAACTATTTTAGTAATCAATATCTGCCGTCCGCTCGTCCTCCTCTACGGCGGGTCCGCCCGCCAGCCAGGCAGTTCGCCCTCTGCCCCTCCGTCCGCAGCTCTGTTCACATCGTCCACCCGTTCGCCCGACCAGTCGACAGCTCGTTAAGCTGCCGGCTTGTTCACCTGTTCTTTGTCAACCTGTGAAGAACAATAGCTGCCAATCCGTTGGCAGCACTTTCACCAAATGAATACCTACCTTATTGACTGATGTTGCGACCCATGGAATTTGAAGCAGGTACTTTGATTTTGGGATTCTTTACATGAAAGCTCAAGATCATTTTTTCGTTTAAACGTTGTCCTCTGTAAACTTCGCCCTGAACGTGAACGGCGTGTGAGAGAACGGAGCATTCGGCCGCGAGTTGTCGCCCTGAGCGAACCTCTGAGCGCAGCGCCACTATCGGTAGCAGTTTTCATTTGTGGTATTAAGGTGTATTTGGTCTGGATTTGATTTGACTTATGCTTTATTTATTTTGTCAAAAAACTAAAATCTATGCTTTACTGTTTATCTGCACACATTTTCTTGAATTCCAGAATTTTAAAAAATCGCGAGATTAAGGACATTTGAAAAAACTGGACATTTTCGTTCTCGAGTTATAGAAAACGTAATTGCAACGGTAAACGAACTGCAGATTTGGTTTTTCTGCATTGCTAACTAAATAGTAACTCACTCTCAGCTCTACTTCTACCACTACAAGCAAAAGGAATGCTGAACAAAACGTGCCTATAGTGAAGCCACATTTATATCCAGAGAAAAAGAAGGGCCCATCTCAGCATTTGATCAATGAATCAGGAAAACTGGACAAAAATCTGATCGAGATGAGGGTCATTGACCCGGCGGCTGAACTAGACTACTTGTTGCAGGCGTATTAAATCTTTTTTTACTTTCCCGTATACGTACTTTCCCGTCCGTAAAGTGATGACATACGGAGTGATACACGCAGTATAGGGAAAGATATGTAATGCAAAAAAAAAACGGCGAATTTTCGGCGGGAAAATATCATTGCCGGGCGCTGATAACGGAAAAGTTGATAAATCGAGTTGCTAAATTAAGAAAAAAAACTCTAACACGTGGTGTAGCCAGAATCCTTTTTTTTTTTGTATCTCTGATTGCGAAAAAACCGATTGAAAGCAAAACGTGGCGTCTGACCGTCCGTCTCTGAACACTACTAGCGCCTAAACGATTGGTACGATTTTTTCAAAATGGATATTCCCCGCTCTGTCTGGTCTGAGTCGAAGCTTTGAGATTTGGAAAAAGATTCTTCTAAATTTGAGGGTACTTTACATGAAGCCGCCCGGACTTTTCAAAAACATTATATTTGCGACATTTTGTAACATTAACATATTAATGTATTTGCGAGATATTTCAAACATTATTATATTTGCGAGTGTAAGTGCTTCAAATAACTTCAAATAAAGCATTTGAAAACTCAAAAATTATCTGTGAAAAGGAGCTTCAAATTTCGCGTATTTAGTAGCGCTTAAACACCATTTTCTTTAAAAGGGCTCAAAATTTTTAAAAGAGATTTTCCATTTTCGAAATTTTGTGTTCTTAAATATTCTAAAATGATTATCTTCGTTCTGCCATTAGGAAACCGAAAAATTAAGAAAATATAAGAAAAATGTACTTTGGGCGATAGATAGCAGCAGGAAGGAGTATGTGGCAATCCCAAATAGCTAGCCCAGACGCAAGGAAATAGAAAACTAGTACAGTAAAATCGGTGCCATTCTGTAGCACCACTAGTTGATTACACTGGTCTACATAATTTTTGCTGACTTTAAGATAACTGCTGATCTTTGTTAATTTGAGGGTTCGGAAACCAGAAATCATATCCATTTTTCACCATCACGACAGGTTTTTCCACAAATGACGATTTCATATCTTTTCAACTCTTTCAGGTGCCTGTATTAATCGATAATTAATATCGATATTAATCGATCGATTATTTAACACTATTTTGCACAATCACATTAGGTTTGTTCCAGGAAATAGAAATTTTATAAATGTTTCTGTGTTGATTTAAAAATATCAATTTAATGTTATTTTTTAGTTATAGACTGAGATGAAAAATGGGTGAAATTCGTAGAAAGTGTAAAAATGATTCTCTATTTTCGAAACATTTATATTCCTTTATCCTGAACTTAGGCCTCATGAAACATCTATTAGTTTGTAAGTCATCAAACATATGTATTGTAATGGAACCACCCACGTCGGGTGCCGATTTATGTAATGAACCCGGAGGGGGGTCACATCACAGAGTTGGAAACGCCGTCACGCTGAAGGTGCGACGGTCGTTCCCGGACAGCAGAGAGCACACACTGAATTTGTTTGAAGGGCGCCAAGCGCATGCGCACTTACCTGCTATCCATGCGCCGGCGTCGAGCGTCTCAGGGGTGAGTGCCCTGGGTCGAAGGATTGCATTTGCTTTTGCTGAAGGTAGTAATAATACACTTTTCTTAGGTTTTGAATTTGTCACCCGGCAAAAGGGCGGGGACACATTTATTAATAAAAATCTGTTTGTTTGAAAACGAGACACCGTTCTTGGCGGTTTTCACAGGCTACTGTTAAGTGATGACGGTGAACACTTATATAATGGTGATGAGGTTGCAGTTACGTCATCGCGAACGGGATTGCTCGCCTACCAATTGGTTGTCGCGGCCGAACCCTCAGGGGCGACGCTGGAGCGTTGTTGGAATGCGCGTCTGATGGTCGCAGTGGCCGCGGGGATGGAAGCTTCGGCGCGCGAGAAGTCAGCGATGAGAATCCGCGAAGCGATGACTTGAAGCTGGCGCGCGTCTCAGGTCGTCAAACGTCGCCTGGACCGCATGTGATGTTGAAAGCCAAACGTATGGCTATGCGCTCTTGTAACTGATTAGAGGGTGTGGATTCCTTTAGTCCCAGGCTGGCATGCGGAATAAATTCCGATGCTGAGTGAAGGCTGGGCGGATCTCGTAGCAAGCGGAACAATGTTCGTCTCTCACGAACTGCTGCTACTCTCTCCCGTAACTTTTCTGCTAATCACCCAAAAAAGCCCTTTTCTCGAGCGTTCTCCGTTCACACGGCCGTGATCCCCTCCCTTTCGCACCGCGCATGAGTTTTGTCACGTGCTTCTGCTAAGTGTTTTGATAGGACAGTTTGCTAGGTTCCAGAATCTTCTATTCTTTTGGTTACATGATTGGGTAGGATGGGCATCGCCATGTCGCGACCTTCGCCTCCTGACATCTCATTGGGTGGCATTGTCACGATCGGGGAAACGCACGCGGGGCTCCCCTGCTGTGACAGTTGTGTTTTTATTAGGCCTTAGGAATTATGGTTCAGCGTGCTGGCGCACGTGTCCCTAATACGGTTGTTCCAGAAGTGTATCATTTGTTGAAGACACAAAGAGGGGTAAATTTATTATTCTAGTTCGGGATTCCCTGGAAACCTTATACGCAGCTGGGCGGAACGAATCAGGCAAGGCGGGAGGCCCTGTCGTTCGCCCGAGCTTCTGATAATACGGCGTAACGCTGGGAGGGGGGGGGCGATGTGCGATCGGTCCTACGATACATCGCAGTATAGTGAAATGTAACTGAACTACCTATTGTCTTCACAGGTAAAACAATAAAAAACACAAGCTATTATAAGGGCGGACTCGTGATAGCCCACGATACGACCCATTCCGAAAACATTTACCTTTCGCTGAATCGGGCACTTAAAGCTCAATTCGGCCTCAAATATTGTGCTGGTGGTATGCACAAACTAAACATGGCGACTAAACAGAATGTATTTTTGAGGAAAATGACGTATTTGACGTATGTTTTTCGCGAATTTCTGAAAAACGAAGCATCTGATGGAATTATACTTTTCATTAGTCTATTCGCCATTAAATGTCGGGCAAGCACACTGGTTTTGAGAACAATCTGGCTTATGTCAAATATCGCAAAATTCAACTGGGGCAGGTCGTTGAAATTTACCGTTTTAATGACAAAAGACTTGCAGAAAAATGCCCATACTTCCAAAACTATGGAAAATATGTCAATTCTGTAGGCACAAGCTAATATCGAAATTTAATATAATTTAAGAAAATGCCATCATTTGCCGCATGCGAACGATAAACGCCGTATTGAGATCCTTTGGGACGATAAACGCCCTATGGACGCCCGTTTCCAAAACTGGTGCTTTTCCAAGAAGTCGAAAATTATAGTCAACTTTGACTCGCTCTAGCTCCTAAACAGTGCAGGAGCTCCTAAACAAACCTCTACACTGCCGTAATTTACATGGGAGATTATAGGTACTCTTTATTTTGTAGATAATATAGAAATTTTTGTTCTTATGACCTGGTTAAACTGGTTGATTGGGAGTTAATACTCTCTGCAACTTTTCCCAAGATTGGTTTTTCTGGGAAGGGCACCGCCCTGGAGCCCTTAGAGAGCAGCTGCCACTGATAGGAAATGTCTTTTCCGTTTTTGATACACTAACTAATGGATGCCTCAAACACTCTTCATCCACTGCCTCATCGCCTTTTTACATCGTAATATTTCTTCCTACTTGTCCTTTAAGTTTGCTTCTGCTAGGCGAATCTGCGCTGTTTACTTAGTGGGGTCCGGTCAGGAACAGCGCTAGGTTATTTTGCGCCTCAGGTAAAATAAAATGTTTGAACAAACAAATTGACATGAAAAACTACTACATTACAAAACAACGTCTTTTCATAAATGTATAACAAAGTTACAGTTCAATAGCTATAGTTTTCACCTTTGAAAGTGACACACAGAAGTGAATGCTATAAATAAAGAAGATATATAACATCAAAATTAAACACAATAAAGTCTCAAATGCATATTATCTTATTAACACCCTTAGGACGAACTCAAACTTCCATTGTTTTTTAGTTCACCGTTTACAATACGTATGTACGGAGTAATATACGTGGTATAGGGAAAGTTATATAAAGCTGCGCGAAAAAACGGTGAATTTTCCGCAGAAACAAATTAATTGCCAGCCTCTGATTACGAAACTAGTGGTGCCACCGAATGGCACAGATTAGTTTCCCGTATTAGTTTTCTATTTCCGTTGGTCTCGGCTAGTTACTCGGACTTTGCCCATACTCTGGCTTGCTGCCTTCTATCGTCGCCAAAAGTACACTTTTGACATTTTCTTAATTTTTCGGTTTCCATAAAGAAAAACCGAAAGTTCGTTTCGGGGTAGGTTTTTTTTAAATTATACAAATGTATTTGTTTAAGATCTGTCACATCGTTAATAATTACAGCTAATTTGTAAAGACTATTGTTTTTGTGAGTTAAAGTGATTCAAGTGACTTGTAATGAAGGTTTTCGACAACAACGTTTTCTGTTAGAAAGAACTTCAAATTTCGTATTTACAGTTGCGCAATAACACAATTTTCTTAAAACCGGCTCCAAATTTATAAAAGTAAATTTCAATTTACGACCAGGTTTTACTGTCCTTTAATGTTCCTAACTTAATATTTCCATTCTAGTATTAAGAAAGCGAAAAATCAAGAGAATGGCAAAAAAATATATTTTGGGAGACGATTGAAGGCAAGTTGCAGGAGTATGTGACAAGTTCGAATATCTATCCGAGACCAAAGAAATAGAAAACTAATACGGAAAGTCTGTGCTATTCAGTAGCACCACTAGTTTCTTCCAACTATTCGTATAGATGGTGCTAGTTGCAGTTTACGATGACCGAAAATTAATGTTGGTGTATTCATTTGTTTTTGCAAAAATTTAATAAATGTACCTTTTAAAAAATATTTTTGTTGTTTTTAATACACCCAATTCCACCAATTTGTATACATTATTGAATTTCAGTAGAAACGCTTCAACCAACTTCCAATTAATATTTTCCAAAACTCAATTGTTTTCTGTAAAAAAAAAAGGTTCAAATTTTGCTTTAAAAATAACGCTTATATGCCATCTTCGTAAAAAGGGCTTCAAATGTATCAACAAATATTATTATCTATAAAGACGTTTTACTCTATATATTTGTTCTGAAAGTAAATGGTTTTTTTGCCACGAAGAAACCGAAGAATTGAGCAAAAGTGAAGAAATGACAATTTTGCTGCGAAAAATGGCAGCTGGCAAGAGGCTGGGGAGTGACAGAAATGCTAGATGCGGCGAAAGCAATTAGAAAACTAACTAGTACGAGAAAGTCTGTTCCACTCTCTAGCACTAGTTATTTTAATTTTTAAGAGAGATTTTCTGTGTGTTTTTCCGCTTACAAATTTGTGCATGTTTATATAAACTAAGAGCTCAGGGTACGTTTGGTAACTATATAACTATGGAGATGCATTAACTTTCTAAGTCAAATGGATAGCAAGATTTCGTGCCATAGTCCAATGCAAATCACATGTATTGATTCCAGTAAGTATAAAACATTTCAATTTTTTTACATAAATATGACATTTGTGTTCACTGTGAATAGTAATTGTAATGTTCCCAAAATGTAAGACTTTCTGATTTCTGATGTAAGACTTTCTGGTTGAAAGGAAAATTTTGGCAATTTCCATTTCCCATATAGTGAATATGTAGAACTTTTTCAACTTTTCTACAGCTCTTTATTTAGTACAAAGTGATCGCAATGCTACAGATCGCTAGTTCAAATTTATATTTAAATGCCTTCTATTCCTTCAATTTCTGAGCTGGAGTATTATTATTTAATGCTAATTCTCCCTCAATTGCATTGCGTTTCAGAATAGATTTTACTGAAATTTTAGATGTCAAATATAATACATTTTTGTAGCATATGAGTTTCCAAGCAAATAGGGACAAAAAAAGGAATACTAAAACTCAAAAAGGAAAATAATATTTATTTTATTAATCACATACAATACATTAATCAACACATGCACTCTATTACTTCGAAATATGAGGATGCCTGTCATCAATAATGTGTTCACTTTGTGGGTGAATGATCTTCATCTCCAATAGGTTTTACGTGGAGTTTCCTTTGTCATTTGAGAAAATTCTCAGCTGCTCCTCTAGGAAATCTGTACATATTATACATCTGCCACATACGTCGTATATGTTTTACTGTTTTTTAAGGAAAATAAAAGAAACAAATTAAAATTGAAATTCTTTTTGTGGTTCAAGATATATTGAGAGATAAAACTTTTTGCAATTCTTTTATTCCTCGAATTCTATTACTTAGGAACTTTTAAAAATTGAATATTTGTTCCTACTGTCCATCTGACCAATTTAACTGATTGTGATTGTGCCGGTAAAATCATTCGACAATTATGTTTTTACGATCGTGTTTAGTTGCAAAATTACGAAAAAATTAGAAACAATGACACTCACTGGTTCATTCATACTCTGTTTATTCTCGAAGGACCCACATCCGTTTATGCAAAAAAAAGACCCTGTTGCCAGTGGTAGTGATAGCGGATTGTCACGTGATGTGGCATTCATCCAGAGATCGCGTCTGTCGAAGTACTCTGATGTCAAAGGGCGCCTGGTCCTTCAAAACTCTTCCAGACCTCAGAATCACTGCCAGGGTCGAAAACACAGTTTATTTTTAACATGAAATTGTACACAGACCTTTGCATCAACATCGAAGAATGTTGCGAACTTGCGGAGACGTTGCGACGTCAAACGGTGTCTTGTCCTTAAAAACTCCTCCCCAAGGCTTGAGGTCCCTCCGGGTGCCGGCCGCGAGGAGCGCGCGTACCGCTTCCTCATTGTCATCGAACGACGCCCAGTGCAGAGGAGTCTCTCCATCCTTACTCCTCGTGTCGACGTCGGCGCCCGCGCGCTGCAGCAGCTCCACGCACCGACCGCTGCGGTCCTTCCACGCAGCCCAGTGCAACGCGGAAGACCCATCGCAGTCGACAGCGTTCGCATCGGCGCCTCGTTGCAGAAGGAGCGACACCACGTTCGCGTGCGCATTGGAGGCTGCATTAATTAGAGGAGTAGAACCATTGTGATTAGAGTATTTCACATCGGCACCGTTGTCTAAGAGGTGTCGTACCTCATATAGTCTTCCTTCTATTGCCGCCTCAAAAAACTGCTCTTCCTGGTCGGTGGGAGGGTTTCGTGCCCTCTGCTTCCTCAACAGCGCCTCCCGCATCCGGAGCTCCACCCGCTGCCTCGCGCGGTCCTCCTCGTCGGCCGCTGCGCCCTGGTGGCCGGCGTCTGAGGAAGAAGGGGTGGAGGTGGTGGAGGGGGGCTCCTCCCCTCCGCCTGTTGCTGCCCCTCCCGTCGCCGGTGCTTCGCGGGCGCTGGCGGCGGAGGTGGAGGCGGCGGTGGCAACGGACGCCCGACTAGACTGCGGCTCCTCCAGCTGCCTCAACAGGGCCTCAACGCGAGGCATAAACGTCTCCAACGCGCTCTGCAGAGAGGCCTCAACATCATTCACTCGGCCTTCGAAGCGTTCCATTCGTCCTCCTCCTCCAGATCCCTCCTGATCTGTCGTTCTTTCTTCCAAAGCGGTCAGACGGTCCTGGGTGTCTTGATGTAGCTGCTGCAGAGCGTGGATAGCGTCGTCCTTCTCTTCTAGCTTCCGATCCATCTCTCGCAGCGCTGCCGCCGCCCTCTCCTCCTGCAGGCGCAGGGCCTCCAGCATCCTCTCCTCTGCCTCCTGGACCATGCGCTCCGCCTCCTGTTTCTGCATGCGCAGGGCCTCCTGCAACTGCGCCAGCCCTTGCGCCAGCGCCTGCGCCAACATCCGAAAGGCATCGCCTATGGCATCCACGCCATCTGCTGAGCCATTCTCTCCAGTACTTCTGGGACTCGCCATCTCTTTTCTTCGGCTTCTGAAATTCATGAAAAAATTGAAAATTCAAGACATTGAAAAATTCAGTTTAAAGTGGAAAAACTTTCAAACAACACTGTTTTAACGTCGTCTTGTAATATTGATAAGTTGACTTTTTTCATTAAATGTGGGAATCAAGTGATTTTGGATTGTGTGAATAATAAAGTGCAAAACCTGCTGGCTACAAAACTCCTGTTTAATGGAGGAAAGTATTTAAAATAAATGCATTAGCGCAATAGCGTCCCAGAAGAAGACAAATGTGGCGACCTACTGATTTATTTCAGTATTAGGAAATAAAATTAAATTCACTACAAAATTTTACGTTAAATGAAAATACGACTATTTTACAAAAAGATATCGGGGAAATAACCAATCTCTTTGTACTATTTATTGTTATTGCAAGTGCATATGGGTTTTGTGGTGAAATGTCATTTGCATTTTAAATTAAATGATCGCAGATGTTGTCATTGCCAACAATATTATTGTTTCAAGAGCAGCTTTCGATGGCTTAGCCTTTATAGCCAGTTTCTAGTACAAGAAATATAAACAAACAATTTGTTAAACAATTAAAAAAAGATTAAAACAAAACATTAGGATTGCAAAATAACTAATCATTTACAAACAGAATTAACATTTTATAATATGAAAGAAAAATAAAATAGGTGGGTGTTAAATCATTTTATATTACAGTAAATTTGGAATAATTTTGATCACAACTCAAGATATTGGATATGTTACTAATGTAATGAAGGCTTCTAACTTTCCTTCAAGTGAAGTCAGCGTGCAAATGTTTGATGTCGATTGTACTTTACCAAGATATCTCTGTCTGTAGTTATCCTGAACTCGGGCAAACTAGCAATGGGACTGATAAACGTCACAGGAACCTCAGAACACATACTCAAAACGACTGACATGCTACATTACCAAGATAATATTTCCGATAGGCTTCTTATAAGATTGTTTTCGCGTGAATCAATTTACTTCGTGAAAAATTTACTTCGTACTTAGTGAATTGGTGAAATCAAAACATCCGTTCGAAACTTCCAAAACCTCCGTTTCTTTGAGCTCTGTTGAAAAACATCAATTTTGAAGAAATTCGCCTGAGCGGTTTCGCTAGTGTCGGAATTTTCTCCAATATTAATATTCCTTGATCGAGTTTACAGATTTCACTGCTCCTTGAAGATGAAACCGATGTTTTTATTCTGCGAGGTATTGTATATGAATTTGTAGGAAACATCAATTAGCAAAGATAAATTCTCAACCGTTGTAATAGGATTCATTCTACCAAAACGATTGTTATCTTTCGGGGATATTCAATCGCTAATCTTAGAATTGAAGACGGGCTTTTCCACGATGATAAGAAGAAGTGGAATGTAGGTTTTTGTTGCATAATGCTAGTCCCGTACGTTCATGTTACACATTATCACAAATTAAAATTAATATCATCCTTGCCTGTTTTGGCTACACAAGAAAAAGGTTAAAGAAAGTCACTGTCCAAAGACGTTGGGCAAATCAGTTTCCTTTTAGAATTAAAAATAAAAGAGGCACAAATAACAATTAATGTTGAAATAGGCTATTTTTTCGCTAAAAAATTGTCTGATTTTAGTTCAGATTGTCCTAAAATGTATATATAAAAAACTTCATTAGTAAAAGGTACGCTGAAAAAAATAGGTTTTCACCTAAATATCCGTGGTGTATTAATACCCAATTAAATGAAATACTTCGCAGTTATGAAAGTCATATGGTGATTTAACCATTGCATCTCATTACTGGAATTATATACAGGGGTTTTTATCGCTCAAAGTGGTAGAAGCAGTTTACCTGTTGTTGTGCGGTGAGTAGAGAGACGCTACAACTTCTTCTGTCCGATGTCTGATGAGAGCAGACGAAGTCCTACAGCGCCTCACACGGAATGACAGATCGATTGCAGATAGCAATTGCCTTATGCGACGCGTAATCTCCAGGGTCGGCGGTCGAGAGGACACAACTCGTTTGCTGATTGGCCGTGGCCGCTCAGGTGATGAACATGACGCTTGCACCTTGGCCACCGCAAACACGTGCACAACTCATGGTATCGAATACGTTGATAACAATGTGATCTATTCTTGAATGTACATCTCACTTATTCCATTATTGCATAGTGCAGTGAGTGTCAAGGAACAACAGAAATCTACGGGGTGGTCCATTTAAATTCGGGAACCTATAATTTCAGACTGCCCGCCAGTCAGTCGCCCGTCAGTCCGTCCGCCCCCGCATCCGCCCGCCACACCGCCCATTCACCCGTGAACGTGAAACTGGATAAACTCGTTGCAAAATTTAGAAAATACCCCCTAACAAGTGGTGTTACCAAAACCTATATTTTGTGGGTCCTTGATACAAAATTTATTGACGGCTAACCGTCCGTTTGTCCGTCTCTCCCTCCGTCCGTCCGACCAACTCTTCGTCTGTCCGTCCGTCTGTATCTCCGTCCGTACATCTGTCCATCAGTCAGTCCGTTCATCTATGTGTGTGTCTGTGTATTTTTGTCAGTGAATAACGCCAGCGGTTAAACTGTTCAGCCGATTTTCTCCAAAATTAATATTCCTTGATCGAGTTTACAGATGTTACTGGTCCTTGAAGGTGAAACCGATTTTTTATTTTGGGAGGTATTTACATGAAACTGTTGGGACAATTTCCAAAATTTCAAATAAATGACTCCATCGATTTTGATTAAATTTTGTAGTTGGATAGACTGAAGCTGTTTAAGAGAAAGGCGCTGATCTGAAGTTGATGGAAAATTCTGATTTTTCGAAAATTAAAAAAATCAATTTTCTTCTCTGGGTCTTCTCACAACTAAAATATTAAAGATAGGGTTTTCTATGTACAATTTTTCGAAAATTGAGTATAGAGATATAGACAATTTTTAATTCTTGTTTAATTTTTTTCTCAAAAGCAGGTCCGTTGTTTTTGATGAAATTTTGTTAGTGGATAGTCTGAAGAACGTTTAAGAAAATAGTGTAGAATTATTATTAGTTGAAAAATCCAATTTTTCGAAAATCCAAAAATGTAAATGTTTTTCTACAACCACAATTATGAAGATTTGATTTTTTCTTAATTAAAGGTGTTCATTAAAAGCAGATGTTGCAATAAGGTGGTTGAATTTTACGAAAATATTATTTTGATTAATTTTTCCTCAAAAATTGTCGACCGCTCCCAATTTCTTGCGCTTCGTGAACGTAAAATGAATAGTGAAGCAAAAGAGTTGGGAGCTACGCAAGTTAGATTTTGTATATTATTTCAAATAATATATCTTTGTTCGTTTCTTCTTCGAGCTTTTGTTATAAATTTAAAAATTAATCTTTTAGAAGTTATTTACAACCTATTTTAATTGCGTCCTTTCATTGAGTTAAACGTGAAAAGGAATAGATTATGTCATTTTGCTTAATAAGATGTGGAAATAAAAAATAAAGCAAGTAAAAACTGAGTAATCCTGATGTATCTAAAAATGTTTTATTGAATTATTACATTTCTTCTACCCATTTTCATTTTCTTGCTAGCGGTATCAACAATGCTAATTGGCATAATATGTATCCCATACGAATTAGCTGTCATTATTGCTTTTAACTCCTTGTAAAGCCGCACCGATTGCAGAAGGCCATAACGACTGCTGCCTTCTCTTTCGCATTAATATAAAGTAATAGTTTTATTTACAGACAAAGCCCGCATCGTGTATCATTAGTATTTGCGTAATTTGTGTAATATGCGTAAATTCGCATTCTTTTCGCTTAATTTTGATAGAAAATGTGAGCGAGAAGTGCGTTCTGTTGTTAGCATCACTAGTTCTTATTGCATTATTTAAATGTGGTGCTGAGTATAACATCAGCAGCTGCTTGAATATTCTGAGGCACATTTTAACCGAGAAGAGAGCAACGCATTTACTGTTTTTCGGCCCTCGCATTTACCTAGGATGGGAAAAATCCGCATACCAAGACTACTGCCGGAATATCTGCTTCAACCTCATGGGAACAGAGAAAGAACCCGGCAATAAACCGTAAAAATTGGTGTGAGGTAAGATTAGGAATGGCAGTGTCTAGGAATGGCAGTGTCGTGCGCATGGCTTTCTTTTTTTTTTTTTTTAAGTTAACTTTTACATCCGCCTGCAATTTATCTGATACACAGGGTATTACTATTTCTTTATCACATAGTGGAATGAGTATCAATGACAGCGAAAATCGCATTAAATTGAGACACAATATTGATATATAAACCGGATTTACAGGCGTAGCATTACAAAACATTGCCTAATTCTTCATAAAGCTTATTTTAATGTATAAAATTAAATTATTATTAGGAATCTATGCCTAATGCATCCATATATCATGACGATAATATAAACCCCGCACTACTTCCTACTCTAACATTAAATTTCTTTTAAATTTCAAAACCTTAATTTAATAACTAGAAATCGAAATTTTAGGTTTAAAAATGTGTCTTTTAAGTGCCTAAAATAGACTCATTCAGCATCTCAGATAGGCTTTTTAAATCGTAGAATAGGAGCAAATAAAAACGAAAACACAAAACTCTCACATTTTCACAATTTATTATATATGTTTCTGAAGATAGACAAGTAAATCAATATTATATGGAACCACTATTGTGGTAATACTATTTACGAACAAGTTTAATTGTTTGTACTGTAGTTAGAATTATCCGCACCGTATTTTGCCTCACAATACATTAACACTAAGTTTTAAAGAGAAAATGAACGTCTCCAACCGGTCTAGATCAGTTTATACGCTGAGAACGACCGTTCTACGTCAACAGGGATAAGATAATGAGCATACATGAGGGGTAAGGTGAGTGCATACTTCAATCTCTGCATGTGTTCAACTCAAAGTAACATAGTAATGGGTTAATGTCACACCAGCCCTGAGGCAGACCTTGACAAGTTCGCCGAAACATCGGCCACACAGCCTTCGCCGCGGAGTCATAGTGTTTCTTATACATAGATTGTTTTACTGTCGATAGTTTTCGGTATTCCTGTAATTAAATATCTGTAGTATCGACATGTTCTCATTTTCAATAAATAATCCGGATAATAATTTTTAGATAGCGTTTTAATACAAATTCGAGCAAAATGAATTACTACTTAAATGTATATTAGATTTTTCGTAATGAAACATGCATGAACAAGCTTTAATTATTAGCATAAACAAATTAATGGACTGATTCCAATCGGTGCCGATGTAAAACTTAATTTTTTAACAAAAACGAATTTTGGTGCTTGAATCTTAATTCTGGTGATACGTTCTACGTATCCGTTTCAATTTGACCCCTTTTTTTCGACACAATTTCTCCCGCTTTGAAAAAATTCACTCCGAGGATACCAACGAAGCGGGTATGTGAAAGTATTGCCTGAAATGGCCCAACTGGATAACCCTCCCAGAATATAATGATATCTTCCTTAATGCTAAAACTATTAGGTCCATAATTCAGAAAAATAACAATTTCTTGATTTATTGTTCTATACGCTCATCATGTCGGGGTTGAGTGCTTTCTGCATTTTTGGTTGACAAAAAGTTATCTTTATAAAACTGTCGACTTTAACTATCGGCACCAGCATCGATAGTCAACGATAGTTATCGATAACTATCAATGTTTAAGAAACAATACGGCGTCTCCCGGACAGCCAAGATCTCAACAAATTAATTTCATCTGCACAGTTCACGCTCTCACGTTCATAGCAAACATCAATAAGATTTTTATTGCAAATACTTGTTTAGTAAGTTCACATTTCAATTTATCGCAAATTTAGCCGGTTTTGGCTACACAAGGACAAGGTTAAAGGAAGTAACAGTCCCATAAAATTGGGCACTAAATCTGCTTTCAGAATTTAAAAAATAAAAGAAGCAGAAGTCACCTTTAATGTTGAAATAGGCTATTTAGGCACTAAAAATATGTGGTTTAGTTCAGATATTCCTAAAATGTACATATCAAACTTCATTTAGTAGAAGTTACGCTGAAAACAATATGTTTTTACCTAAATATCGGCGGTGTATTTATAACCAATCGAATGAAATACTTCGCAGGTATGAAGATCGAACAATATAATGATCTAACAATGTATTTAATTACTGGAATTATATACAGGGATTTTCATTGCACAGAGTGGTAGAGGCACTTTACCTGTTGTGGAGCGGTGAGTAGAGACGTAACTTGTTCCGCTGTCGGATGAGGGCGCAGACGATGTCGTACGGCGCCTCACACTAAACGAGAGATCGATTGCTGATAACAGCTGCCTTATGCGGCGCGTAACTCTTAGGGCCAGCGGTCGAGTGGACTCTCCTCGGCTCCTGATTGGCCGTGGCCGCTCAGGTGAATAACACTGCGCCTTGCATCTTGGCCGCCACAAACTAGTGCACGTCTCATGGTTGTCGATCATCTATATTATGATATGATCTATTCTCAAAGGTTAATCTCACTGATCCCAGTATCGGATAGTGAAACGGTGTCTATGAACATCAGTAATCAATATCTGCCGTCCGCTCGTCCTCCTCTACGGCGGGTCCGCCCGCCAGCCAGGCAGATCGCCCTTCTGCCCGTCCGCCCGCAGCTCTCTTCACTCGTCCACCAGTTCGCCCGCCAGCCCCTTTGCCCGTCCGCCCGACCAGTCGACAGCTCGTTAAGCTGCTCACCTGTCCGTTTGTCAAATGTGAAGAAGAATTGCTGCCAATCCGTTGCCAGCACTTTCACCAAATAAATACCTACCTATTTGACTGATGTTGCGACTCCTTGAAATTGAAGCGCGTATATTGATTTTGGGATTCTTTACATGAAAGCTCAAGATCATTTCTTCGTTTGAACGTTGTCCTCTGTAAACTTCGTCCTGAAGGTGAACGGCGTGTGAGAGAACGGAGCATTCGGCCGCGAGCTGTTGCCCTGAGCGGATCGCTGAGTGCAGCGCCTCTATCGGAAGCAGGTTACATTTGTGAGGTAAAGGTGTTGTTGGATCTGGATTTGATTTGACTTTTGATTAATTTATTTTGTCAAAAAACCTGTAAAATCTATGCTTTACTGTTTATTTGCTCACGCTTTCTTGAATTCCAGAATTTTAAAAAATTGCGAGATTAAAACATATGAAAATATATTACATATTACATAGGAAAAAACTTGACATTTTCGTTCTCGAGTTATAGAAAACGTAATTGCAACGGTAAACGAATTGCAGATTTGTTTTTTCTGCATTGCTAACTAAATAGTAACTCACTCTCAGCTCTACTCCTAGAACTACAAGCAAAAGGAATGCGCAACAAAACGTGCGCATAGTGAAGCTACATTTATATCCAGAAGAAAAACAAGGGCCCATCTCAGCATTTGATCAATGGATCAGGAAAACTGGACAAAAACCTGATCGAGATGAGAGCCATTGGCCCGGAAGCTGAAGTAGATTACTTGTTGCAGGCGTATTAGAACTTTTTTTTACTTTCCCTTATACGTACGTATATACGGAGTGATATACGTAGTATAGGGAAAGATACGTAATGCAAAAAAAGCGGCAAATTTTCGGCGGGAATAAATCATTGCCGGGCGCTGATAACGGAAAAGTGGATAAATCCAGTTGCTAAATTAAGAAAAATAATCTCTAACACATGGTGTAGCCAGAATCCCTCTTTTGTGGATCTTTGATAGCGAAAAACTGATTGAAAGCAAAACGTGCGTCTGTCCGTCCGTCTGTGAACAATACTAGCACCTAAACGATAGGTACTATTTTTTCCAAAATGGATATTCCCCGGTCTATCTGGTCTGAGTCGAAGCTTTGAGATTTGGAAAAAGATTCTTCTAAACTTGAGGGTACTTTACATGAAGCCGCCCGGACTTTTCGAAAACATTATATTTGCGACATTTTATAACATTACCATATTAATATATTTGCGACATTTTGTAACATAAACATATTAATATATTTGCGAGATATTTCAAACATTAATCTATTTGCGAGTGTAAGTGCTTGAAATAACTTCAAATGAAGTATTTTGAAAACTCAAAAATTATCTGTGAAAAAGAGTTTCAAATTTCGCGTATTTAGTAGCGCTAAAACACCATTTTCTTTAAATGGGCTCAAAATTTTTAAAAAAGATTTTTCATTTTAGAAATTTTGTGTTCTTAAATATCATAAAATGATTATCTTCGTTCTACCATTAGGAAACCGAAAAATTAAGAAAATATAAGAAAAATGTACTTTGGGCGATAGATGGCAGCTGGAAGGAGTATGTGGCAATCCCAAATAGCTAGCCCAGACGCAAGGAAATAGAAAACTAGTACAGTTAAATCTGTACCATTCTGTAGCACCACTAGTTGATTACACTGGTCTACATAATTTTTGCTGACATTAAGATAACTGCTGATCTTTGTTAATTTGAGGGTTCGGAAACCAGAAATCATATCCATTTTTCACCATCACGGCAGGTTTTTCCACAAATGATGATTTCATATCTTTTCAACTCTTGCAGATTATAGGTACTCTTTATTTTGTAGATAATATAGAAGTTTGTTATTCTTATGAACTGGTTGAACTGGTTGATTGGGAGTTAATACTCTCTGCAACTTTTCCCAAGATTGGTTTTTCTGGGAAGGGCACCGCCTTGGAGCCCATTGAATGCAGCTGCCACTGATAGGAAATATCTTTTCCGTTTTTGATACACTAACTAATGGATGCCTCAAACACTCTTCATCCACTGCCTCATCGCCTTTTTACATCGTAATATTTCTTCCTACTTGTCCTTTAAGTTTGCTTCTGCTAGGCGAATCTGCGCTGCTTTACTTAGTGGGGTCCGGTCAGGGACAGCGCTAGGTTATTTTGCGCCTCAGGCGAAATTATATGTTTGAACAGGCAAATTGACATTATAAATTACATTACAAAACAACGTCTTTTCATAAATATAGCACAAAGTTACAGTTAAATAGCTATAGTTTTCACCTTTGAAAGTGACACACAGAAGTGAATGCTATAAATAAAGAAGATAAATAACATCAAAATTAAACACAATTAAGTCTCAAATGCATATTATCTTATTAACACCCTTAGGACAAATTCAAACTTCCATTGTTTTTTAGTTCACCGTTTACAATACGTATGTACGGAGTAATATACGTGGTATAGGGAAAGTTATGTAAGGCTGCGCGAAAAAACGGTGAATTTTCGGCGAAACAAATTAATTGCCAGCTTCTGATTACGAAACTATTAGTGCCACCGAATGGCACAGATTAGTATCCTGTATTAGTTTTCTATTTCCGTTGGTCTCGGCTAGCTACTCGGACTTTCCCTCTACCCTGGCTTGCTGCCATCTATCGTCGCCAAAAGTACACTGTTTTGACATTTTCTTAATTTTGGTTTCCTAAAAGAAAAACCGAAAGTTCATTTCGGGGTATGTTTTTTTAAATTATACTAATGTATTTGTTTAAGATCTCTCACATCGTCAATATGCACATTTACAGCTAATTTGTAAAGACTATTGTTTTCGTGAGTTAAAGTGATTCAAGTGACTTGTAATGACGGTTTTCAACAACAAACTTTTTCTGTTAGAAAGAACTTCAAATTTCGAATTTACAGTTGCGCATAAACACCATTTTCTTAAAACCGGCTCCAAATTTATAAAAGTAAATTTCCATTTAGGACCAGGTTTTACTGTCCTTTAATGTTCCTAAAATAATATTTCCATTCTAGTATTAGGAAAGCGAAAATTCAAGATAATGACAAAAAAATATATTTTGGGAGACGATTGATGGCAACTTGCAAGAGTATGTGACAAGTTCGAATATCTATCCGAGAGCAAAGAAATAGGAAACTGATACGGGAATGTCTGTGCCTTTCAGTAGCACCACTAGTTTCTTCCAACTACTCGTACAGATAGTGCTAGTTGCAGTTTACGATGACCGAAAATTAATTTTGGTGTATTCCTTTGTTTTTGAAATAATTTAATAAATGTAATTTTTATGATTTTAATACACCCATTTTCACCAATTTCTATACATGATTGAATATGAGTAGAAGCAATTCAAATAACTTCCAATTAATTTTTTCGAAACTCGATGGTTTTCTGTGAAAAGAAGTTTCAGATTTCGCATTTAAAATAACGCTTATACGCCATTTTCGTAAAGGGCTTCGAATTTTTCAACGAAAATTTTCATGTATGACGAGGTTTTACTTATATAATTTATTCTGAGAATAAATGTTCCTCTTTGCCACTAAGAAACCGAAGGATTGAGCAAAAGTGAAGAAATGATGAATGGGCGGCGATAAATGGCAGCTGGCGAGAGGAAGGGGAGCAACCGACATGCCAGACGCGGCGAAAGGAATTAAAAAACTAATTAGTACGAGAAAACCTGTGACACTCGGTAGAACTACTAGTTTTTTTATTTTTAAGAGAGATTATATGTGTGTTTTTCCGCTTACAAACTTGTCCTGTTTCTATAAAATAGGAGCTCAGGATATGTTTGGTAACGATGTAAGGATAGTGATGCATTAACTTTCAGAAAGCTTTCAGAAGTCATATGAATAGTAAGATTTCGTGCCCTAGTCCAATATAAAACACATGTATAGATTCTGGTAAGTATAAAACATTTCCATTTATTTTACAGAAACATGACAACATTCGTGTTTACAGTGAATAGTAATTGTACTGTTCCAAAAAATGTATAATTTCCTGATTGAATTAGTATTCCAAAAAACATAGTTCACACACACACACACGCACGCACACACACGCATGCACAGTGAACGGATTAAAAGCAAGATTTTTGGCAATTTACATTTCCCATATAGTGAATATGCAGAACGTTTTTAACTCTTCTATAGCACTTTCTTTAGTACAAAGTGATCGCAATGGTACAGATCGCTAATTCAAATTTATTTTTAAATCCTTCTATGACTTCAATTTTTGGGCTGGAGTATTCTTTTTCAATGCTAATTTTACCTCAATTGAATTGCGATTCATAATCGATATTACTGAAATTTAAGAGTCAAGTATAATACTTTTCTGCAGCATAAGGGTTTCCAAGCAAATAGAGACAAATAAAAGTGAATTCAACCGAAACACAAAAAGGAAAATATATTTATTTTATTAATCACATACAATACATTAATCAACACATGCACTCTATTACATCAAAATATTAACGATGCCTGTCAACAACAATGTGTTCACTTTGTGGGTGAATGATCTTCATCTCCATTAGGTTTTACGTGCAGTTTCCTTTGTCATTTGAGAAAATGCTCAACTGCCCCTTGTCTTGCTTTCGGATATTAATGAATTTTTGTTGTGTGTACGTTTTTCTGTGCTTTGCTTTTGTTAGCTGTGTTAGAAGTAGGGACCTTAGGGATTGGTTGCTATTTGGTTAGTATTATTGTAAAGTAAATCCTTTAACTATTGCAAATACATTTTATATAACTCGAGAGGAAACATTTCTAGTTTTCAAATGTTGCTAACATTGCTTTGTCGATTTTTTCATTCATCAGTCAACTGTGTATAAGATGATGTTGGGAAAGAGTTTCTGAGACCGTAGGAAATCTGTACAGATTATACATCTGACACATACGTGGTATAAGTTTTATTGTTTTTTAGGAAAATAAATCAAATTAAAATCAAAAATGTTTTTGTGGTTCAAGAAATACTGAGAGAGAGAACTATTTGCACATTTTTTTATTCCTTGAATGCCTTTGCTTGTGAACTTTAAAAAATCGAATTTTTATTACTACTGCCCATCAGAACAATTTATCTGATTGCCATTATGACAGTAAAGTCATTCGACAATTATTTTCGTAGGATCGTGTTTTGTTGCAGAATTATGAAAAATCAGAAACAATGACTCTGACTGGTTCCCTTTTTCTCTATTTATAGTAGAGCGACCAACATTAGTTTATGCAACAAACCACCTGATGCCAGTGGTATTAATTGCGGTTTGTCACGTGATGTGGCATTCATTCAGAGATCACGTCTGTGGAAGTACTCTAATGTCAAAGGGCGTCTGGACCTTCCAAACTGTTCCAGACGTCAGAATCACTGCCACGATCGAAAGTACAGTTTATTTTTAACGTGAAACTGTACGCAGACCTTTGAATCAGCATCTAAAGAGGTCCTGAACTTGCGGAGACGTTGCGATGTCAAACGGCGTCTTGTCCTCCCACCATCCTCCCCAAGGCTTGAGGTGCGTCCTAGCGCCGGCCGCGAGGAGCGCGCGCACCGCTTCCTTATTGTTATAGCCCGCCGCCCAGTGCAGAGGCGTCTCTCCATCCTCATCCCTCGCGTCGACGTCGGCGCCCGCGCGCAGCAGCAGCTCCACGCACCGACCGCTGCGGTCCTTCCACGCAGCACAGAGCAACGCGGACCACCCATAGCCGTCGATAGCGTTCACATCGGCGCCTCGTTGCAAAAGGAGCGACACCACGTCCACGTGCGCATTCCGGGCTGCATTTATTAGAGGAGTGTTACCTTTCTGATTAGTGTAGTTCACATCGACACCAGAGTCGATGACACGTCGTACCTCACTTAGTCTTCTTTCTTGTGCTGCTTTACACAACTGCTCTCCCAGGGGGGAGGGGCAGGTTCGTGCCTCCTCCATCTTTCTCTTCGCCTCCCGCACCCGGAGCTCCACCCGCTGCCTCGCGCGTTCGTCCTCGTCGGCCGCTGCGCCCTGGTGGCCGGCGCCTGAGGAAGTGGGGGTGGGGGAGGGGGGCACCTCCCCTCCGCCCGCTGCTGCCCCCCCCGTCGCCGGTGCTTCGCGGGCGCTGGCGGCGGAGGTGGAGGCGGCGGTGGCAACGGACGCCCGACTTGACTGAGGCTCCTCCAGCTGCCGCAACAGGGCCTCAACCCGAGGCATAAACGTCTCCAACGCGCTCTGCAGAGAGGCCTCGACATCATTCACTCGGCCTTCGAAGCGTTCCATTCGTCCTCCTCCAGATCCCTCCTGATCTGTCGTTCTTTCTTCCAAGGCGGTCAGACGGTCCTGGGTCTCTTGATGTTGCTGCTGCAGAGCGAGTATTGCGTCGTCCTTCTCTTCTAGCTTGCGCTCCATCTCGCGCAACGCCGTGTCCGCCCTCTCCTGCTGCAAGCGCAAGACCTCCTGCATTCTGCGCTCAGCCTCCTGTTTCTCCAGGCGCAAGGCCTCCTGCAACTGCGCCAGCCCCTGCGCCAGCCCCTGCGCCAACACCCGAAAGGCGTTCCCTACGGCATCCACGCCATCTGCTGAGCCATTCTCACCAGCTCTTCTGGGACTCGCCATCTCGTTTCTTCGGCTTCTGAAATTCATGAAAAAATCGAAAATTCAAGACATTGAAAATTTAGTTTAAAGTGGAAAACTTTCAAACAACACTATGTTAACGTCGTCATGTATTACTTAAAAGATCACTTTTCTCAGTAAATGTGGGAATCAACTGATTTAGGATTGTGTGAATCATAAAATGCAAAACTCCTGTTTAATGGAGGAAAGTGTTTAAAATTAAATGCATTGACTTGCGCTCTAGAAAAAGACCAATTTTAGCGCCCTATTGATTTATTTCAGTATTAACAAATAAAATAAAATTCATTACAAAATTTTACTTTAAATCAAAATAAGACTATTTTACAAAAATATATCGCCAAAATAACCAATCTCTTTGTACTATTTATTGTTCTTGCAAGTGCATATTGCTTTTGTGGTGAAAGTCGTTGGCATGTAAAATTAAATTATCACAGGTGTTGTCGTTGCCAACAATTTTATTTCTTTCAAGAGCAGCTGTCGAAGGATTAGTCATAATAGCCATTTTCTAGTACAAGAAATATAAACTAACAATTTGTTAAACAATTAAAATAAAAGGCTAAAACAAAACATTAGGATTGGAAAATAACTAATAAATTAAAAACGGAATTAACATTTTATGAAATCAAATAAAATAATTTAACACCCAACTATTTTCTTTTTCTATTTCAATAATTTTGGAGTAATTTTCATCACAACTCAAGCTATTGGAAATTTTACATTTATTTAAGGCTTCTAACTTTCCTTCAAGTGAACTGAGCTTGCAAATGTTTGATTTGGATTGTACTTTACCAAGAAATGTCTGTCTTTAATTATCCCGAAAACGGGCAAACTAGCAATGGGACTGATAAACGTCACAAGAACCTCAGATTACATACAACGACTGACATCACAATTTCAAAGCGAAGAAATCCAATAGGCTACTCAATAATTCGGCGAGGAAATTTTGTTGCATCTCGTTTATTTTATTTGAAGCAAGGGGCATTAAAATATTAAAATTTATGAAATCAGTGGAAAATGCTTTAAAAATGACCGAAAAAGGTAAAAAAAATACTTAGTGGATATCGACCAAAAATTAAAAAAAAAAAAAATTGGTCATTTCCTTTTTTTGTCATAAGTAGACCGCAGAACGTCTTGCAATTGCATATATTTACTGATTACACTCGTCGAAGCGAAATCTATATAACTTTACCAATCACTAAAAATAAAACAAATACAACTCATTTTTATTTCGTAGAATTGCGTATTTCTGGAATTTTAACTGCATATTTTAATGGATGCGGCATATTTAAGGTCATATATTGCAGGTTTTTGTGCTGAAATAGGTTAAAGTAAGATATTTTTGTGTTTTTCTCTTCGAAAAGAATAGGGCAAGCCATGCCAATGCTACATTCCAAGGTAATATTTCCGATAAGCTTCTGATAAGTTTGTTTTCGCTTGAATCAATTTCATTCCTGTTACTTTATTCCTGCGCATGAACATAGTGAACTGGTGAAATCAAAATATCCG
>JAHLJT010002630.1:106762034-106806985 GCA_031308135.1 Acheta domesticus | reverse complement strand
TTCCATCAGATGCTTCGTTTTTCAGAAATTCGCGAAAAACATACGTCAAATACGTCATTTTCCTCAAAATACATTCTGTTTAGTCGCCATGTTTAGTTTGTGCATACCACCAGCACTATTTGAGGCCGAAATGAGCTTTAAGTGCCCGATTTAGCGAAAGGTAAATGTTTTCGGAAGGGTCGTATCGTGGGCTATCACGAGTCCGCCCTTATAATAAGCTGGTGTGTTTTGATTGTTTTACCTGTGAAGACAATAGGTAGTTCAGTTACATTTCACTATACTGCGATGTATCGTAGGACCCATCGCACATCGCCCCCCCCTCTCCAGCGTACACTATTATCAGAAGCTGGGGCGAACGACAGGGCCTCCCGCCTTGCCTGATTCGTTCCGCCCAGCTGCGTATAAGGTTTCCAGGGAATCCCGAACTAGAATATAATTTACCCCTCTTTGTGTCTTCAACAAATGATACACTTCTGGAACAACCGTATTAGGGACACGTGCGCCACACGCTGAACCATAATTCCTAGGCCATAAAAACACAACTGTCACAGCAGGGAAGCCCCGCGTGCGTTTCCCCGATCGTGACAATGCCACCCAATGAGATGTCAGGAGGCGAAGGTCGCGACATGGCGATGCCCATCCTACCCAATCATGTAACCAAAAAATAGAAGATTCTGGAACCTAGCAAACTGGCCTATCAAAACACTTAGCAGAAGCACGTGACAAAACTCATGCGCGGTGCGAAAGGGAGGGGATCACGGCCGTGTGAACGGAGAACGCTCGAAAAAAGGGCTTTTTTGGGTGATTAGCAGAAAAGTTACGGGAGAGAGTAGCAGCAGTTCGTGAGAGACGAACATTGTTTCCGCTTGCTACGAGATCCGCCCAGCCTTCACTCAGCATCGGAATTTATTCCGCATGCCAGCCTGGGACTAAAGGAATCCACACCCTCTAATCAGTTACAAGAGCGCATAGCCTACTTTGGCTTTCAACATCACATGCGGTCCAGGCGACGTTTGACGACCTGAGACGCGCGCCAGCTTCAAGTCATCGCTTCGCGGATTCTCATCGCTGACTTCTCGGCGCCGAAGCTTCCATCCCCGCGGCCACTGCGACCATCACGCGCATTCCAACAACGCTCCAGCGTCGCCCCTGAGGTTCGGCCGCGACAACCAATTGGTAGGCGAGCAATCCCGTTCGCGATGACTTAACTGCAACCTCATCACCATTATATAAGTGTTCACCGTCATCACTTAACAGTAGCTGTGAAAACCGCCAAGAACTGTGTCTCGTTTTCAAACAAACAGATTTTTATTAATAAATGTGTCCCCGCCCTTTTGCCGGGTGACAAATTCAAAACCTAAGAAAAGTGTATTATTACTACCTTCAGCAAAAGCAATGCAATCCTTCGACCCAGGGCACTCACCCCTGAGACGCTCGACGCCGGCGCATGGATAGCAGGTAAGTGCGCATGCGCTTGGCGCCCTTCAAACAAATCAGCGTGTGCTCTCTGCTGTCCGGGAACGACCGTCGCACCTTCAGCGTGACGGCGTTTCCAACTCTGTGATGTGACCCCCCTCCGGGTTCATTACATAAATCGGCACCCGACGTGGGTGGTTCCATTACAATACATATGTTTGATGACTTACAAACTATAGATGTTTCATGAGGCCTAAGTTCAGGATAAAGGGATATAAATGTTTGGAAAATAGAGAATCATTTTTACACTTTCTACGAATTTCACCCATTTTTCATCTCAGTCTATAACTAAAAAAATAACATTAAATTGATATTTTTAAATCAAGACAGAAACATTTATAAAATTTCTATTTCCTGGAACAAACCTAATGTGGTTGTGCAAAATAGTGTTAAATAATCGATCGATTAATATCGATATTAAATATCGATTAATACAGGCACCTGCAAGAGTTGAAAAGATATGAAATCGTCATTTGTGGAAAAACCTGTCGTGATGGTGAAAATGGATATGATTTCTGGTTTCCGAACCCTCAAATTAACAAAGATCAGCAGTTAACTTAAGGTCAGCAAAAATTATGTAGACCAGTGTAATCAACAAGTGGTGCTACAGAATGGCACAGATTTTACTGTACTAGTTTTCTATTTCCTTGCGTCTGGGCTAGCTATTTGGGATTGCCACATACTCCTTCCTGCTGCTATCTATCGCCCAAAGTACATTTTTCTTATATTTTCTTAATTTTTCGGTTTCCTAATGGTAGAACGAAGATAATCATTTAGAATATTTAAGAACACAAAATTTCGAAAATGGAAAAACTCTTTTAAAAATTTAGAGCCCATTTAAAGAATATGGTGTTTAAGCGCTACTAAATACGCGTAATTTGAAGCTCCTTTACACAGATAATTTTTGAGTTTTCAAAATGCTTTATTTGAAGTTATGTGAAACACTTACACTCGCAAATATAATAATGTTTGAAATATCTCGCAAATATATTAATATGTTAATGTTACAAAATGTCGCAAATATAATGTTTTTTGAAAAGTCCGGGCGGCTTCATGTAATGTACTCTCAAATTTAGAAGAATCTTTTTCCAAATCTCAAAGCTTCGACTCAGACCAGACACAGCGGGGAATATCCATTTTGAAAAAAATCGTATCAATCGTTTAGGCGCTAGTAGTGTTCAGAGACGGACGGTCAGACGCACGATTTGCTTTCAATCGGTTTTTCGCTATCAGAGATACAAAAAAAAAAGGATTCTGGCTACACCACGTGTTAGAGATTTTTTTTTCTTAATTTAGCAACTCGATTTTTCAACTTTTCCGTTATCAGCGCCCGGCAATGATATTTAACCGCCGAAAATTCGCCGTTTTTTTGCATTACATATCTTTCCCTATACTACGTATATCACTCCGTATGTCATCACTTTACGGACGGGAAAGTACATTTACGGGAAAATAAAAAAAATATTTAATACGCCTGCATCAAATAATCTACTTCAGCTTCCGGCAAATGACCCTCATCTCGATAAGGTTTTTGTCCAGTTTTCCTAATCCATTGATGAAAAGCTGAAAAGGGCCCTTGTTTTTCTTTTGGTTATAAATGTAGCTTCACTATGCGCATGATTTGTTGCGCATTCCTTTTGGTTGTAGTTCTAGGAGTAGAGCTGAGAGTGAGTTACTATTTATTTAGCAATGCAGAAAAACAAATCTGCAGTTCGTTTACTGTTGCAATTACGTTTACTACAACTCGAGAACGAAAATGTCTAGTTTTTTCAAATGTAGTTAATCTCGCGATTTTTTTTAATTCAAAAACGCAAGAAAACGTGTGCAGCTATACAGTAAAGCATAGATTTTACAGTTTTTTGACAATATAAATAAAACAAAGGAAAGTCAAATTCAGACACAACAACACCTTAACACCACAAATGTAAACTGCCACCGATAGAGGCACTGCGCTCAAATGTTCGATCAGGGCGACAGTTCGCAGCCGAATGCTCCGTTCTCTCACACGCCGTTCACGTTCAGGGCGAAGTTTACAGAGGACAACGTTTAAACGAAAAAATGATCTTGAGCTTTCATGTAAAGAATCCCAAAATCAAAGCATTCCGCTTCAAATTCCAGGGGTCGCAACATCAGTCAAATAGGTAGGTATTCATTTGGTGAAAGTGCTGCCAACGGATTGGCAGCTATTCTTCTTCACATTTGACAAACGGACAGGTGAGCAGCTTAACGAGCTGTCGACTGATGGGGCGGACGGGCAAAGGGGCTGGCGGGCGGACGGGTGGACGAGTGAACAGAGCTGCGGACGGAGGGGCAGAAGGGCGAACTGCCTGGCTGGCGGGCGGACCCGCCGGAGAGGAGGACGAGCGGACGGCAGATATTGATTACTAAAATAGTTCATAGACACTCGTTTCACTATTCGATTATGGGATCAGTGAGATTAACCTTTGAGAATAGATCATATCATAATACAGATGATCCACAATCATGAGACGTGCACTAGTTTGTGGCGGCCAAGATGCAAGGCGCAGTGTTATTCACCTGAGCGGCCACGGCCAATCAGGAGCCGAGTAGAGTCCACTCGACCGCTGGCCCTAAGACTTACGCGCCGCATAAGGCAGCTGCTATCAGCAATCGATCTGTCATTCAGTGAGAGACGCCGTACGACATCGTCTGCTCCCTCATCCGACAGCGGAACAAGTTACGTCTCTCTACTCAGCGCTCTACAACAGGTATAGTGCCTCTACCACTCTGTGCAATGAAAATTCCTGTATATAATTCCAGTAATGAAATACATTGTTAGATCATTATATTGTTAGATCTTCATACCTGCGAAGTATTTCATTCGATTGGTTTTTAATACTCCACCGATATTTAGATAAAAACCTATTGTTTCAGCGTAACTTCTAGTAAATGAATTTTGATATGTACATTTTAGGAACATCTGAACTAAACCACATATTTCTAGTGCCTAAATAGCCTATTTCAATATTAAAGGTGACTTCTGCTTCTTTTATTTTTTAAATTCTGAAAGCAGATTTTATTGCCCAATTTTATGGGACTGTTACTTCCTTTAACCTTGTCCTTGTGTAGCCAAAACTGGCAAGTACGATATTAATTTAAATTAGCGATAATTTGAAAGGTGAACTTACAGAACAAGTATCTTGCAATAAGACTTATTGATGTTTGCTATGAACGTGAGAGCGTGAACTGTGCAGATGAAATTAATTTGTTGAGATCTTGGCTGTCCGGGTGACGCCGTAATGATTCTTAATCATTGATAGTTATCGATAGATCAAACTATCGTTGACTATCGATGTTGTGGCCCACAGTTTTAAGTCGACAGTTTTATAAAGATAATAACTTTTTGTCGACATAAAATGCAGAGAGCTCTCAAAGCCGACACAAAAAGCGTATAGAACAATAATCAAGAAATAGTTATGTTTCTGAATTATGGACCTAATAGTTTTAGCATTAAGGAAGATATCATTATATTCTGGGAGGGTTATCCAGTAGAGTCATTTCAGGCAATACTTCCACATACCCGCTTCGTCGGTATCCTCAGAGTGAATTTTTTCAAAGCGGGAGAAATCGTGTCGAAAAAAAGGGGTCAAATGAAAAGGGATACGTTGAACATATCACCAAAAATTAAGATTCATACACCAATATTCCTTTTTGTTACAAAATTAAGATTTACATCGGCACCGATTGGAATCTGTCCATTAATTTGTTTATGCTAATAATCAAAGTTTGTTCATGCATGTTTCATTACGAAAAATCTAATATACATTTAAGAAGTAATTTATTTTGCACGAATTTGAATAAAAACGCTATCAAAAAAAATATTATCCGGATCTATATATTGAAAATGAGAACATATCGATACTATAGATATTTAACTACAGGAATACCGAAAACTATCGACAATGAAACAATCTATGTTTAAGAACACTATGACGCCGCGGCGAAGGCTGTGTGGCCGATGTTTCGACGACCTTGTCATGGTCTGCCTCAGGGCTGGTGTGACATTAACACATTACTATGTTACGTTGCGTTCAACACGTGAAAATATTGAAGTATTCACTCACCCTACCCCTGGAGAATGCACAATATCTTATCCCTGTTGACGTAGAACGGTCGTTCTCAGCGTATAAACTGATCTAGACCGATTTGAGACGTTCATTTTCTCTTTAAAACTTAGTTTTAATGTATTGTGTAGCAAAATACGGTGCGGATAATTCTAACTTCAGTACGAACAATTAAACTTGTTCGTAAATAGTATTACCACAATAGTGGTTCCATATAATATTTATTTGTCTATCATCAGAAACATATATAATAAATTGTGAAAATGTGCCTGTTTTGTGTTTTCGGTCTTATTTGCGCCTATTCTTCGATTTAAAAAGCCTATTTGAGATGCTGAATGAATCTATTTTAGCACTTAAAAAATATATTTTTAAACCTAAAATTTCGTTTTCTAGTTATTAAATCAATGTTTTGAAATTTAAAAAAATTCAATGTTAGAGTAGGAAGTAGTGCGGGGTTTATATTATCGTCATGATAAATGGTTGCATTAGGTATAGATTGGTAATGATAATTTAATTTTATACATTAAAATAAGCTTTATGATGAATTAGGCAATGTTTTGTAATGCTACGCCTGTAAATCCGATTTATATTTCAATATTGTGTCTCATTTAATGCGATTTTCGACTGTCATTGATCCTCATTCCACTATGTGATAAAGAAATAGTAATACCCTGTGTATAAGATAAATTGCAGGAGGATATAAACGTTAACTTAAAAAAAAGAAAGCCATGCGCACGACACTGTCATTCCTAATCTTACATCACACCAATGTTTACGGTTTATTGCCGGGATCTTTCTCTGTTCCCATGAGGTTGAAGGAGACCTCCGGCAGTAGTCTTGGTATGCGGTTTTTGCCCAACCTAAGTAATCGCGAGAGCTGAAAAACATTAAATGCGTTGCTTTCTTCTTGGTTAAAATGTGCCTCAGAATACGTATTCAAGCAGCTGCTAATGTTATACTCAGCACCACATTTAAATAATGCAATAAGAACCAGTGATGCTAACAACAGAACGCACTTCCTCGCTCACATTTTCTATCAAAATTAAGCGAAAAGAATGCGAATTTACGCATATTACACAAATTACGCAAATACTAATGATACACGATGCGGGTTTTATCTGTAAATTAAAACTATTACTTTATATTAATGCGAAAGAGAAGGCAGCAGTCATTATGGCCTTCTGCAATCGATGCGGCTTTACAAGGGGTTACAAGCAATAATGACAGCTAATTCGTATGGGATATATATTATGCCAATTAGCATTGTTGATACCGCTAGCAAGAAAATGAAAATGGGTAGAAGAAATTCTATAAATAAATAAAACAATTTTTAGATACATCAGAATTACTCAGTTTTTACATGCTTTATTTTTTATTTCCACATCTTATTAAGCAAAATGACATCATCTATTCCTTTTCACGCTTAACTCAATGAAAGGACGCAATTAAAATAGGTTGTAAAGAACTTCTAAAAGATTAATTTTGAAATTTCTAACAAAAGGTCGAGGAAGAAACGAACAATAGAAACATTATTGAAATAATATACAAAATCTAACTTGCCTAGCTCCCAACTCTTTTGCTTTACTATTCATTTTACGTTCACGAAGCGCAATAAATTGGGAGCGGTCGAAAATTTTGAGGCCAAATTAATAAAAATAATATTTTCGTAAAATTCAACCACCTTATTGCAACATCTGCTTTTGATGAACAAATTTAATTAAGAAAAAATCAAATATTCATAATTGTGGTTGTAGAAAAATATTTTACATTTTTCAATTTTCGAAAAATTAGATTTTTCAACTAACATAAATTCTACACTATTCTCTTAAACGTTCTTCAGACTATCCACCAACAAAATTTCATTAAAAACGACGGACCTGCTTTTGAGAAAAAAATCAAACAAAAATTAAAAATTGTCTCTATATCACTATACACTATTTTCGAAAAATTGTACATAGAAATCCCTATCTTTAATATTTTAGTTGTACGAAGACCCAGAAAAGAAAAATTGATTTTTTAATTTTCGAAAAAATCAGAATTTTCCATCAACTTCAGACCAGCGCCATTCTCTTAAACAGCTTCAGTCTATCCAACTACAAATTTAATCAATATCGATGGAGTCATTTATCTGAAATTTTGGAAATTGTCCCAACAATTTCATGTAAAATACCTCCCAAAAATAAAAATTGGTTTCACCTTCAAGGACCAGTGACATCTGTAACTCGATCAAGGAATTTTTTTTTTTTTGGGAGAAAATCAGCTGAACGGTTTAACAACTGGCGTTATTCACTGACAGAAATACACAGCCTCATAGACGAACGGACAAACAGATGGACAGATGTACGGACGGAGATCCAAACGGACGGACAGACAAAGGGATGGATTGACGGACGGACAGAGGCAGGGAACGGAGGGAGGAGAGACGGACAAACGGACGGTTTGCTGTCAATAAATTTTATATCAAGGATCCACAAAACATAGGTTTTGGTAACACCACTTGTTAGGGGGTATTTTCTGAATTTTGCAACGAGTTTATCCCAGTTTCACGTTCACAGGTTCCTATATATACAAGTGTTTCGATGATTTTTCGCTCATATGACTGATTTATCGCGCAGCATAATTTCCTCTACTAATTTATTAGTATGTTGTCTTCTAACATTGGTTTATATTTTTTGAAGTAATGGGGATTTAACATGTTTTCACATGTTTTTCAAAAAACAACAGACGAGGCAATTAATTATTTAACAGTGTATAAATAAATTATCCAATGAATCAAATACTGATTAACTTAGTGTATGAGGCTGGTTAGTAAGTACTAACTCTTCAGTTTTATGTAAAATTAAAGGGGAAATTGATCATTAATGAATATCATTAATCAATAATCGTAATCAGAAAGAATGATTTTAAGAAATAGATAAATATCGCTTTAGCAATAAAATATTCTGTAATTCGTATGTAAGATTATGTGGTAAAATTCCAGAAATACGCAATTCTACGAAATAAAAATGAGTTGTATTTGTTTTATTTTTGGTGATTGGTAAAGTTATATAGATTTCGCTTCGACGAGCGTAATCAGTAAATATATGCAATTGCAAGACGTTCTGCGATCTACTTATGACAAAAAAGGAAATGACATTTTTTTTTTTAATTTTTGGTCGATATCGACTAAGTATTTTTTTTACCTTTTTCCGTCATTTTTAAAACATTTTCCACTGATTTCATCAATTTTAATATTTAATTCTCCTTGCTTCAAATAATATTACGAGATGCACCAAAATTTCCCCACAGAATTATTGAGTAGCCTATTCAATGTCTTCGCTTTGAAATTGTGATGTCAGTCGTTGTGAGTATGTAATACTGAGGTTTCCTGTGACTTTTATCAGTCCCATTGCTAGTTTGTCCGTGTTCGGGATAATTAAGAGAGAGATATCTTGTAAAGTACAATCCCAAAAAACATTTGCACGCCGAGTTCACTGAAGGAAAGGTAGAACATTCATTGCATTAGTAACATATCCAATAGACTTGAGTAGTAAAGAAAATTACTGTAATATAAAATGATTTAACACGAACTATTTTCTTTTTCTTTCATTTCATAAAATGTTAATTCTGTTTTTAATTTGTTAGTTATTTTCCAATCCTAATGTTTGTTTTAGCATTTTATTTTAATTGTTTAACAAATTTTGTAGTGAATTATTTTATTTCTTAATACTGAAGTAAATCATTGGGGCGCCAACATTTGTCTTTTTTTCTAGAGAGCAATTTAATCCATTAATTTTAAATGCTTTCCTCCATCAAGCTGGAGTTTTGTAACAGCAGGTTTTTGCTTTTATGATTCACACACCCTAAGTCACTTGATCCCCACATTTACTGAGAAAAGCTGAACTTTTAAGTAATACATGACGACGTTAACACAGTGGTTGTTTGAAAGTTTTTCCACTTTAAACTGAATTTTTCAATGTCTTGAATTTTCGATTTTTTCATGAATTTCAGAAGCCGAAGAAAAGAGATGGCGAGTCCCAGAAGTGCTGGCGAGAATGGCTCAGCAGATGGCGTGGATGCCGTAGGCGACGCCTTTCGGATGTTGGCGCAGGGGCTGGCGAAGGGGCTGGCGCAGTTGCACGAGGCCTTGCGCCTGGAGAAACAGGAGGCTGAGCGTAGGATGCAGGAGGCCTTGCGCTTGCAGCAGGAGAGGGCGGACACGGCGTTGCGCGAGATGGAGCGCAAGCTAGAAGAGAAGGACGACGCTATACTCGCTCTGCACGCAGCAACATCAAGAGACCCAGGACCGTCTGACCGCCTTGGAAGAAAGAACGACAGATCTAGTGAGGGATCTGGGGAGGACGAAATTGGAACGCTTAGATGGCCGAATGAATGATGAGCAGGCCTCTCTGCAGAGCGCGTTGGAGACGTTTATGCCTCGCGTTGAGGCCCTGTTGCGGCAGCTGGAGGAGCCCCAGTCTAGTCGGGCGTTCGTTGCCACCGCCGCCTCCGCCTCCGCCGCCAGGGCCCGCAAGCACCGGCGACGGGGGGAGGGCAGCAGCGGGCGGAGGGGAGGAGCCCCCCTCCTCACCCCCACTTCCTCAGGCGCCGGCCACCAGGGCGCAGCGGCCGACGAGGACGAACGCGCGAGGGCAGCGGGTGGAGCGCCGGGTGCGGGAGGTGAAGATGAAGATGGAGGAGGCTCGAAACTCTCCCTCCCTCCTGCGGAGAGACAGTTGTGTGTGGCGGCAAGAGAAGGAAGACTAAGCAACGTACGACGTCTTATAGACTCAGGTGCCGATGTCAACTACACTAATAAAAATGGTGACACTCCTCTAATAGATGCAGCCCGGAATGCGCACGTGGACGTGGTGTCCGCTTCTTCTGCAACGAGGCGCCGAATTGCGAAACGCCTGTCGACGGCTTTGGGTGGTCCGCGTTGCTCGGTGCTGCGAGCAATTGACCGCAGCGGTCGGTGCGTGGAGCTGCTGCTTGCGCGCGGGCGCCGACGTCCGACGCGAGGGATGAGGATGGAGTGACACATCTGCACTGGGCGGCGTTCAAGAACAATGAGGAAGCGGTGCGCGCGCTCCTCGCGGCCGGCGCCAGGAGGGTCCTCAAGCCTTGGGGAGGATGGTGGAAGGACAAGACGCCGTTTGACATCGCAAAGACTCCGCAAGTTCGGGACCTCCTTCGATACTGATGCAATGGTCTGGGTACAATTTCCGGTTAAAAATTAACTGTGCGCACGACCCTAGAAGTGATTCTTACGTCTGGAAGAATTTAGAAGGACCAGGCGCCCTTTGACATCAGAGTACTTCGAGCAGTGGCGATCTCTGGATGAATCCACATCACGTGACAAACCGCTATCATACCACTAGCATCAGGGTCTTTTTTTGCATAAACGGATGTGGGTCCTTCGAGAATAAACAGAGTATGAGTGAACCAGTGAGTGTCATTGTTTCTAATTGTTCGTAATTTTGCAACTAAACACGATCGTACAAAAATAATTGTCTTATGATTTTACCGGCACAATCACGATCAGTTAAATTGGTCAGATGGACAGTAGGAACAAATATTGAATTCTTAAAGTTCCCAAGTAATAGCATTCAAGGAATAAAAGAATTGCAAAAAGTTCTATCTCTCAATATTACTTGAACCACAAAAAAAATTCAATTTTAATTTCTTTAATTTATTTTCTAAAAACAATACAACATATACGACGTATGTGGCAGATGTATAATATGTGCAGATTTCCTAGAGAGCACCTGAGCATCTTCCTCAAATGCCAAAGGAAACTGCACGTAAAACCTAATGGAGATGAGATCATTCACCACAAAGTGAACACATTATTGATGACAGGCATCCTTAATATTTCGAAGTAATAGAGTGCATGTGTTGATTAATGTAATTGTATGTGATTAATAAAAATAAATATTATTTTCCTTTTTGAGTTTTAGTATTCCTTTTTTTGTCCCTATTTGCTTGGAAATTCATATGCTACAAAAAATTTTTTCTATTGACTCTAAAATTTCAGTAAAATCTATTCTGAAACGCAATGCAATTGAGGGAGAATTAGCATTAAATGATAATACTCCAAGCTCGGAAATTGAAGGAATAGAAGGGATTTAAATATAAATTTGAACTAGCGATCACTTTGTACTAAAGAAAGAGCTGTAGAATAGTTGAAAAAGTTCTACATATTCACTATATGGGAAATGGAAATTGCCAAAATTCTTCCTTTCAACCAGAAAGTATTACATCAGAAATCAGAAAGTCTTACATTTTGGGAACATTACAATTACTATTCACAGTGAACACAAATGTCATATTATGTAAAAAAATTGAAATGTTTTATACTTACTAGAATCAATACATGTGATTTGCATTGGACTATGGCACGAAATCTTGCTATCCATTTGACTTAGAAAGTAATGCATCTTCCATAGTTACCAAACGTACCCTTGAGCTCCTATTTTTATAATTATATCTTGGCTGTCCCGGGATGGACCGCGGTCTCAGTAGGTTGCATCACTGACGTTTCGGCCATCATTGCTGTGGCCTCTTCAGCAGCTAAACTGCGTGCCGAGAGGCTAGCGTGTCGCATAGATATAGGACGGGGGAGCAGGAGCTGATAGGGTCGCGAGCGGCGGACCAATGGGAGGAGGGCAGGGTGGCCCGTCGATTGGCGGAGAGGGAAAGGAGCGATACTGGTGAGACCTGATATGTGGGGGGTAGGGAGGGTGGTGGAAAGGGAAGAGGATAGGAAAATGAACAGGATAGACACCTGGGAAATTGCAAACCATGACGTGGTCGGGAGGACGGGAATGAAAAGGCCGAACGAAACGCGGGGTCGAATAACAGCTCACGTCATTGGTCGATCCGCGTGGGAGGTGTGTCTCCAGTGGGGGCGCGACCGTATGGCGGGGAGCGCCGACCCGCCTCCAGGTGTTGCTGAAGGCGGAGCCCATCATCTCTGTTGAGGTTTCGGGCCTCCTGAGAAGATTTCCAAAGCCTCTTTGATCACACGAGGCCACCACCGGTCTTCAATAGATAGAGTGCGAGTCTCGTGGTAATTGACGAGGTGACCGGTTTCGGCGGCATGTTGGGCTAAGGCCGATTTGTGGATGTTATGTAGCCGGTCATGTCGCATGTGTTCCCGCATCCGCTCTTCTACCGTGCGCCCGGTTTGGCCTATGTAGACAAGCCCACAACTGCATGGGATTTCATATACGCCGGCGTCTTGAAGTGGGTCCCGGCGGTCCTTCACCTGGACCAGGCTCCCTCCGATTTTATTGCGCGCATGAAAAACGGGGCGGATATCAGCCCTGCGCAGCAGTCTACCAATCTTGTCCGTGACCCCTTTGATATAGGGTAACCGGGCTGTCTTGCGGGGTGGACTGGAGGGCTCGTTCCGTTCACTCGATGTAGAAGAATCGAACCTCGATAGCGCACGATGCACTGCGGAACCGCTGTAACCATTGGCCAGGAAGGTCTCTCTGAGGAATGCTTTTTCCGACTCTAGGCTATTGTGGTCACATATCAGGGAGGCGCGGTGAGCAAGGGTGGAAAGGACACCCCGTTTCGTGGCAGGGTGGTGGTGTGAATCGGAATGTAGGTAACGATTGGTGTGGGTGGGTTTCCGGTAGACAGAATGGCCGAGAGTTCCATCAGGACGCCTGGTTACTAAGACATCCAGGAAAGGGAGCTGTCCGTTCTGTTCCGTTTCCATGGTGAACTTGATGCGCGGGTGGATGTTGTTGAGGTGCGCGAGGAAGGTTCCGAGGGAATCGGTGCCATGGGGCCAGATGACGAATGTGTCGTCGACGTAGCGCAGCCAGAGCGACGGTTTTAAGTGCGCATTTTCTAAGGCCTGCTCTTCAAATGCTCCCATGAAAAGATTCGCTACCACAGGGGATAACGGTGAGCCCATAGCGGTGCCTTCTGTTTGGGCGTAGTACTCTTGCCTGTATTGGAAAAAGGTTGTCGATAGGCAGATCTCGGTGAGTTTGGCCCACTCCCTCGGAAGATGATGTCGTAAGAGGTTGTCTTCCAAGATCTTGATGGCGTCACCGACGGGAACCATGGTGAAGAGGGAGGTGACATCGAAGCTGACCAGGATGTCATCAGGGCCTATTCTAGTGGAGCGGATAAGTTCGATGAAATGTTTGGAGTTGAGGACGGAAGAGGGCATATGGTCGGTGAGAGGTTTCAGTTTTCTGGCCAGGAAACGAGCTAAATGTTGGGTAGGTGAGTTGATAGCACTTACTATTGGGCGCAGAGGCAGAAGAGAAACGTCAGTGAAACCTACTGAGACGCGGCTCATCCCGGACAGCCAAGAATATAATGACTCCGGCCGCGGAAGCCTACGAATCTCCTATTTTATAAAAACATGACAAATTTGTAAGCGGAAAAACAAACAGATAATCTCTCTTAAAAATTAAAGTAACTAGTGCTAGAGAGTGGAACAGACTTTCTCGTACTAGTTAGTTTTCTAATTGCTTTCGCCGCATCTAGCATTTCTGTCACTCCCCATCCTCTTGCCAGCTGCCATTTTTCGCAGCCCAATTGTCATTTCTTCACTTTTGCTCAATTCTTCGGTTTCTTCGTGGCAAAAAAACCATTTACTTTCAGAACAAAATATATAAGTAAAACCTCTTTATAGATAATAATATTTTTTGATACATTTGAAGCCCTTTTTACGAAGATGGCGTATAAGCGTTATTTTAAAAGCGAAATTTGAACCTTTTTTTCACAGA
Source organism: Acheta domesticus (assembly GCA_031308135.1). Lineage (NCBI taxonomy): Eukaryota > Metazoa > Arthropoda > Insecta > Orthoptera > Gryllidae > Acheta > Acheta domesticus. The sequence goes on along the minus strand of JAHLJT010002630.1, from coordinate 106,792,686 downwards.
AAACTATTGAGTTACGGAAAAAATTAATTGGAAGTTGTTTGAAGCGTTTCTACTCAAATTCAATAATGTTTTTAATACACCCAATTCCACCAATTTGTATACAACTAAAATATTTTTTTAAATGTACATTTATTAAATTTTTGCAAAAACAAAGGAATTAATTTTCGGTCATCGTAAACTGCAACTAGCACTATCTGAACGAATAGTTGGAAGAAACTAGTGGTAATACTGAATGGCACAGACTTTCTCGTATTAGTTTTCTATTTCTTTGGTCTCGGATAGATATTCGAACTTGTCACATACTCTTGCAAGTTGCCATCAATCGTCTCCCAAAATATATTTTTTTGCTATTATCTTGATTTTTCGCTTTCCTAATACTAGAATGGAAATATTATTTTAGGAACATTAAAGGACAGTAAAACCTGGTCCTAAATGGAAATTTACTTTGAGAAATTTGGAGCCGGTTTTAAGAAAATGGTGTTTATGCGCAACTGTAAATTCGAAATTTGAAGTTCTTTCTAACAGAAAAAGTTTGTTGTTGAAAACCTTCATTACAAGTCACTTGAATCACTTTAACTCACAAAAACAATAGTCTTTACAAATTAGCTGTAGAAGCTCATATTAACGATGTGAGAGATCTTAAACAAATACATTTGTATAATTAAAAAAATACCCCGAAATGAACTTTCGGGTTTTCTTTTAGGAAACCGAAAAATTAAGAAAATGTCAAAAGTGTACTTTTGGCGACGATAGATGGCAGCAAGCCAGGGTAGAGGGAAAGTCCGAGTAGCTAGCCGAGACCAACGGAAATAGAAAACTAATACGGGAAACTAATCTGTGCCATTCGGTGGCACCACTAGTTTCGTAATCAGAGGCTGGCAATTAATTTGTTTCTGCCGAAAATTCACCGTTTTTTCGCGCACCTTTATATAACTTTCCCTATACCACGTATATTACTCCAATTACTCCTAAAAACAATGGAAGTTTGAGTTCGTCCTAAGGGTGTTAATAAGATAATATGCATTTGAGACTTTATTGTGTTTAATTTTGATGTTATATATCTTCTTTATTTATAGCATTCACTTATGTGTGTCACTTTCAAAGGTGAAAACTATAGCTATTGAACTGTAACTTTGTGCTACATTTATGAAAAGACGTTGTTTTGTAATGTAGTTTTTCATGTCAATTTGCCTGTTCAAACATTTAATTTCGCCTGAGGCGCAAAATAACCTAGCGCTGTCCCTGACCGGACCCCACTAAGTAAAGCAGCGCAGATTCGCCTAGCAGAAGCAAACTTAAAGGACAAGTAGGAAGAAATATTACGATGTAAAAAGGCGATGAGGCAGTGGATGAAGAGTGTTTGAGGCATCCATTAGTTAGTGTATCAAAAACGGAAAAGACATTTCCTATCAGTGTCAGCTGCACTCATTGGGCTCTAGGGCAGTGCCCTTCCCAGAAAAGCCAATCTTGGGAAAAGTTGCAGAAAGTATTAACCCCCAATCGACCAGTTCAACCAGTTCATAAGAAGGACACATTTCTATATTATCTACAAAATAAAGAGTACCTATAATCTCCCATGTAAATTTCGGCAGTGTAGAGGTTTGTTTAGAAGCTCCTGCACTGTTTAGGAGCTAGAGCGAGTCAAAGTTGACTATAATTTTCGACTTCTTGGAAAAGCACCAGTTTTGGAAACGGGCGTCCATAGGGCGTTTATCGTCCTAAAGGATCTCAATACGGCGTTTATCGTCCGCATGCGGCAAATGATGGCATTTTCTTAAATTATATTAAATTTCGATATTAGCTTGTGCCTACAGAATTGACATCTTTTCCATAGTTTTGGAAGTATGGGCATTTTTCTCCAAGTCTTTTGTTATTAAAACGGTAAATTTCAACGACCTCCCCCTGTTGAATTTTGCGATTTTCGACCTGAGCCGGATTGCTTTCAAAATCATTGTCCTTGCCCGAAATTTAATGGCGAATAGACTAATGAAAAGTATAATTCCATCAGATGCTTCGTTTTTCAGAAATTCGAGAAAAACATACGTCAAATACGTCATTTTCCTCAAAAATACATTCTGTTTAGTCGCCATGTTTAGTTTTTGCATACCACCAGCACAATATTTGAGGCCGAATTGAGCTTTAAGTGCCCGATTCAGCGAAAGGTAAATATTTTCGGAATGGGTCGTATCGTGGGCTATCACGAGTCCGCTCTTATAATATCTGATGTTTTTTATTGTTATACCTGTGAAGACAATAGGTAGTTCAGTTACATTTCACTATACTGCGATGTATCGTAGGACCCATCGCACATCGCCCCCCCCTCCCAGCGTCACACCGCATTATCAGAAGCTCGGGCGAACGACAGGGCCTCCCGCCTTGCCTGATTCGTTCCGCCCAGATGCGTATAAGGTTTCCAGGGAATCCCGAACTAGAATAATAAATTTAACCCTCTTTGTGTCTTCAACAAATGATACACTTCTGGAACAACCGTATTAGGGACACGTGCGCCAGCACGCTGAACCATAATTCCTAAGGCCTAATAAAAACACAACTGTCACAGCAGAGAAGCCCCGCGTGCGTTTCCCCGATCGTGACAATGCCGCCCATTGAGATGTCAGGAGGCGAAGGTCGCGACATGGCGATGCCCATCCTACCCAATCATGTAACCAAAAGAATAGAAGATTCTGGAACCTAGCAAACCGGCCTATCAAAACACTTAGCAGAAGCACGTGACAAAACTCATGTGCGGTGCGAAAGGGAGGGGAACACGGCCGTGTGAACGGAGGACGCTCGAGAAAAGGGCTTTTTTGGGTGATTAGCAGAAAAGTTACGGGGGAGAGAAGCAGCAGTTCGTGAGAGACGAACATTGTTCCGCTTGCTACGAGATCCGCCCAGCCTTCACTCAGCATCGGAATTTATTCCGCATGCCAGCCTGGGACTAAAGGGATCCACACCCTCTAATCAGTTACAAGGGTGCATAGCCAGACGTTTGGCTATCAACATCACATGCGGTCCAGGCGACGTTTGACGACCTGAGACGCGCGCCAGCTTCAAGTCATCGCTTCGCGGATGCTCATCGCTGACTTCTCGCGCGCCGAAGCTTCCATCCCCGCGGCCACTGCGACCAGCAGACGCGCATTCCAACAACGCTCCAGCGTCGCCCCTGAGGGTTCGGCCGCGACAACCAATTAGTAGGCGAGCAATCCCGTTCGCGGTGACGTAACTGCAACCTCATCATCATTATGTAAGTGTTCACCATCATCACTTATCAGTAGCCTGTGAAAACCGCCAAGAACTGTGTCTTGTTTTCAAAAAAAAAAACAGATTTTTATTAATACATGTGTCCCCGCCGTTTTGCCGGGTGACAAATTCAAAATCTAAGAAAAGTGTATTATTACTACCTTCAGCAAAAGCAAATGCAATCCTTCGACACAGAGCACTCACCCCTGAGACGCTCGACGCCGGCGAGTGGATAGCAGGTAAGTGTGCATGCGCTTGGCGCCCTTCAAACAAATTCAGCGTGTACTCTCTGCTGTCCGGGAAGGACCGTCGCACCTTCAGCGTGACGGCGCTTCCAACTCTGTGAAGTGACCCCCCCCCCCGATTTCATTACATAAATAGTAGAGGTCTGCATTCTCCGCGATTTTTACCGACCAGCGCTCGCTCACCTCTCTTCTCTCGAGACCACGCGCTCGACTGTCCTTCGCAGCCGGTTGCGGACTCCCGGGTGCCGGCGACCGCCCGAGACTCGGCCGGTCTCGACAACCGCCCAAGACTCGACAACCGGCGGACCCCACTCAAGCGAATTGCGCCACGTAACAATCGGCCGACAGTTGTCGGAGTAAATATCTAATGCCAAGTTTGAGGAAAAGGAAGGACTATTGAATGGTTTTTAAAATAAATGACCAATAATTTCGTTTTTTCAAAATTTAAAATATAGAGGAATTTTAATATTAATTTTCAAATAATAAATTTTAATAAAATAATTTTAATAAATTGTAATAAATAATTTTAATAAATAATTTTAATTTTAATTGTAATAAATAATTTTAATAAATAATTTTAATTTTAATTGTAATAAATAATTTTAATAAATAATTTTAATAAATTGTATAAAAAAAGAATAAAAAGCTTTAAAAATCGACTCCTCGGACGCACGGGAGAACCTCAAGTGGATCTATTGCAGTTCTGCCTGTGACTTCAACGAAAAGGCACTCAAAAGTTTTAGAGATAAATTCCGTTCTTTGTAATGACTAGGTATCGGAGGCTTCGGAAATTGCCTATTTTATTCTAATGAACATAAAATTATTAATTTTCCTTCATTTTATATGGTGCAATATGGAGCAAATACAAATGCTCTGCTAAATTTAAATGCAAGTGCAATGAAATATATTAGTACCTTTCCCTTCCAATTTTGTATTTTGCCGTCTTTTTCCAAATATTTTTGTTGTTGCTGTTGTTGTAATTTTCAGGCATCTGAAACGCAGGTCTTGGTTTCTTAACTCGGCAGTAGGCTTGCGGGTTGCCTCAGTCACCTCAGCATTATTTTGAGCTCATTGTACTTTTAGTTTTATTTATAATCTTGCGAGCTTCTCAATATCTTTCGAGGAAAGCTTTGTGCACATATCTCGACCCTTCTCTTTCAACTGCTTCCTGTCCTTTCCTGGAAATTTCGTCGCAACGGCGATGGCGCGCTGCGTGGGAGCCACCGAGTCACCTCGCACAACCTTTGTTATCGCTTCCTGCCACGCTTTTCAAAGTAGTTCACCCAAAGGAAGGGGGTCTCGTGGAGCTTCAATACTACTCCACAGAAGTCAATGATTCACAATTTCAGCTTTTACGATTTTTTAATTACAATTAATCGCTTATCTTGTATTGAAACGAAAAATAATGGAATAATTGAAAAACATTGTACTCGTACATATAAAACTTTATATGAATCATTTCATGTATACATACTTTTGACGAATTTAAAATAATGTTAAACGTGTTTATATAGTAGTAAATAATGTATTTTGAATTATTGAGTTGAATAGGCTGATGTGCCGTGACCGCTGTTGTTTGGCCGCCGACTGAGTCGACAAATACAAAGGTCATGTCGGCTTACGTAAACTATTTCACAATAAATTACTACGCCCAATGACAAGACGTTTTGATGCAAGGAAAATAGTACCCACATCATTTTTGTTTAGCATATGCTTTTTTCTTATATACTCGTGAAATTATGACCAAATATTCATTGTATTTAATAAATATGCCTTATATTCGGGTTTGTAAGAAACTTCAATGACATTACAATTGGTACGCAACGAATTATCTTCCCTCAAGCACTATAAACATAGAAAAACAATAAAAATTTATTTTCAAAGTCTTTGTTTGCCTTAATTCTTTCAAAAATGTATTGTTTGTCTCTATAAAATTATTTCCAGTCAATCGATAATTGTTACTTTTCAACAAATTAATCGTTTAATTGAAATTGTCATTTTCTTTCGATTAAAATAAATTGAAAGTGTTTGCGATCACTACATGCGGCGACTTTATATCCCGTACATGCATTAGGGGCGAAGCTACTGTGCAGTCCGGCGCTTGCCGAGCGGCCGAGCGCTCGAGCGCCCGGGCGCTCGGCAACTCCCGCGTCCTCGCGGGAGCCGCAAGGCGGCGGTCGAAATGTCCGTTACACAGCTATCTCTTCCCCCCAAGCCATGTCCCCCACCCTTCGCCGAGCGTTGCGTCGGCGAGGAGCCCGAGAGTCTCGAGCGGTTGTTTCGCCTGATTGCAGAGCTCTAATAAATAGGCACCCGACGTGGGTGGTTCCATTACAATACATATGTTTGATGACTTACAAACTAATCTAAAATTAAACTTACATCTAGCTTTGTTGTTGAGGAAACCTAATGGCCACCTCTAATCGAGGTGCAATTCGGAAAAATTGCTTTAAGACTATGTGGAAAGGGTACTTATTTCTGAAGTCTTGTGGAATTGGTGGGGTCTATCTGGCAGGGTTGAATCCGGTTAATTCGGAATCTGCATTAAGCTGGAGAGAATTGGGTGAATAAGTAAAGGATGTGCTGAGCTATGGGTTAAAGATTGAATTCTTTATGGGGCTGTGAGTTAGATACGAACCATGGTTGCCGTTGATTTTGGATCACTTGAATTTTGTCAAGGTTTCTCTTAGCTGCATTTAGCCATATTGGGCATGCATACAGTAGGAGGGTTCTAACTATTGTTTTTATATTGCGAGTGGTGTGTCTTATGGTTAGTGGCTATTTCTGTTGATTATTAGCTTTAATTGTAATAGTTTTGTTTAGCCTGTATTACTTTATTGTCAATGTGATGTTTCCGGTTTAGTTTTGTATCGATATTTAGCCCTAAATATTTTATTTGCTTATTTGCTGGGGTGCCGGTTTGTTATTTCATTGTTTAATGTTAATGGAGGAGGAGAGGTGTATTGTCTATGTATGAACATTTTATCTGTTGTTTTAGTTGGGTTAAGTTTTTTTTTGACTTTGCAGCCAGCTTTCAATAGATTTATATATTTGGAGTCTATTATTGATTGCTGTGAGTGAGGTTCCAGATAAATAAATTGCAGTGTCGTCAGCAAAACTGGGCTATTTGTATGGAGTTCAACTTGGAATATCTGCTACATAAATTTAAAAAGAGTGGGTGAGCCATGGAGTGTCTGCGTTGATTTTTTGCGGTTTGAATGGTGATTATTGACTGTCACTGAGAATGTTCTGTTTTCTAAAAATTCTTTATGATTTCCGTTAGATAATGCGGAGTACCGCTTTTTTTATTTTGTATATTAATGTTTGGTGCCAGATTCTATCAAACTTTTGTCAAGTGTCTAAAAATATTCCTATTGTATGAGTCTTTTGAAATGACTAATATAAATGTTCGGAAATTCTTAACAGTAGATGTTGCGTTGAAATACGTTTCAGAAGCCGAATTGTTTTTTTGGTATGACGTTAGAAGATACTATGTGTTTGACAGTCTTTTTAGGATTATTTTTTTCAAAATTGTTTGATAGAGAAGGTAGTAAATTTATTGGTCTGTAACTGTTGGACGTCTGCCATGTTTTTATTCGGTTTGGGAAACTGGAATAATAATTGCATGTTTCCAAGTAAACAGGAATGACTTATTCTAAGACAAGTATAAATGTTGTTTATATACGCTATTGCTGGTTTGGATAGCTTTTTTTAGTATCATATTATTTATTTTATCGTGTCCTGTGTTTTTCTATTTGGTAGTTTTCTGATTATTTGTGTGATTTCTTTTCGAGATACGTATTGGATTCTATGTGTGGAAACCATAGACTAGTAGGTTTGATTCTGTAGTAATGCTAAACATATACATGAAAAAGGTTACAACAATTATATAGTACATCAAGAAAATTTGAAAGTTAAGTTTAATAAATTTACAAACTTTTTCACAAAATTATTTGTAGAAAAGGTTTTAAGCTTATAAGGGATTTAATTGTAGAAGGATATCAAGATAGCTAAAGGATGCCTCGAATTTTTAGTACGGTGAACGGAAGTAGGAAATTGCAAATCATAGTAGGTGAAGCAGACTCATTAGATTGTGAAAAAGTTGAAGTCGATCCCGAAGATAACTGGGAGAATTAGAGGAGAGCACAGAGTGTACCAGTAAACGTAGGTGAAATATTCGTCTCTGTCTCGTGGTTAACCAGCCTGACTTATCCATGAATGGTGATATATGCTCATATTTCCGAACATTGAAACAGAATCTCAAACACGCATTCTGAATAAATTGAACTCAAGCAAAATTTCTTTGAGATAGTACAGGACTATAAACAATATCACTGTAATTAAATAACGACAGTTTGAGAATGTTGCACAACATTAGCTTAGTTGACTGTGTTAATTGGTTGCGATATTGATATAGGGACCTTAATCTCAAATATGCTCCTCTACATTTAATTAACGTATGGTCAAAATTCCATCCACTGTCCCTCCATAAACCTAGATTTTTAGCAAGATCAACATGACCAATGGAATGACCATCAATTAACAGCTTAAAATTAAAGGTATTTGCATTTCCTAGGCGATTTGTAGGGTCTAAAAAGGGATACACAGATTTATCAGGATTTGAAATTAATCAATTCTCCATAGACCATTCATGAATATTAGCATGATCCACATTTAAGCAATCAATAGCCAATGGAAGGTTAGATGGGTGAAAGGAATAAATTAATTGAGTATCGTCTGCATATATCTGAAACACGGAGTACAAAAATGGATACATTATGTCTGCTACATAGATGTTGAACAGAAGAGGACCCAGAATAGAGCCTTGAGGTACCCCTCGAGATAAGAAACCTACAGATGAAGTATTTTTTGCCGCAAGGGTGCGTACGACCGTTGACTGAGAGCGAACTGGTAGGTAAGAACTGAACCATCCAATTGCAGGTTCTGTGAAATTAAGGAAGCGCAGTTTAGATAATAGACGGTCACGACGTAATGTATCAAATGCCCTGGAGAAGCCCAATAGACAAACAACAGATACCAAATCTCGTTCGAACGCTGTCAAACATTATCAGACAGAAGAGTTAGTGAGGAAGTAGAGCTGTAACCACGTGTGAATCCAGACTGCCGTTTAGTCTTAGTCTTCTTTCTGTTGTCACTCGATGATTGCAAATTTGATTGATGGTTAATGTAGTTTCTCTGGATTTGTTTCCGCTAAATTCGGCTGCTACTACCGGGATGGGATTATTGTCTTTTTGTAAACGAGTTACTTTTATGATGGATGGATGGCGTTGAGTGAGGTCTTGAATTATTTAATCATCAGAGATTGATTGATTTATGTTTTTGAAAACCACTGAGAATTTTTTGTTGGTAGGGTCTTTATAAGAATGAAAACTTCTTTGCGTTTGTATTAGGTATTTCTCTATGTTTCTAAAGTCTGTTATTGTTTTTGCTACATTCAGTTTATTATTTTTATTCTAGGTAACGAAATTTGAGGTCACTTTAGCTTTTAGTTCTTTTATGAATTCGTTAATGTTTGTGATGTAGGCTACAATTATTGGAGGACCTCTGTAGGTGTTTTGAATCTGTTCACTGATATTTTCTTTTAAATATTTGAGCCTATTGTTATCTTGTTTAGACGTTAACTTATTTAATTCACTGAAACTGTTGCCTACAGGTACATTGTACACAGTTTGAATGGTGTGCTTGGTCAGATGGCGCACTATCGTGACTGGCATCCGCACTTATTCACTTTGCGTCTTGATGGTTTGAATTGTCACCCTCTGACCTTTTTCGCATTGTTCCGTTGCCTGATGACTGGAGGATGAGCCCGTCTGGTGCTGTTGCCGAGTTGAAGGCTGCTGCATGGTCGCCAACCTCACTGCTTCCCAGGTTGGGGTTGGCAATGGCGACGCGTCCTTGGCTTCGCCGTCCGCTGCGATGAGGTGTAATGGAGGCACTGCACCGTTGAATGAATAATTGTTATAGCCAGTGACTGCATTCAGAGCTTGGCAGATAGCCTGTAATGTTGATGATATGTCATAAGGCATATACCAAAAGAAACAAACAACTCGCTGTGAGCACTACTTAGTCGAACATTCACTAGCAACTGAAACGATACGGAGCTCCACTCTAGCAAACTGCTCGAGTCGGAGGCTCGTTCGCGAATGCGATAATAGATGCGACACAATGGAAGCTTGAGAAAGAGTGGAAGTACTGGGAGTTGGATGCGGGCAGCGTGCTGCTATTAGGGTTTTGTTTCGTTTTGTTGCGCGTCTATTAACTAGGCTTGGAATACCGACCCTTTCATCTAATTTCGTAAATTAGTTTTGGTTACTGGAGATATTTTTTTAAATCCCTTGCTTTCTCGTTTTATATTGATTGGGGTTTAGAAGGCGCTTCAACAATTGTGGTCATTGGCGCCAGTGTAAAAAGTACATTTTTAAAATGTAAATAGATTGAATTGAAGGAATGTTGCATATGCTACTTACCGCTGAATAATAGCGTGTGTATAACCCAAAAAGACAGCTTGAATACGCGTAGAATATACAAGTAGACAACAAAAGGGCAACACGATACAACGAACACGCAATATTAACGCAATTCGCAATAATCAACGTAGTACGGGCTATAAAGTGGCCAAGAAACAAATATTTAACATTATTGCCCATATCTCTCAAATAAAATTACATAATCCGCCTTCTCTCGAAAAACAAAAAAGCTTTAGGAGCGCGGATCGTCTTCGCAAAGCACCTCCCGTATGGAGTTGCCCGCGCCGTCTCTTCGGCGACCGCCAACAAATGTCGTACAATGGTGCATGGCGTGTTCTACAGAAAGAAACGGCGTGCAAGAATCACAGATGAGAGGAGATTCACCCCGAAGGAGTAAACCATGAGAAAACTGGTTGTCTCCGAAACGCAGACGTGTTAAAATGACACCCTCCTCCCTAGAAGATCAAGATGAGGAACGCCAAGAATTATTAGAACACTTTGTCATGCTTAATTTAAGAATGGCTTCCACGAAATGCTATTGTGGACTCTCTTTGCAATCTTAAAATGGTATCAGGGAAATCGCAATCTTAGATTTTGTTTTTTGCACGTGTGTAATTGCCAGAAGGAAAGAGAGAATAATAAGGAATTGAGAAGTGTATATAGAAAACAGACAGCCAGCTCTGTCCTCAAAGGCAGAGACCGAAAAGGTATTGAATACCGGTAAAAATACCGGTAAAATACCGGTATTTTTTCATACCGGTATAAAGAACCTTTATTCTTTTATACCGGTAAAATACCTTTATAGGACGTCTATACCGGTATGGACGTCCATAAAAGTTATACCGGTATTAAACCGGTATTTTCAACGGAAATAGTGTTGCGTTCGCGCGCACACACGCGTGTTCGCGCCCACACACGAGTGTTCGCGCCCACACACGCGCGTTTTCGCACACACACACGCGTTTGCGCCCACACTCGCGCCCCTACACTCGCGCCCCCACACGCGCGTTCGCTCCCTTACACGCGCGCTCGACCCCACACGCGCGTTTCCGCTCCCACACGCGCGCGACACCGCACGCACGTTCGCGCTCCCACACGCGCGTTGGCGCCCCCACGCGCGCGTTTGCGCGGCCCCACGCGCGCGTTTGCGCCCCTAACACGCGCTTTCTCTCTTTCGTTCTCATTCCTTCGTTTCTCTCTCTCTGTCTCTCATACAGTTCACATTCGGCAGAGCGTTTGTTGGGGCCAACGGTCAATCATCCGTCGCCCACATTTAAATCCTCCCCACTGCGAAAAGAAATTGATAGCCTGGAGTATGTCGAGTTCTTTATCCTGTGCCGAACCGGAGACGCCCGAGAGTCGAAACGCTGACCTCCGGAAACTGCCCACGCAACGGCGCAGCCCTCTCAGCTCTTACACAGTGACAACTGATTCCCAGAATGCATCGGCTGCGCCCAGGAAAGTTATGCGAAGTCTTATCAACCGCTGTCAGATTTCTATCGCCTCCGCTCTTTCACAACTGATGTTAAAGGTCATATCCTAACGCGGCGATTCCTGCAATGCCGGAGCAGTACCCTAACAAACGGGCCACGGACCGCGCGCGATTTTCCTTCCTCCTGTCCTACACACCTTCACTTACACTAACACGCATTACACTACCACACACGCCGGAAGACCGCGCGGAAGCTTAGAGCTGGTGGGAGACACCTGGTGGGGGAAACCCCGCCAGTTGACGGTAGGTCGGCGCCTAATCTTACCATGCAAGGAGGAAGATCACCGCCGCCTCTCGTAGAAAAACACATGCACTGCACTTACGGGGTTAGCAATTGATGCGCCGGAAATCACTAATAATCATTCAATCAATTATAGAAAGATACGCCAGGCTCTGACTACTCTCCTAAGGACTAATAAAGTAGAGCGTGAAAGTGTGTGTGTTTAAGGCGAAAGGATGAGAAACAAAAAATTATGCCCGATCAGTGGCCCGTTTTTAACTACTACTCCGGCATAAGCCTGGTACTGACCGGAGAAACCATGGAGAACTACCTTTTAGAAAACAAGACCTTAAAATAATTCTTTCTCAACCAACGTCAGAACTCGACTTAGATAGAATGTCTGGTGACGAAAATATGCCACCCTTGAGACTGGAACCCTAGGACCCCCGGTCAGAAACTCTACGGAGTCTATAATTGTTCCTCTGAGTCATCTCAGCGTAAAAAGTCAGATTGTTTCCCTTCGACACCTGTATGATTCTACTGAAATACCGATATTTTCATGAGAAAATACCGGTAAAATACCTCCAAATAGAGGTTATTTACCGGTATAGACGTCGAATAAAGGTAAAATACTTCTAAAAATACCGGTATTTGACGTCTTATACCAGTATTTTTTAAGGCATTTTGTATAAAAGTATAATAGAGGTAAATGTATTTCTATACCGGTATATATACCTTTACCGCTATTATTTCGGTATTCAGTCCCTGGCCAAAGGAGATCCGAGGCTATACAAAAGCATTAAGATGAGATTTTTCCTTGGCGAACAAGTCTAGAAGAATCAATGAAAATTTCCACAGTATCATTTGCCGGTTTTTGATTTTTAATACAGTCCGATAATGGAGCCTGCGCGTCCTCAGAAAGACAATACACGACCGTGCCTTCATGATCGACAGGTTTGCAAGAATATTCCCAGCTTGAGAGAGATTGGTGCCAGGAGTGAGAAAAGGCAAAATAATGACGTAAAAGCAGAAAACGGCTCGAAGAAATCAGAAAAATCACAAATAAGGTGGAAAAGGCACAAATAAGATGAAAGAACAAAAAATACGCATCAAAAGCTAAAACAGGTAAAACTGGTGGTACTAAAACAGCGCATACTTTCCCGCGTTATTAGGAAAAGCTATGTAGATTTGAAATGTTGCACTTTCTGCACTAATAACATCTTAGTTATTATTTGAAAACGACCAATTCAACCAAGAAACGAACTATTCACTGCCTCAATCGCAGAGTTGTCAGTACTGTGTGAAGTCCACATCTGCATAAAAATACTATACAAAGGTTTTGTAAACCTGTATTGGAAAAGAAGCCTGATACCCCGGACAAAATAGAAATGCATTTCATAGGGCAATGATTAGAGAAGGGTGTTTTAAAATCATGTACCAATACTCTACTCACTACAAATGGTACAGCATTTGGTGCGAAAACTAAATATTTTCAGGCAAATATCAACAAAAATTAGACAATTATAACTATTTTTTATACATCTCCATCAGGTCTCAATAATGACATGTAATTCACGAGCGCAAACTGAATTCCATTGTTGCATTCCCAGCATTGTTGATGTTCTCTCAAGAATAGGAATACAATACCAACTCTTTTTTTCTAACGAACTTCTATAGAAAGAATATTGACAGACCTGAGGATGGTTCATCCTTAAACGTTATGTAATCATATGTAAACGCCCTTGAAAGGCAGAAGTGCAGAACAAGAAGAAATAATTTTTTTTTAAAAAAAGGAATTTTTATTTCAAATTTTTGAAAATGAATAATTTCTAAAAGATTCATGTGTAAATATATAACAAAAGATCGAATGTAAGAAACGAACAAAGAAATAATATACAAAATTGAAAATTCTAAATGACGACGCATCCAGCTGTCTGAAGCGAAGTAGATTTGTAGCGGTCTATTATGTTTGTCACGAAATTATAGAGAAAAGACTTATATTTTCAAAAAATTAAGCACTACCTTATTTGAAGATGTAGTTTTGACAAATACAATTAACTGTGAAAAAATTGTATTTTCACAAATGTAGTTGTAAGATGACGCTGAAAACGAATGGCAGTGAATTCCGAGCGGGCTAATATGTTTGTCAGAAAATTATAGAGAAACTATTCATATATTGAAAACATGTCTTTATTTGAAGTTCTGCTTTTGATGATCATATTTCATTAAGAAAAACAATTGTCTCTTCACAATTGTAGTTGTCGAAAGAAGCCGAAAATTTTTTAATATTTTTAAAGTTTTGCAAAATTAGGCATTTCAACGAACATGAAACCTGCACCATTCTCATAACCTTCATTTATCCTATATCAGGTCCCAATTTAATCAAAATACCTTGCGCGGTTTTTACGAAAAAAAAATGGTTTAAAGAAAATAAAAATTTGGCTGTGTCGCAATATTTTTCGAAAAACATACTTTGGTTTTTGAAAAATTAAACACGGCCTTTTTTGAAAACCTTACATTATTCTATTTAAATTTAAACCTTATTCTGTTGTTAGCAATTTATGTTCATAATTTCAAATCCTACCATATGTCAATAAGACAAGTAATCATTATTAAATACTAATTATACTAACGCATCAATGTATGTAAGAATAAATTCATATAATAAAAAATTATTTTGTTAATTAAACATCTTAAAATTAAACATCTTCCTCTCATTTTACAACCGTTCATTTTATTTCCGTCCTGTAGGATAATCACATTCAATTAGTTGGATCCCAGTTTTCATACCGCTAATTTGATGAGCTAACAGTGAATCAAAGGAATAACCAGTAATTCTTGGAATCTTACGACTGCATTGCCTATTTATTTACGAATCTGTAATATTTGTCAAAACTTACTTACTTAAGGATGGAAACAAATTTTCATTCAATAATGATATTTATAATTACAACACACGTCAAAGAAGTCACGTATCAAGTGTCTTTATCAAGTGTTAGTATCAACAGCTAACTACAAGAAATCCACATACATTTACGTTACTTTACAACACATTGCCAGATGACATTAAACAATTAAAGGCAATACACAGATTTCAGTTAAAAGTACCATCTTATCTGCTGCATAGCTGTTTGTATACAATTAGGGACTACACTGATAACACTGGTCTACATGGGAAAATATTTTTTTGATGACTCGGATGTTTGATCTGATTTTATATAATTTGAAATCACTGAAGTCACTGATGATGTCGGAAATTGTCCATCACGGCACAATTTTTCACAAAACACACTTAAAAAAATTATAATTTTAATCTGTTGCAGCAGGATCTCACTAATTTGGACTTCGATGTATTCATGCAAAAGAGGAGAATAGTTGTAACGTTTTGCATGCAGGGTTTTGGGTGAACACTTGATAATGATGCTTTATACAAGACACAAATGCACTGCAATGCAACTATATGTTTTATTAGCGCTCACAATACCGTACTCACTGATCATGCCTTGTGCTACAGCGATGTGTTGTTCGATACCTCGATACACGGTTATCGTTACATCTCCCTTCTCAAAATAAAAATTATTTACCTTTCATTATTTTGCACATTGAAATTATGAATCACATACAACACTGCATTTTTAAGAACTTTGTTGACATTTAAATTCTAAATTTCAGACAAACACTAACTAATACATTTTCTTGATCAATTAGTTTTTTTACAGAGATCAATATTCACAATTTAATCTAACAACTGGTTTTACAGTTCTGCCATATCTTGATATATATTTGGACGAATCTAAAGGGGATTGTTTTGTTGCATTGTTCTCTATCAAGGTTAACTTAATTGGAGTTTTTCTCTGTTGAGATCATCTGAATTGGTGCAGGGTAGTTGTGATCTTTCGGGTACATCTACTGTTGGATCTTGCATTGTAGACTGTATTCTCCCATCTCTATTTTGATGTGATTCCACCTTGAAGTTTGTAGTAATTGGTGTTTGTTTGGTGATTGTGCCTTCGATCTTCGTTGGTTTGATGAAACTGGTGTTTCGTCGCATTATCGTTCCATCATCTTTCTGAATCATGTAAGAACGATCAGTAACTGCATGTAATATTTTGCCAGAATACCATTTGTTGTCTGTGTCCCTGATCAAGATTTTCTCGTCATTTCGATATCTTTGTGATTCTTTGGCTCCGCGATCAGAATATTTCTTCTGTTGTGCTCTTTTTTTCTCAAGCTTCTGTGATACATCGGTTTGTAGTTTAGGCTGAAGATGGTTGTTGGAAAGTGAAATTGGTGTTCTCGTATTCCTTCCGAATAATCTTGAAGATGGAGTGCCAAGTTCTTGATCTCGAGGAGTGTTTCTTGACATTAGTATTGCCAGTTGAAGATCTTCACCACTGATGTCACATCTCTTCACTAGTCTTTTTGCTATGTCCACATACTTTTCAGCTAGTCCATTTGACCTTGCAAAATGAGGACTCGATGTAACAAGTTTGAAGTTCCATTCCTTTGCGAATTTTGCAAATTCTCTCGATGAATATACTGCGTTGTCAGAATGAAATTCTTGTGGAACTCCATGAGTCGCGAACCAAATTTTAAATTGACTTATCATTTCTGATGCTGTTGTCCTGGTCATCTTCTGTACTTCGTAGTATCCGCTGTAGCTGTCTGCAAGAACAAGATAGCTGTTGCCCTTGTAGGAAAACACGTCTGACGATACTATTTCGAATGGTAATTTGGTATTTTCTTCATGATGATTGTTTCCTTGTCCGGTTTGCGCTGTGTATGTTGACAGGTTTTGCAGGATTCTACCAATCTGATAACATCCTTTGTTAGACCTTCCCAAAATACGAATTGTCTAGATCTTCTAAGTGTTGCTTGTATGCCTGGATGCCCTTTGTGAATTACTTCCAGAACTCTTATTCTTTCGTTTTCGGGGACGAACACGCGATCCTCCTTTGAAAATAAGCCCGTCACAATGTGATAATTCGTCCTCAAAAGGTGAAGAAGGTTCTCAATATCTGCGGTACTTGAAGAACGTCGTCAGGCCATCCTTTGTTCATCATCTTATGAGTGCCTGGCAGGTTGGATCTTCGAGTGTCGATCTTCTGAAATCTTCAGTGACGCTTTCAGACATCGATAAAACCATTAGAACCTGAAGTTCCTCCTCATCCTCTTCATAGGAATCTTCACAATCCCTGCTGAGTGTATCAGCAATTTTCAATTCGCTTCCTTTCTTGAATATTATGTCAGGGCTGTACTCCTTGAGATCTAGCAATATTCTTCGTAGTCTCGGTGGTGCATTCACAAGCGGTTTCTTCCAAATTGTCTCTAAAGGTTTATGGTCAGTTTCGACTGTTAATTTCTTACCCCAAACATAGTCATGAAATTTCTTACAGCCGTACCGAATTGCCAATGCCTCCTTAACAATCTGTGGATAATCTTGTTCAGTGCTGTGTAATGATTTAGTAGCATAAGCTACCGGTTGACCTTTTTGCATCAAGACTGCTCCTAATGCTTTCGATGACGCGTCGACCGATAATGTGACATCTTCTTTTACGTCATAGTACCTCAAGACGGGAGTGCTGGACAGTGCTTCTTTTATTCCTTTGAAACGCCTGTTCTTGTTCCGGGCCCCAAATCAATGCGACATCATTTTTCAATAAGATGCGTAGTGGAGCTGTCAATTGTGATAGACATGGAACAAATTTTCCCAAGTAATTAACCATGCCCAACAGTCTCTGTAGTTCTTCGCAATTCTTCGGAACTTTGAGCTTCTTTATCGCGTCGACTTTGGTCTCATCTATTCAAGTCCTTTTGTCTGATAAGACGTGGCCCAAAAAATTAATCCTTTGTACATTGAATAAGCACTTTTCTTTGTTGAGTTTCAAGCCATTTTCATGCAGTCTTCGGAGTACTGTTTCAGTGATGTCTCGAAGTTTCTGCTCTGTACCAGCATGAATTAGTATGTCGTCCATTGCACATTCTACGTTTGGAATGTCCTGTAGAACCTCTGACATAATCTGCTGAAATACTTCTGGAGCTGAGGAGAGTTCAAACGGAAGTCGCTTACAGGAATAACGGCCCCATGGTGTTGCAAAAGTTAAGTATTCTTGTGTTCTCTCGGTGACTCTTATTTGCCAAAAACCTCGAGTGCAGTCCAGACGTGTGAAGTACTTACTCCCGGCGATTCTTGCTGCGATGGCTTCAATTGTGTTTAAAGGAAAATGTCTTCTTTTAATATTTTTGTTCACGTTCGTAGGGTCGATACACAGGCGAATTTTGTCCCCTTCTTAACGATCACTAAAGGCGATACTGCTGCTGTTGGCTTTGTGACCGGTTTGATGACGTCCATTTTTACCATTTTGTCGAGCTCCTGTTTCACTGTTTCTTTTATGGCTAATGGAATCGTTCTAGCTGGACAGATCTCGAAGCTTGGATTTTCAACAAGGTCGATGTCGTATTCGTAGCCTTTAAAACACCCCAAACCGTTGAAAATCTGCTTCTCGTCTAATTTTGGATTAATCGTGACGCTCTGCACCCTAACTAACAGCTTTTCTTCTTCACAAGTCTTCTTTCCTATTATTGGTTGAACTTTTTCCTTCACAATCAAGAATTTTAGCTCAGTGTTTCTATGCTTGATCCTACATTTCAGTTTCAGTTCACCTATAACACTTAGCTTGTGATCACTGAATGTTACTAGCTTTTTCACTTCGGATTGTTTTATTTCACCAATAACACCAAGTTTTTCAATTATATGCAACGGAAGAAACATTGCATTGAGCGCCGCTGTCTAACTTAGCGTGAAACGCTTTGTTTCCCACCTTTATTAATTCCAACCAATCTTCTTCTTTTGATGGTACTGTGATGCTGCCAATGTACATCGTGTCACTACTATTTGACGATTGAGAGCTTGCTTCGTCGTCTTTCAAGTTGTGTACCACATGAATCTTCTTTTTGGACCTGCAACAAACTTCAAAATGTGCCAATTTTCCACATGTGTTGCATTTCTTCTTACATGCTGGACAAGATCGCTTTCCGTGTTTCGTACCACACCGTTTCCAATCGAAATGGTCACTATTTTTCTTTGTTTGTGTCTTTTTCTTCACTACGGCAACTGACAACTGCGATTCGTTGTTTTTGCTCATGTCACTGGCTTGTTTGTGTGCCAACTCACTTGCTTGACACATTTGTACTGTTCTATCATAGGTTAGGTCTGTAGTACCTAGCAATCTTTCACGTAACCTGTCATCTTTTATGCCACTGACAATTTTGTCTTTTAACATTCGTTTCTCTAGTTCACCAAAATTGCATTTTCTTGCTTGAGTTGTTATTCGAATCAGAAACTGTTCAAAGTTTTCGTCTGCTTCTTGTACTATTTTATGAAAAACGTATGCTTCATATGTTTCATTTACTTTTGGCACAAAGTAATTGTTAAATTTTTCCATAATTACCTGCATGTTTGTTTGTTGATCTTCTGTGAGGTTAAACGATTCAAATATTTCTTCAGCTTCATAACCTATTGTGGTCATAAATGTGGCGACTTGGACTTCGGGCGGTTCTTATCCAACTGTATTGCTTTTGAGTACCAGTTGTACGACACTTTCCACGTTTTCCATTCCTGTGCCATGTTTTTACCAAAAACCAGGGGTTTCGGTTGCCGAATGTTTATGCGATGAGCTAACCTCTGATCTTGCACGTTTTCTTCAATGTTCGACATTTTCTTGTTTTGCCGATTTTCCTACGTTCAATCAACAAAATCCAATAACTCCTGACACCATGTAACGTTTTGCATGCAGGGTTTTGGGTGAACACTTGATAATGATGCTTTATACAAGACACAAATGCACTGCAATGCAACTGTATGTTTTATTAGCGCTCACAATACCGTACTCACTGATTATGCCTTGTGCTACAGCGATGTGTTGTTCGATACCTCGATACACGGTTATCGTTACAATAGTGGTTTGTAAATAACTTTAAAAGTGTTGTTTTAGTCTGGACTTATAAATAATAGCAAAATACACAAATTAAAAAAACACTAACCATATTCACGTTGAAGGAACTTGCACTTCTTTGATTTTCTGGAATAACTGGAATCAGGGAAATCGCTCTGCAAACACCAACAGTAATCTACTACCATATTTGTGTTCCACCTATCTTTATATCTTCCTTCAATTGCTTTTATATCTTGGTGGAAGCGCTCACTCTGCTATTTACTTACATCACGATTTGAGAGAAATATATTTAAGTGGCAGTGTAGAAAATGCATCTTGACACTCATGTCTGCTCTTATCCTCTGATGTGATGTCAACAAAGTTTCAACTAGAACCTTGTATTTGTCTGTCCTTTTGTCGCCAAAACATTTTTGTAACATTACAAAAATCACACTAAGCATCTTTCTCCAATGTGCTCATTGATTCCAAAACTGTTTGATCTTTCAAAAGAAGCCGTATTTGAGGGCCATCAAAAATGTTAGCTTTCGACTTCTCATGTGTCAGTGATGTAAATATAGTGCAGATATATTTAAAGCAAGCACCATCGTTATCCGCATCCTTTACAAACTCCTTCTAAAGGCCTAACGTCATATGTAGTGGAGATAATAGTATTTTATTGTGATCATGAAGAGGCTCATTGTTTATAATCTTGTTGCCAACGTTAAATGTCTCCCTTTTAGGCCATTCTTTTCTTATCCAGCGTTCTTTCTTTGGTTGGCTGTCCCAAAGACACACGTCCAATGGATATTTCGTGTACCCTCCTTGTTGACCTGGTAGTATCGATATTACCTTTTGGTTACCACAAACAGTCCAACAGTGTTCAGAGTATTTTAATTTATAAAGACGTGTTCTCATTGTTTCATAAGTTTCCTTCATTTGCACTGAGTGACCAATACGAATAGACGCTAATTTGTTGTAATTATGCAACATTACACACTTTAAACATCTCTTCGAGCAGTCAATGCACAACCTCCATTCCGCTGCAAGGAAATCGCATCCCATAGCTTCAATGACACCCTTGCAATCAATGCAATTCACAAGTTGTTCATCCATCCCAAATATTTAACCAAATTCTCCTCTCTATGTCGATATATAATGGCAGTTCCGGGACCTAACATATCTTCTTCTTTAGTCTAGAACCCAGTAATCCTGATAATACTTTAGGCATATCAAGATCATCAACAAGGTTGTGGTACTATTTTTCGAACTTTTTGAACTTTTGTGTTGGCCGCCCTGGTTACCGTGAATATTGTTTTGTTTAGTGTTTTGGTGGCTCAGTCAGTCGGTCGCCTGTCATGTGTTGTGAGTCTGTGGATGTTTACTATGTAAAGTGTTATCAAAGTCAACTTTCTTTGTGCCTAGATTTTTGTATGTTAAAGCCTTGAATAAAAGGTAATTATTTTCACAACAATTTAACATACAAAAATTAGAAGAACGTAAGCGGTATGGATAAATACTTGAAGCCGGAAAGATTCGATGTGGAACTAACCTCAATCGCTGCGGATAAGAAATGGTTACACTGGAAACAAACATTCTCAAATTTTCTAATCCATATCGAAGATGCATCAGATGAAAGTAAGTTACAGCTCTTGACAAACTACGTAGCTCCTAATGTGTATCAGTATATTAGTGAATCTACTACCTTCAAAGATGCTATGGACACTCTACAATCTCTATACGTAAAACCTAGAAATGAAATCTATGCTAGACACTGCTTGGCGACTAGAAAACAGCATGCTGGAGAATCTGTAGATCAATACCTCCAAGTCTTAAAACAAATGAGCAGGGACTGCAACTTTAAGAATGTCACTGCGGAACAAAACAAGAATGAATCCATTAGAGATGCCTTCATCGGTGGTTTGATTTGTTCTCGGATTCGACAAAGATTGCTTGAAAACACAACGCTTACCTTGGATGCTGCTTTCGACCAAGCTCGAGCTTTAGAAATGGCTGAACAACATTCAGCATCGTATTCTGATTCTAATACTATTGCATCTACTATTAATGACGCTGATAATCAAGATTTAAAGACATCCACTACTACTGTGGCTGTTTTGTCAACAACTGAGAAGTGTTATTTTTGTGGAGGAAGCCGCCATCCCAGAACGTCGTGCCCTGCGAGAGCTGCTGAATGTAGGGCCTGCGGTAAGAAAGGACATTACCAACGTGTGTGTAGGTCGAAATCGTCCAAACATTTATCAAATACAACTGCGACTACTGGAATGTTAGCATCCGTCACCTCTGCGTTGCCAAACGGTCTTCAAAAATCAATAGTGGAGATCAAAGTAAATGGAATGAAGTTGAACGCGTTAATAGATACAGGAAGCTCTCTAAGTTTTATCAACCATTCTTTTGTAAGGAAATGTGGCATGCAATTGCTGCCATATTCTGGCAGAATTGCGATGGCAAATTCTTCTTTATCTACTGAAATATCGGGACGATGTGAAGCCGATATAGAAATAGAAGGTTTTATTTACAACAATACTCCAATACTGGTAATGAAGAACCTTTGCTCAGATGCTATAATTGGCCATGACATCCTGCAGTATCATTCTTCTGTGAACATAGCTTTTCAAGGTCCGCAGCCTCCCCTCGAGATCTGCAGTTCGGCTGTTGCACAGGTACCTCCAGTTTCGCTTTTTGCTAAACTAACTTCTAATTGTGTTCCAATAGCTACCAAATCTAGGAGACATTCTCACGAAAATAACCAATTTATAGACTCTGAGATTAAAAGACTATTGCATGAAGCCATAATAGAACCTAGCAATTCACCATGGCGCGCTCAAGCTTTTGTTGTAAAGGGAGAAAATGGTAAAACAAGAATTGTTATTGATTACTCACAGACTATTAACAAATTTACAATGTTAGATGCTTATCCTCTTCCAAAGATAGAAGAAATAATTGCTAAAGTTTCGGTGAATGAAGTATTCAGCACCATAGATCTCAAGAATGTCTATCATCAATTACCCATTCTGGAATCGGAGAGAAAATACACAGCTTTTGAAGCTTGCGGGAAACTCTACCATTTTCTACGTGTTCCATTCGGAGTAACAAATGGAGTAGCTTGTTTTCAAAGAGTGATCGATCAAATTGTTCAAGATGAAGGACTGGAGGGGACATATCCATATCTTGATGACGTTACAATATGCGGAAGAACCCAAGAGGAACACGACCGCAATCTAGAAAGATTTCTAGCTGCATCTAAGAAATATAATTTGACACTGAACAAGGAAAAATGCAAGTTTTCTGTTAAGTCTGTAAACTTACTTGGGTACGTAATTATTAACAAGACAATCAAACCTGATCCTAATCGCCTTCAACCTTTACTTGATCTGCCTATTCCGCAAGATACAGCTTCTTTGCGGCGAGCTTTGGGTATGTTCTCGCATTACTGCAAGTGGATACCTCAATTTTCAAAAAAAGCTCATCCTTATTGATAAAGAATCCTTTCCCACTCTCAGAGGAAGCTATCTCAGCTTTCAAGATTTTGAAGGATGATGTGGCGAAAGTGAGAGCGTAGGCTTCCGCGGCCGGAGTCAATATTAAGTTGGCTGTCCGGGTGACGCCGCGTCCATGGCAAAGGTGCCGACGTTTCGGTCGCCATTCTGCGACCTTCCTCAGGGCGTAATGCACGGAGCTGTACTGTGCACGGGTTAATATAGGGCTACGTTGCCCTTCTACCTGTGTGCCGGTTGGCCGGGTGGTCGGCCAATGCGGAGAGAGTGCACCGGCCAATCAGGGCCGGGCTCTCCGCGGGGCGCTGTTGACGGACGGCGCTCCGTCCGTTACCGGACGTAGGGGAGCAGCTAGGACCGCGTCCGTTCGAGACCGGACGTCCTGGTAAAATAGGTGTTTCCAGGCATCGTGAAGACGAATGCCTTGGTCAGCGTTAAGATTATGTGGGTGTTTAATTATTTCCACCGCCTCTTTTACCCTCCTCGTACCCCAGCGGTCTTCTCTGGCTAAGAGGCGCGTGTCATCAAATAAGATGGGCATGGCCAGTTTTCCATGCGTGCAATGCTATGGCCGATTTATTCGTATTATTGTATTTATAATGACGAATATGTTCCCGGAGGCGTTCATCTACTGTGCGTCCCGTCTCGCCAATGTAACTATGGCCGCAGCTGCATGGGATCTCGTATACCCCTGATGACATAAGGGGAGGGACGCGATCTTTCACGCGTACAAGCTTTTGCCCAAGTTTTTCCTGGGCTTTGTAGGCCGTCTTTATATCAAAGCGGCTCAATAGCTTGCCAATCTTATCTGTGACACCTCGTATATACGGTAGAGTGGCTATAGTTTGGTTGGTATTGTCACTAGGTGTGGTGATATCGACCGTGTTGGAAGTGGTCGTAGCCTGCCGTACCGCTTGGTTGGCAGCGCTAGCGCTGTATCCGTTAGCTCGAAATGTGGTCTTTAGGAGCTCCATTTCAGAGTCCAACGATTCCTTATCACACACTCTAGTTGCTCTGATGGCCAGAGTTTTCAAAACCCCCCGTTTAGTTGCCGGGTGATGGTGAGAGCCGGCATGCAAATAACGGTTTGTATGAGTGGGTTTGTATGAGACCGTTATTTGCATGCCGGCTCTCACCATCACCCGGCAACTAAACGGGGGGTTTTGAAAACTCTGGCCATCAGAGCAACTAGAGTGTGTGATAAGGAATCGTTGGACTCTGAAATGGAGCTCCTAAAGACCACATTTCGAGCTAACGGATACAGCGCTAGCGCTGCCAACCAAGCGGTACGGCAGGCTACGACCACTTCCAACACGGTCGATATCACCACACCTAGTGACAATACCAACCAAACTATAGCCACTCTACCGTATATACGAGGTGTCACAGATAAGATTGGCAAGCTATTGAGCCGCTTTGATATAAAGACGGCCTACAAAGCCCAGGAAAAACTTGGGCAAAAGCTTGTACGCGTGAAAGATCGCGTCCCTCCCCTTATGTCATCAGGGGTATACGAGATCCCATGCAGCTGCGGCCATAGTTACATTGGCGAGACGGGACGCACAGTAGATGAACGCCTCCGGGAACATATTCGTCATTATAAATACAATAATACGAATAAATCGGCCATAGCATTGCACGCATGGAAAACTGGCCATGCCATCTTATTTGATGACACGCGCCTCTTAGCCAGAGAAGACCGCTGGGGTACGAGGAGGGTAAAAGAGGCGGTGGAAATAATTAAACACCCACATAATCTTAACGCTGACCAAGGCATTCGTCTTCACGATGCCTGGAAACACCTATTTTACCAGGACGTCCGGTCTCGAACGGACGCGGTCCTAGCTGCTCCCCTACGTCCGGTAACGGACGGAGCGCCGTCCGTCAACAGCGCCCCGCGGAGAGCCCGGCCCTGATTGGCCGGTGCACTCTCTCCGCATTGGCCGACCACCCGGCCAACCGGCACACAGGTAGAAGGGCAACGTAGCCCTATATTAACCCGTGCACAGTACAGCTCCGTGCATTACGCCCTGAGGAAGGTCGCAGAATGGCGACCGAAACGTCGGCACCTTTGCCATGGACGCGGCGTCACCCGGACAGCCAACTTAATATTGATGTGGCGAAAGCAACGATAGCTGCAGTACAAGAGGACGTACCGTTCAGGGTAGAAACAGACGCATCGGAGTTCGCCATAGCTGCTACTTTAAGTCAAGCAGGTCGACCTGTTGCATTCTTCTCTAGGACACTGAACAAGTCGGAGCAACAACACTCTTCCGTAGAGAAAGAAGCTTATGCAATTGTGGAATCCTTGCGTTATTGGCGACATTATTTAGTTGGTCATCATTTTGAAGTCGTTACGGATCAACGCTCTGTTTCTTTTATGTTTAATCAACAGCATTCCAGTAAAATTAAAAATGAAAAAATTGTACGATGGCGCCTCGAACTTGCCTGTTTCAAATTTGACATAATTTATCGTCCAGGCAGTGAGAACGTGTCGGCGGATACTTTTTCCAGAATAAGCGCTGCTATCACTTCAAGGTGGATCTCAACTCCCTACATATTGCACTTTGTCATCCGGGTATCACTCGGTTGAACCACTGGGTACGCGTCAAAAACTTGCCATTCTCCATTGAAGATGTAAAAATGATTACTAATTCATGCCAGGTCTGTGCAGAGTTAAAACCGCGTTTTCATAAAGTTGAAGGAAACTTAATAAAAGCTACTTCGCCATTTGAAAGATTGAATCTGGACTTCAAAGGACCTCTGCCAACGAAAACAAAGAATCAGTATCTTTTAACTATTGTAGATGAATTTTCGAGATTTCCTTTTGCTATACCATGTGCTGATGTCTCTACAACTACTGTAATGCGGCATTTGACACATTTGTTCTCGGTTTTTGGAACACCTGCATACATACATTCTGACAGAGGAGCTTCATTTATGTCCCAAGAACTTAAATCATTTTTAACTTCTCAGAATATTGCAACAAGCCGAACTACGCCCTACAACCCGAGAGGAAACGGACAAGTTGAAAGGTTCAACGGAACTATATGGAAGACTATCATGTTGGCTCTTCGATCAAACAACCTTAAAACCGAGCACTGGAAGAAGTACTTGATATTGCTTTACATTCAATTCGTTCTCTTCTCTGCACAGCAACCAATGTCACACCTCACGAGCGAATGTTCAGTCATCCAAGAAGATCCTTTAATGGAAGCTCTACACCAACATGGTTAACAAAACCTGGACCTGTTTTAATGAAAAACTCGTTCGTGGCAGTAAATACGACCCGTTAGTGGAGGAAGTAGAATTATTGGAAGCTAATCCAGAATATGCTCATGTGAGACTTCAAAATGGCCGAGAAACTACTATCTCAACTCGGCATCTTGCTCCTCGAGGAGAAGTTAAAATTAAAGAGGAAGACTGTGATTTTGGCGTTCCAGGACATCAGCCTCTGGAACCTCAAGAAAGAGAGCAAAATGTGGAAACAGGAAATGCTGAACAGCCGCTGTCTGTAGAAGATGTTGATGGTGCTCAACGACCTGTTCGCTCCAGGCATCCACCCACTTATTTGACAGACTATGTGACTGATTTCTGAGAGAGGGGTGAATGTGGTACTATTTTTCGAACTTTTTGAACTTTTGTGTTGGCCGCCCTGGTTACCGTGAATATTGTTTTGTTTAGTGTTTTGGTGGCTCAGTCAGTCGGTCGCCTGCCATGTGTTGTGAGTCTGTGGATGTTTACTATGTAAAGTGTTATCAAAGTCAACTTTCTTTGTGCCTAGATTTTTGTATGTTAAAGCCTTGAATAAAAGGTAATTATTTTCACAACAAAGGTCATTTAATTCACCTTGAGTGAATGGCTTGCACAAAACGTGTTAACCAGAAACCTTTACGTTGTCGTCACTATCTGATTTCGACAGAATGCTAGATTCGTTACTTGATCTGGGATTTGAAAATGTTTGGAAAATAGGGATATATATGTTTCATGAGGCCTAACTTCAGGATAAAGGGATATAAATGTTTGGAAAATAGAGAATCATTTTTACACTTTCTACGAATTTCACCCATTTTTCATCTCAGTCTATAACAAAAAGAAAACAATGCCATTGACTCTCAACCACACACCCATGGTTAAGTGTCTTCAAGTTGTGACGATCGATTTATACATTGTGGCAATAATCAGAGAGTATATGGCAATAATCGCCATAGATGACGTGCTGGTAGTTGATTGTCAAGCTAACCAACCGACGAAGGTTGGGAAATACGCGAACCTTATAACCATCAGTTGACTTCATATAACGTTCTAATAGGTTCCGGCAACCACGGAGTTCTCAACGCTTCGGAGATGGTAAATGCAATGGTTTGGTGTGGTTGACACGGGTTGACAGGTGGTGGAGTTGACCAACCTTTGGCGGGAGACCAGCGCGGCCTGAGCATTTGACCGCTGGGATGGACGAGTTTCAGAGTGTGATTAATAAGGACTCTGGAGAGTGTTCACATAATGTAAGTCTCCAAAAGACGAAATATTAAGATGAATATCTGCTGAATCGATTCCAAGAGAATGCTCATTGTCACTCAATGGTAAGTGAACCATTTTTCATGTGAGGTTACGGCCACATTACTCTAATCGAGTAACAAGTATTTTTAACGTATAATTTATGATTCATTGCAGGTTTATCGTTTGGCGGTAGTGTCTGTCTCTCTGTCTCAAGAAGAAAATTTTCGAATCTCTAAAATTCTGTTGAAACCTGGTTATGTTGATAAAGGTATTTCGTTGTTGATGAAAATACGCAGTATATATGTTTATAAAAAGTGTTGAAATGTGTCAGAGAAGTTGTTGATTAAGACCAGAAAACTACACATGCAGAACGTTATACAATGGGCACTGCAAAATGATGTGCAACTTGATGTCATTGAATGTGTGTTTCTTGAAGGATGAGTAATGAAGGCAGTTTTGAAACAATCAAGTTAAGATGTATGTGATTTGAATTGAACATCATAGACATGAAAACCTCAATAGGTCCTATTTGATGTCAGCTTTTGGTGACATCCTGTGGTGCTGTGCTTTTGAATTCCTGCAGTGTTCTTTTGTTCCGTGCTGTGTTACATATTAGCATTCACATTGAAATGTAGTGTACATAAGTGAAAAAAGTTGACAACTGATTTATTTGCACTGTCATGTACTAGAATGTTTTGATGCATTTGTAGATCAAATATTTATCTTTGCTATGGTTCAGCAATTTAATTAAGGAAATTGCTACCATTTTATTTTATAACTGAAGAAAATTGTGGAACTGCAAGCAATCTAATGTTCTTCAGAGATATTAAATTCCATTGTCCCTTCTCTCTTTCCTTTAATAAATTAATGTAGTGTTTTGAGTAATCAGATAAGTTCCATATTATTTTATTGCTTAAATTTATATTTGTCAAATGAGAAAATGATATCATTCAGGATTCAAATATATGTAAGTAAAATCTAAACTAATGTTCTGCCCATGTCCATGCTTTTTTATTGTTGGTTTCAAATGGTATCTATGAATCTTAAAAATTATACAAAGTGAAGCTTGACTACAAGCCCCTGTATACGTGAGTGAACCGAATGAATTGTTTGGGGTCCAGCATTTGTTAAAAGTATTCTTGTAATTCTGAAAATTGCATGCATGGTTGGTAATTGTCTCTTTAAAAAATAATTAATTCATATCATCTCTTTGTATCAAATTAATCAATTACTTATTGATTTTAATATTATTTGTTTATTTTCATCTTTAAATATAAATTAATAGCGTCCTCTGCGAATAGAGGGAAGTGGTTTCAGTGTACAATAGTATATTAAAAGAATCAATTACTCAAGTCCTTCTTTATAGGAAGGGTTCATTTCTAGTTTTCAAATGTTGTGGGATTTATTTTTGCTCTTTTCATACTTGCATCAAATCAGTAATATCAGATATTTGATAATCTCTTCATTTCTCATTGAATATCAGTAAGGTATATATTTTAAAATTTATTTATAATTTTATATATATAATTTTTTATATATAATTTATCAGTAAGGTATGTATTATTAATTTATTTATTAATTAAAATTTGAACACAGGCTGCGACATACCAATTGTGATGATCTTATAATTACTATATCTAAAACTTGTTCCACAATAGCAAGGCAAAAATTATTCAATTACATTTAGTCATATCCGTTCTCCATCATTTTTAAATTATTAATAATTTAAATACTTCAGGTGTATAACCTGACGCCCAAATAATTAATTAACTTATTTCAATTTCAGTATAAGAATTTTAAGAATATTGTTGAAAGTCATTGTATCATTGTGCTAATGAAAAAAACCAGCAAAGTGTTGAACAAATCCATGTTAAAAAGCATAATTTCTCAACCTTACATTCCTAGACAAAATTAGTCAATTTTTAAACAAAATACAACGAACAGGCTTAGAATATCTCAGGTTTAGAATTGTATCTCTACATGCTGTACATACTTGTTATTTGTAAAGCTACGAACGCTTATGTAATTGCACATTTTTTTGATGCCAATATCTCTCAGAAACTTGAAATATGCCCTAGAGCAAAATATTAAGTCTGAGATAGAAAATGTTTTACATGTAATGCATATTTTGTGTATTCCAGACTTTTGGGACTATTAGTTGTGTTTATGTAGTTAGAATAAACTTGTTAAAATACAAATGTGTGCCCAACACATGATGTCAAAAAATCTTTTCAAGATATGAGGCAGTACTGTGTGATAGCGCTTCATGAGGAATGAAAACTTTAGAAAAGTTGAAAGAAAAGTTTTGATTTGGTTGTCACTATTGAAATTATATTTTCTAACATTTCTCAGTCCCTTTTTATGTAGAACAACCACATTTTAAAAAATCCAAATTTATTTTTTATTTTTTCAATGAAGGGTTTACATTTGAGATTCTATTTCCCTCGTCAAGTGTAAAAAACTACAAATTAGTTTCTGAAGAAGAAGCCAAATTAGTGTTTACAATATTAGTTTAATTAAGGAAGAACATAAAAATCACTAAAGGAAAAAAAAAATTAACGTTATACCCAATTTAATTGAAAACTTATATCAAAATAAAAAAAAAACAATTGGAAGATGTCTTAATTAAATTTTTCTCAATGTGTGTGGTTTTTATTTTTTTATTGTAAAGTTTCAATTGTGACAGGCATGCAAATTTCATGGACTCTACATTGTAGAATTTGAGATTTATGTTACGAGTGTGCAGGACAGGGGATGCATACACTATTTCTGATCCTTTCAATTAAGTTTTATTTACATATTTTAATTTTTTGCTAGTACTGATCCCTTAGCGACACACTTTTTAAAACTATTTTCATACTGCCATCATGTTCCCTCATTATTCTCACTTTTTAAACAAATTTTGAATTATTAATTTAATTTTTTAATTCAATCTTATTGACGATTTGTACTAGTGTACATGATTATTTAGACTGAGTATTATGTACACACAATTATTCTTACTTCAGAAAACAAATT
>JAHLJT010002630.1:106616237-106761934 GCA_031308135.1 Acheta domesticus | reverse complement strand
TAACTATGGAGATGCATTACTTTCTAAGTCAAATGGGATAGCAAGATTTCGTGCCATCGTCCAATGCAAATCACATGTATTGATTCTGTAAGTATAAAAACATTTCATTTTTTTTACATAATATGACATTTGTGTTCACTGTGAATAGTATTGTAATGTTCCCAAAATGTAAGACTTTCTGATTTCTGATGTAATAATTTCTGGTTGAAAGGAAGAATTTTGGCAATTTCCATTTCCCATATAGTGAATATGTAGAACTTTTTCAACTATTCTACAGCTCTTTCTTTAGTACAAAGTGATCGCTAGTTCAAATTTATATTTAAATCCCTTCTATTCTTCAAATTCCGAGCTGGAGTATTATCATTTAATGCTAATTCTCCCTCAATTGCATTGCGTTTCAGAATAGATTTTACTGAAATTTTAGAGTCAAATAGAAAAAATTTTTGGTAGCATATGAATTTCCAAGCAAATAGGGACAAAAAAAGGAATACTAAAACTCAAAAAGGAAAATAATATTTATTTTATTAATCACATACAATACATTAATCAACACATGCACTCTATTACTTCGAAATATTAAGGATGCCTGTCATCAATAATGTGTTCACTTTGTGGCGTGAATGATCTTCATCTCCATTAGGTTTTACGTGCAGTTTCCTTTGTCATTTGAGAAGATGCTCAGGTTGCTCCTCTAGGAAATCTGCACATATTATACATCTGCCACATACGTCGTATATGTTGTATTGTTTTTTAGAAAAATAAATTAAGAAATTAAAATTGAATTTTTTTTGTGGTTCAAGTAATATTGAGAGATAGAACTTTTTGCAATTCTTTTATTCCTTGAATGCTATTACTTGGGAACTTTTAAGAATTCAATATTTGTTCCTACTGTCCATCTGACCAATTAAACTGATCGTGATTGTGCCGGTAAAATCATAAGACAATTATTTTTGTACGATCGTGTTTAGTTGCAAAATTACGAACAATTAGAAACAATGACACTCACTGGTTCACTCATACTCTGTTTATTCTCGAAGGACCCACATCCGTTTATGCAAAAAAAGACCCTGATGCCAGTGGTATTGATAGCGGTTTGTCACGTGATGTGGCATTCATCCAGAGATCGCCTCTGTCGAAGTACTCTGATGTCAAAGGGCGCCTGGTCCTTCAAAACTCTTCCAGACGTCAGAATCACTTCTAGGGTCGAGCGCACAGTTAATTTTTAACAGGAAATTGTACCCAGACCATTGCATCAGTATCGAAGAAGGTCCCGAACTTGCGGAGTCTTTGCGATGTCAAACGGCGTCTTGTCCTTCCACCATCCTCCCCAAGGCTTGAGGACCCTCCTGGCGCCGGCTGCGAGGAGCGCGCGCACCGCTTCCTCATTGTTCTTGAACGCCGCCCAGTGCAGAGGTGTCACTCCATCCTCATCCCTCGCGTCGACGTCGGCGCCCCCGCGCGCAGCAGCAGCTCCACGCACCGACCGCTGCGGTCATTGCTCGCAGCACAGAGCAACGCGGACCACCCAAAGCCGTCGACAGCGTTCGCATCGGCGCCTCGTTGCAGAAGAAGCGACACCACGTCCACGTGCGCATCCGGGCTGCATCTATTAGAGGAGTGTCACCATTTTTATTAGTGTAGTTGACATCGGCACCTGAGTCTATAAGACGTCGTACGTTGCTTAGTCTTCCTTCTCTTGCCGCCACACACAACTGCTCTCCAGGGGGGAGGGAGAGTTTCGAGCCTCCTCCATCTTCATCTTCACCTCCCGCACCCGGAGCTCCACCCGCTGCCTCGCGCGTTCGTCCTCGTCGGCCGCTGCGCCCTGGTGGCCGGCGCCTGAGGAAGTGGGGGTGGGGGGAGGGGGGCTCCTCCCCTCCGCCCGCTGCTGCTCCTCCCGTCGCCGGTGCTTGGCGGGCCCTGGCGGCGGAGGCGGAGGCGGCGGTGGCAACGAACGCCCGACTAGACTGGGGCTCCTCCAGCTGCCGCAACAGGGCCTCAACGCGAGGCATAAACGTCTCCAACGCGCTCTGCAGAGAGGCCTCGACATCATTCATTCGGCCATCTAAGCGTTCCATTCGTCCTCCTCCAGATCCCTCCTGATCTGTCGTTCTTTCTTCCAAGGCGGTCAGACGGTCCTGGGTCTCTTGAATGTTGCTGCTGCAGAGCGAGTATAGCGTCGTCCTTCTCTTCTAGCTTGCGCTCCATCTCGCGCAACGCCGTGTCCGCCTCTCCTGCTGCAAGCGCAAGGCCTCCTGCATCCTACGCTCAGCCTCCTGTTTCTCCAGGGCGCAAGGCCTCGTGCAACTGCGCCAGCCCCTTCGCCAGCCCCTGCGCCAACATCCGAAAGGCGTCGCCTACGGCATCCACGCCATCTGCTGAGCCATTCTCGCCAGCACTTCTGGGACTCGCCATCTCTTTTCTTCGGCTTCTGAAATTCATGAAAAAATCGAAAATTCAAGACATTGAAAAATTCAGTTTAAAGTGGAAAAACTTTCAAACAACACTGTGTTTAACGTCGTCATGTATTACTTAAAAGTTCACTTTTCTCAGTAAATGTGGGGATCAAGTGACTTAGGGTTGTGTGAATCATAAAATGCAAAACCTGCTGGTTACAAAACTCCAGCTTGATGGAGGAAAGCATTTAAAATTAAATGGATTAAATTGCTCTCTAGAAAAAAGACAAATGTTGGCGCCCCAATGATTTACTTCAGTATTAAGAAATAAAATAAAATTCACTACAAAATTTGTTAAACAATTAAAATAAAATGCTAAAACAAAACATTAGGATTGGAAAATAACTAACAAATTAAAAACAGAATTAACATTTTATGAAATGAAAGAAAAAGAAAATAGTTCGGTGTTAAATCATTTTATATTACAGTAATTTTCTTTACTACTCAAGCTATTGGATATGTTACTAATGCAATGAATGTTCTACCTTTCCTTCAAGTGAACTCGGCGTGCAAATGTTTTTTGTGGATTGTACTTTACCAAGATATCTCTCTCTTTAATTATCCCGAACACGGACAAACTAGCAATGGGACTGATAAAAGTCACAGGAACCTCATATTACATACTCACAACGACTGACATCACAATTTCAAAGCGAAGAAATTGAATAGGCTACTCAATAATTCTGTGGGGAAATTTTGGTGCATCTCGTAAATATTATTGAAGCAAGGAGAATTAAAATATTAAAATTGATGAAATCAGTGGAAAATGTTTTAAAAATGACGGAAAAAGGTAAAAAAAATACTTAGTCGATATCGACCAAAAATTAAAAAAAAAAAATGTCATTTCCTTTTTTGTCATAAGTAGATCGCAGAACGTCTTGCAATTGCATATATTTACTGATTACGCTCG
This sequence comes from Acheta domesticus, assembly GCA_031308135.1. Lineage (NCBI taxonomy): Eukaryota > Metazoa > Arthropoda > Insecta > Orthoptera > Gryllidae > Acheta > Acheta domesticus. The sequence continues at coordinate 106,758,568 of JAHLJT010002630.1, read as the reverse complement.
TCGAAGCGAAATCTATATAACTTTACCAATCACCAAAAATAAAACAAATACAACTCATTTTTATTTCGTAGAATTGCGTATTTCTGGAATTTTACCACATAATCTTACATACGAATTACAGAATATTTTATTGCTAAAGCGATATTTTATCTATTTCTTAAAATCATTCCTTCTGATTACGATTATTGATTAATGATATTCATTAATGACAAATTTCCCCTTTAATTTTACAATAAAACTGAAGAGTTAAGTAGTTACTAACCTGCCTCATACAATAAGTTAATCAGTATTTTGATTCATTCAATAATTTATTTATCCACTGTTAAATAATTAATTGTACTCGTCTCTTGTTTTTTAGAAAACCATGTAAAAAACGTGTTAAATCCCCATTACTTAAAAATATATAAACCAAAGTTAGAAGACAACATACTAATAAATTAGTAGAGGAAAATATGCTGCGCGAAAAATCAGTTACCTGAGCGAAAAATCTCGAATTTTGTAAGAAAAACTCATATATATAGGCACCTGTGAACGTGAATCTGGATAAACGCGTTGCAAAATTTCGAAAATATCCTTTAACAAGCGGTGTTACCAAAACCATTTTTTTTGTGGGTCCTTGATACAAAATTTATTGACGGCAAACCGTCCGTTTGTCCGTCTCTCCCTCGGTCTGTCCGTCCGTCTGTATTTCCGTCCATACATCTGTCCATTTGTCTGTCCGTTTGTCTAAGTGTCTGTCTATTTCTGTCAGTGAATAACGCCAGCGGATAAACTGTTCAGCCGATTTTCTCCAAAATTAATATTCCTTGACCGTGTTTACAGATGTCACTGGTCCTTGAAGGTGAAACCGATTTTTTATTTTGGGAGGTATATTACATGAAACTGTTGGGACAATTTCCAAAATTTCAAATAAATGACTCCATCGATTTTGATTACATTTTGTAGTTTGATAGACTGAAGCTGTTTAAGAGAATGGCGCTGGTCTGAAGTTGATGGAAAATTCTGATTTTTCGAAAATTAAAAAATCAATTTTTATTTCGGGATCTTCCTACAACTAAAATATTAAAGATAGGGTTTTCTATGTACAATTTTTCTAAAAATTGTGTATAGTGATATACAGACAATTTTTAATTTTTGTTTAATTTTTTTCTCAAAATCAGGTCCGTCATTTTTTGATGAAATTTTGTTGGTGGATAGTCTGAAGAACGTTTAAGAAAATAGTTTAGAATTAATGTTAGTTGAAAAATCTAATTTTTGGAAAATTGAAAAATGTAAATGTTTTTCTACAACCACAATTATGAAGATTTGATTTTTTCTTAATTAAATGTGTTCATCAAGAGCAGATCTGGTAATAAGGTGGTTGAATTTTTCGAAAATATTATTTTTGATTCATTTGACCTCAAAATTGTCGACCGCTCCCAATTTATTGCGCTTCGTGAACGTAAAACGAATAGTGAAGCAAAAGAGTTGGGAGCTACGCAAGTTAGATTTTGTATAATATTTCATGTTTCTTTGTTCGTTTCTTCTTCGAGCTTTTGTTATATATTTCGAAATTAATCTTTTAGAAGATGTTTACAACCTATTTTAATTGCGTCCTTTCATTGAGTTAAACGTGAAAAGGAATTGATGATGTTATTTTGCTTAATAAGATGTGGAAATAAAAAATAAAGCATGTAAAAACTAAGTAATTCTGATATATCTAAAGAAGTTTTATTTAATTATTACATTTCTTCTACCGATTTTCATTTTCTTACTAGCGGTATCAACAATGCTAATTGGCATAATATGTATCCCATACGAATGAGCTGTCATTATTGCTTGTAACCCCTTGTAAAGCCGCACCGATTGCAGAAGGCCATAATGACTGCTGTCTTCTCTTTCGCATTAATAGAAAGTAATAGTTTTATTTACAGATAAAACACACATTGTGTATCATTAGTATTTGTGTAATTTGTGTAATATGCGTAAATTCGTATTCTCTTCGCTTAATTTCGATAGAAAATGTGAGCGAGGAAGTGCGTTCTGTTGTTAGCATCACTAGTTCTTATAGCATTATTTAAATGTGGTGTCGAGTATAACATCAGCAGCTGCTTGAATATTCTGAGGCACATTTTAACCAAGAAGAAAGCAACGCATTTACTGTTTTTCGGCCCTCGCATTTACCTAGGATAGGCAAAAATCCGCATACCAAGAGTACTGCCGGAGGGTCTGCTTCAACCTCATGGGAACAGAGAAAGATCCCGGCAATAAACCGTACAAATTGGTGTGAGGTTAGATTGGGAATGGCAGTGTCGTGCGCATGGCTTTCTTTTTTTTAATTTAACGTTTATATCCGCCTGCAATTTACCTTATACCTAGGGTATTACTATTTCTTTATCACATAGTGGAATAAGTATCAATGACAGCGATAATCGCATTAAATTGAGACAATATTGAAGTCTAAATGGGATTTACAGGCGTAGCATTACAAAACATTGCCTAATTCATCATAAAGCTTATTTTAAAGTATAAAATTAAATTATTATTACGAATCTATGCCTAATGCAACCATTTATCATGACGATAATATAAACCCCGCACTACTTCCTACACTAACATTGAATTTCTTTTAAATTTCAAAACCTTAAGTTAATAACTAGAAAACAAAATTTTAGGTTTAAAAATATGATTTTTAAGTGCCTAAAATAGATTCATTCAGCATCTCAGATAGGCTTTTTAAATCGTAGAATAGGCGCAAATAAGACCGAAAACACAAAACAGGCACATTTTCACAATTTATTATATATGTTTCTGAAGATAGTCAAATAAATCAATATTATATGGAACCACTATTGTGGTAATATTATTTACGAACAAGTTTAATTGTTTGTAATGTAGTTAGAATTATCCGCACAGTATTTTGCCTCACAATACATTAACACTAAGTTTTAAAGGGAAAATGAACGTCTCCAACCGGCCTAGATCAGTTTCTACGCTGAGAACGACCGTTCTACTTCAACAGGGATAAGATAATGAGCATACGTCAGGGGTAAGGTGAGTGCATACTTCAATCTCTGCACGTGTTCAACTCAAAGTAACAATAATGGATTAATGTCATACCAGCCCTGAGGGAGACCATGACAAGGTTGCCGAAACATCGGCCACACAGCCTTCGCCGCGGCATCATAGTGTTTCTTATACATAGATTGTTTCACAGTCGATAGTTTTCGGTATTATTGTAATTAAATATCGATAGTATCGATATGTTCTCATTTTCAATAAATAGATCCGGATAATATTTTTTCAGATAGCGTTTTTATACAAATTCGAGCAAAATGAATTACTACTTAAATGTATATTAGATTTTTCGTAATGAAACATGCATGAACAAGCTTTAATTATTAGCATAAACAAATTAATGGACAGATTCCAATCGGTGCCGATGTAAATCTTATTTTGTAACAAAAACGAATTTTGGTGCTTGAATCTTAATTTTGGTGATACGTACAACGTATCCGTTTTCATTTGACCCCTTTTTTTCGACACAATTTCTCCCGCTTTGAAATAATTCACTCTGAGGATATTAATGAAGCGGGTATGTGGAAGTATTGCCTGAAATGACCCTACTGGATAACCCTCCCAGAATATAATGATATCTTCCTTAATGCTAAAACTATTAGGTCCATAATTCAGAAAAATAACAATTTCTTGATTTATTGTTCTATACGCTTATCATGTCGGGGTTGAGTGCTTTCTGCATTTTTTGTCGACAAAAAGTTATTATGTTTATAAAACTGTCGACTTAAAACTATCGGCCACAGCATCGATAGTTTGATCTATCGATAACTATCAATGTTTAAGAATCATTACGGCGTCACCCGGACAGCCAAGATCTCAACAAATTAATTTCATCTGCACAGTTTACGCTCTCACGTTCATAGCAAACATCAATAAGAATTTTATTGCAAGATACTTGTTCTGTAAGTTCACCTTTCAAATTATCGCAAATTTAAATGAATATCATACTTGTCAGTTTTGGCTACACAAGGACAAGGTTAAAGGAAGTAACAGTCCCATAAAATTGGGCAATAAAATCTGCTTTCAGAATGTAAAAAATAAAAGAAGCAGAAGTCACCTTTAATGTTGAAATAGGCTATTTAGGCACTAAAAATTTGTAGTTTAGTTCAGATATTCCTAAAATGTACATATCAAACTTCATTTAGTAGAAGTTACGCTGAAAACAGTATGTTTTTACCTAAATATCGGCGGGTGTATTAAAAACCAATCGAATGAAATACTTCGCGGTTATGAAGATCTAACAATATATTTCATTACTGGAATTATACACAGGGATTTTCATTGAACAGAGTGGTAGAGGCACTTTACCTGTTGTAGAGCGGTGAATAGAGAGACGTAACTTCTTCCGCTGTCGGATGAGGGAGCAGACGATGTCGTACGGCGCCTCACACTAAACGAGAGATCGATTGCTGATAACAGCTGCCTTATGCGGCGCGTAACTCTTAGGGCCAGCGGTCGGGTGGACTCTACTCGGATCCTGATGGCCGTGGCCGCTCAGGTGAATAACACTGCGCCTTGCATCTTGGCCGCCACAAACTAGTGCACGTCTCATGATTGTGGATCATCTATATTATGATATGATCTATTCTCAAAGGTTAATCTCACTGATCCCATTATCGGATAGTGAAACGAGTGTCTATGAACATCGGTAATCAATATCTGCCGTCCGCTCGTTCTCCTCTCCGGCTGGTCCGCCCGCCAGCCAGGCAGTTCGCCCTTCTTCCCTCCGTCCGCAGCTCTGTTCACTCGTCCACCCGTTCGCCCCGACCAGTCGACAGCTCGTTAAGCTGCCGGCTTGTTCACCTGTTCTTTGTCAACCTGTGAAGAACAATAGCTGCCAATCCGTTGGCAGCACTTTCACCAAATGAATACCTACCTTATTGACTGATGTTGCGACCCCTGGAATTTGAAGCAGGTACTTTGATTTTGGGATTCTTTACATGAAAGCTCAAGATCATTTTTTCGTTTAAAACGTTGTCCTCTGTAAACTTCGCCCTGAACGTGAACGGCGTGTGAGAGAACGGAGCATTCGGCCGCGAGTTGTCGCCCTGAGCGAACCTCTGAGCGCAGCGCCACTATCGGTAGCAGTTTTCATTTGTGGTATTAAGGTGTATTTGGTCTGGATTTGATTTGACTTATGCTTTATTTATTTTGTCAAAAAACTAAAATCTATGCTTTACTGTTTATCTGCACACATTTTTTTTGAATTCCAGAATTTAAAAAATCGCGAGATTAACGACATTTGAAAAAATGGACATTTTCGTTCTCGAGTTTATAGAAAACGTAATTGCAACGGTAAACGAACTGCAGATTTGGTTATTCTGCATTGCTAACTAAATAGTAACTCACTCTCAGCTCTACTTCTACCACTACAAGCAAAAGGAATGCTGAACAAAACGTGCCTATAGTGAAGCCACATTTATATCCAGAAGAAAAAGAAGGGCCCATCTCAGCATTTGATCAATGAATCAGGAAAACTGGACAAAAATCTGATCGAGATGAGGGTCATTGACCCGGCGGCTGAAGTAGACTACTTGTTGCAGGCGTATTAAATCTTTTTTTTACTTTCCCGTATACGTACTTTCCCGTCCGTAAAGTGATGACATACGGAGTGATATACGCAGTATAGGGAAAGATATGTAATGCAAAAAAAAACGGCGAATTTTCGGCGGGAAAATATCATTGCCGGGCGCTGATAACGGAAAAGTTGATAAATCGAGTTGCTAAATTAAGAAAAAAAACTCTAACACGTGGTGTAGCCAGAATCCTTTTTTTTTTGTATCTCTGATTGCGAAAAACCGATTGAAAGCAAAACGTGCGTCTGACCGTCCGTCTCTGAACACTACTAGCGCCTAAACGATTGGTACGATTTTTTTCAAAATGGATATTCCCGCTCTGTCTGGTCTGAGTCGAAGCTTTGAGATTTGGAAAAAGATTCTTCTAAATTTGAGGGTACTTTACATGAAGCCGCCCGGACTTTTCAAAAACATTATATTTGCGACATTTTTGTAACATTAACATATTAATATATTTGCGAGATATTTCAAACATTATTATATTTGCGAGTGTAAGTGCTTCAAATAACTTTCAAATAAAGCATTTTGAAAACTCAAAAATTATCTGTGAAAAGGAGCTTCAAATTTCGCGTATTTAGTAGCGCTTAAACACCATTTTCTTTAAAAGGGCTCAAAAATTTTAAAAGAGATTTTCCATTTTCGAAATTTTGTGTTCTTAAATATTCTAAAATGATTATCTTCGTTCTGCCATTAGGAAACCGAAAAATTAAGAAAATATAAGAAAAATGTACTTTGGGCGATAGATAGCAGCAGGAAGGAGTATGTGCAATCCCAAATAGCTAGCCCAGACGCAAGGAAATAGAAAACTAGTACAGTAAAATCGGTGCCATTCTGTAGCACCACTAGTTGATTACACTGGTCTACATAATTTTTGCTGACTTTAAGATAACTGCTGATCTTTGTTAATTTGAGGGTTCGGAAACCAGAAATCATATCCATTTTTCACCATCACGACAGGTTTTTCCACAAATGACGATTTCATATCTTTTCAACTCTTGCAGGTGCCTGTATTAATCGATAATTAATATCGATATTAATCGATCGATTATTTAACACTATTTTGCACAACCACATTAGGTTTGTTCCAGGAAATAGAAATTTTATAAATGTTTCTGTGTTGATTTAAAAATATCAATTTAATGTTATTTTTTAGTTATTGACTGAGATGAAAAATGGGTGAAATTCGTAGAAAGTGTAAAAATGATTCTCTATTTTCGAAACATTTATATCCCTTTATCCTGAATTTAGGCCTCATGAAACATCTATTAGTTTGTAAGTCATCAAACATATGTATTGTAATGGAACCACCCACGTCGGGTGCCGATTTATGTAATGAACCCGGAGGGGGGTCACATCACAGAGTTGGAAGCGCCGTCATGCTGAAAGTCCGACGGTCGTTCCCGGACAGCAGAGAGCACACGCTGAATTTGTTTGAAGGCGCCAAGCGCATGCGCACTTACCTGCTATCCATGCGGCTGGCGTCGAGCGTCTCAGGGGTGAGTGCCTGGGTCGAAGGATTGCATTTGCTTTTGCTAAAGGTAGTAATAATACACTTTTCTTAGGTTTTGAATTTGTCACCCGGCAAAAGGGCGGGGACACATTTATTAATAAAAATCTGTTTGTTTGAAAACGAGACACAGTTCTTGGCGGTTTTCACAGGCTACTGTTAAGTGATGACGGTGAACACTTATATAATGGTGATGAGGTTGCAGTTACGTCATCGCGAACGGGATTGCTCGCCTACCAATTGGTTGTCGCGGCCGACCCTCAGGGGCGACGCTGGAGCGTTGTTGGAATGCGCGTCTGATGGTCGCAGTGGCCGCGGGGATGGATGCTTCGGCGCGCGAAAAGTCAGCGATGAGCATCCGCGAAGCGATGACTTGAAGCTGGCGCGCGTCTCAGGTCGTCAAACGTCGCCTGGACCGCAAGTGATGTTGAAAGCCAAACGTATGGCTATGCGCTCTTGTAACTGATTAGAGGGTGTGGATTCCTTTAGTCCCAGGCTGGCATGCGGAATAAATTCCGATGCTGAGTGAAGGCTGGGCGGATCTCGTAGCAAGCGGAACAATGTTCGTCTCTCACGAACTGCTGCTACTCTCTCCCGTAACTTTTCTGCTCATAACCCAAAAAAGCCCTTTTTTCGAGCGTTTCCGTTCACACGGCCTCGTTCCCCTCCCTTTCGCACCGCGCATGAGTTTTGTCACGTGCTTCTGCTAAGTGTTTGATAGGCCAGTTTGCTAGGTTCCAGAATCTTCTATTCTTCTGGTTACATGATTGGGTAGGATGGGCATCGCCATGTCGCGACCTTCGCCTCCTGAACATCTCATTGGGTGGCATTGTCACGATCGGGGGAAACGCACCCGGGGCTTCCCTGCTGTGACAGTTGTGTTTTTATTAGGCCTTAGGGATTATGGTACAGCGTGCTGGCGCACGTGTCCCTAATACGGTTGTTCCAGAAGTCTATCATTTGCTGAAGACACAAAGAGTGCTAAATTTATTATTCTAGTTCGGGATTCCCTGGAAACCTTATACGCAGCTGGGCGGAACGAATAGGCAAGGCGGGAGGCCCTGTCGTTCGCCCGAGCTTCTGATAATACGGTGTAACGCTGGGAGGGGGGGGACGATGTGCGATGGGTCCTACGATACATCGCAGTATAGTGAAATGTAACTGAACTACCTATTGTCTTCACAGGTAAAACAATAAAAAACACCAGCTATTATAAGGGCGGACTCGTGATAGGCCACGATACGACCCATTCCGAAAACATTTACCTTCCGCTTAATCGGGCACTTAAAGCTAAATTAGTCCTCAAATATTGTGCTGTTGGTAAGCACAAACTAAACATGGCGACTAAATAGAATGTATTTTTGAGGAAATTGACGTATTTGACGTATGTTATTCGCGAATTGCTGAAAAACGAAGCATCTGATGGAATTATACTTTTCATTAGTCTATTCGCCATTAAATTTCGGGCAAGGACACTGGTTTTGAGAAATATCTGGCTCATGTCAAAAATCGCAAAATTCAACTGGGGGAGGTCGTTGAAATTTACCGTTTTAATGACAAAAGACTTGGAGGAAAATGCCCATACTTCCAAAACTATGGAAAATATGTCAATTCTGTAGGCAAAAGCTAATATCGAAATTTAATATAATTAAGAAAATGCCATCATTTGCCGCATGCGGACGATAAACGCCGTATTGAGATCCTTTAGGACGATAAACGCCCTATGGACACCCGTTTCCAAAACTGGTGCTTTTCCAAGAAGTCGAAAATTATAGTCAACTTTGACTCTCTCTAGCTCCTAAAACAGTGCAGGAGCTCCTAAACAAACCTCTACAATGCCGGTAATTTACATGGGAAATTATAGGTTCTCTTTATTTTGTAGATAATATAGAAATGTGCTATTCTTATGAACTGGTTAAACTGGTTGATTGAGAGTTAATACTCTCTGCAACTTTTCCCAAGATTGGTTTTTCTGGGAAGGGCACCGCCCTGGAGCCCATTGAGTGCAGCCGCCACTGATAGGAAATGTCTTTTCCGTTTTTTGATACACTAACTAATGGATGCCTCAAACACTCTTCATCCACTGCCTCATCGCCTTTTTACATCGTAATATTTCTTCCTACTTGTCCTTTAAGTCTGCTTCTGCTAGGCGAATCTGCGCTGCTTTACTTGCTGGGGTCCGGTCAGGGACAGCGCTAGGTTATTTTGCGCCTCAGGCGAAATTAAATGTTTGAACAGGCAAATTGACATGAAAAACTACTACATTACAAAACAACGTCTTTTCATAAATGTAGCACAAAGTTACAGTTCAATAGCTATAGTTTTCACCTTTAAAGTGACACACATAAGTGAATGCTATAAATAAAGAAGATATATAACATCAAAATTAAACACAATAAAGTCTCAAATGCATATTATCTTATTAATACACTTAGGACGAACTCAAACTTCCATTGTTTTTTAGTTCACCGTATACATACCGTATTTAGTCATGCATGTTGGTTCTCTCAAGAAGTGTTCTATTTATTCGCTCTCGTAAACCCACTTCAAGCGCTGCCTTTTTCTAACAGTATTGATAGCGGTTTGTCACGTGATGTAGCATTCATTCAGACATCGCGTCTGTCGAAGAACTCTGATGTCAAAGGGCGTCTGGTCCTTGTAAACTCTTCCAGACGTCAGAATCATTGCCAGGGTCGAAAGCACAGTTTATTTTTAACACGAAATTTTACCCAGACCTTTGCATCAGCATCTAAGGAGGTCCTGAACTTGCGGAGACGTTGCGAAGTCAAACGGCGTCTTGTCCTTCCAAATCTATCCCCAAGTCTTGAGGTGCCTCCTGGCGCCGGCCGCGAGGAGCGCGCGCAACGTTACCTCATTGTTATTGAACGCCGCCCCGTGCAGAGGAGTCCCTCCAAGCGCATTCCTCGCGTCGACGTCGGCGCCCGCGCGCAGCAGCAGCTCCACGCACCCACCGCTGCGGTCCCTCCCCGCAGCAAAGTGCAACGCGGACCACCCACCGCAGTCGACAGCGTTCGCATCTGCGCCTCGTTGCAGAAGGAGCGACATCACGTCCGCGTCCGCACTGAAGGCTGCATTAATTAGAGGAGTGTAACCATGTTCATTAATGTAGTTGACATCGGCACCTGAGTTTATGAGGCGTCGTACGTCACTTAGTCTCCTTGTTCTGCCGCCTCGCACAACTGCTCTCCCAGGGGGGAGGGAGAGGTTAGTGCCCTCTCCCTCCTCAACTCCGCCCTCCCGCATCCGGAGCTCCACCCGCTGCCTCGCGCGTTCGTTCCTCGTCGGCCGCTGCGCTGGTGGCCGGCGCCTGAGGAAGTGGGGGTGGGGGAGGGGCGCTCCACGCTGCTGCCCCTTCCGCCACCGGTGCTTCGCGGGCGCTGGCGGCGGAGGTGGCAAGGGACGCACGTGCAGATCGGGGCTCCTCAGTGGCGCAACAGGGCCTCAACGCGAGGCATAAACGTCTCCAACGCGCTCTGCAGAGAGGCCTCAACATCGTTCATTCGGCCTTCGAAGCGTTGGATTCCTCCTCCTCCAGATCCCTCCTGATCTGTCGTTCTTTCTTCCAAAGCGGTCAGACGGTCCCTGGGTCTCTTGATGTTGCTGCTGCAGAGCGAGTATAGCGTCGTCCTTCTCTTCTAGCTTCCGATCCATCTCTCGCAGCGCTGCCGCCGCCCTCTCCTCCTGCAGGCGCAGGGCCTCCTGCATCCTCTCCTCTGCCTCCTGGACCTTGCGCTCCGCCTCCTGTTTCTGCACGCGCAGGGCCTCTTGCAACTGCGCCAGCCCTTGCGCCAGCCCCTGCGCCAACATCCGAAAGGCGTCGCCTACGGCATCCACGCCATCTGCTGAGCCATTCTCGCCAGCACTTCTGGGGACTCGCCATCTCTTTTCTTCGGCTTCTGAAATTCATGAAAAAATCGAAAATTCAAGACATTGAAAAATTCAGTTTAAAGTGGAAATAACTTTCAAACAACACTGTGTTAACGTCGTCATGTATTATTTAAAAGTTCACTTTTCTCAGTAAATGTGGGAATCAAGTGATTTAGGATTGTGTGAATCATAAAGTGCAAAACCTGCTGGCTACAAAACTCCTGTTTAATGGAGGAAAGTATTTAAAATTAAATGCATTAAATTGCGCCCCAGAAGAAGACAAATGTTGGCGACTCATTGATTTATTTCAGTATTAGGAAATAAAATTACATTCATAAGTAATATCACGAGAAGTGCTGTGCTAGCCGGTAAATTCACGACTCGGGTAGCGAGGAGTGAATTTACCGGCTAGCACAGCACTTCGAGTGTTATTTAGTGTGACTACTTCACGAATAAAAACATTACATGATTTGAAAGGATAATTTAAATCACAGGGAATTACGAAAAAGGGAAATATTACTCAAAATTACAATCGAAAAATGAAAAACTTTCATTCAGTTCCGACTTATCACTGCCTCCTGGAATAACTTATAATCAAGTAACATTTGAATAAACAGTTTAATGCAGAAAATGATTTCAAATATGTTTCAATTTTATGGTAATAAAAGTTTCGGATAACAATTATAACAAGGCTACTGTCAAGAACATTTATTAAAAGCACAATCATTAAAGTTGTAGGAAATTGGTTTCCAAGTCTTGGTCTTCCATAGAAGTATTTGAAATGGAAGATGTACAAGATGAATTAGCAGCGGAATTTGTCATTTTCGAATGGATTGAACACACGTGTATACTCATTAAAATATTTTCCTGAATAATTTTGATTGTAACGTTCCACGTAGTTTTGATGGCATATTCTTTGTACTCTTCACAATCTTATCTTCGAATATTAATTGCCTAAAACATGTGTAATTTCTTCATTTGTAGTTTGTGCTGTCCATTTGTATTTTCTATCATGACAAAATTCTTGAAATTTCTTCCACACACTTTTTTCTGTTCCTTTCGCTGTTTTTCGGCACTGAATCTTTAATAATAGATTCTATTTCAGAGTTTTAAACATTACCAAAACCACACATTTTAATATTATATTGATGCACAAGAGCTATTTTGGAGGTGAAACAATTGCTATCGTTATCTTAAAAAGGTAAACAAAGGTTTTACAGCGATAAAAAAGGTAAACAAGCTGATGGCGATAAACATCTGGGATTGATTTAATTTGAATATATCCAGGCTTACCATTGGCTAATTACGACGCGGACAGACATGAGTGAAATAGTCACTACAAAATTTTACGTTAAATGAAAATACGACTATTTTACAAAAAGATATCGCGGAAATAACCAATCTCTTTGTACTATTTATTGTTATTCAAGTGCATATTGGTTTTGTGGTAAAATGTCGTTTGCATTTTAAATTAAATGATCACAGATGTTGTCATTGCCAACAATATTATTGTTTCAAAGAGCAGCTTTCGATGGCTTAGCCTTTATAGCCAGTTTCTAGTAGAAGAAATATAAACAAACAATTTGTTAAACAATTAAAAAAAGATTAAAACAAAACATTAGGATGGGAAAATAACTAATCATTTACAAACAGAATTAACATTTTATAAAATGGAAGAAAAATAAAATAGGTGGGTGTTAAATAATTTTATATTACAGTAATTTTGGAATAATTTTGATTACAACTCAAGATATTGGATATGTTACTAATGTAATGAAGGCTTCTAACTTTCCTTCAAGTGAACTCAGCGTGCAAATATTTGATTTCGATTGTACTTTACCAAGATATCTCTGTCTGTAGTTATCCCGAACTCGGGCAAACTAGCAATGGGACTGATAAACATCACAGGAACCTCAGATTACATACTCACAACGACTGACATGCTACATTACCAAGATAATATTTCCGATAGGCTTCTGATAAGATTGTTTTCGCGTGAATCAATTTACTTCCCGCAACTTTACTCGCGCGCATGAACATAGTGAATTGGTGAAATCAAAACATCCGTTCGAAACTTCCAACACCTCCGTTTCTTTGAGCTCTGTTGAAAAACATCAGTTTTGAAGAAATTCGCCTGAGCGGATTCGCTAGTGTCGGTGATTTTCTCCATTATTAATATTCCTTGATCGAGTTTACAGATTTCACTGCTCCTTGAAGATGAAACCGATGTTTTTATTCTGGGAGGTATTGTACATGAATTTGTAGGAAACATCAATTAGCAAAGATAAATTCTCAACCGCTGTAATAGGATTCATTCTACCAAAACGATTGTTATCTTTCGGGGATATTCAATCGCTAATCTTAGAATTGAAGACGGGCTTTTCCACGAAGATAGGAAGAAGTGGAATGGAGATTTTTGTTGCAAAATGCTAGTCCCGTAGGTTCATCTTACACATTATCGCAAATTAAAATTAATATCATCCTTGCCTGTTTTGGCTACACAAGAAAAAGGTTAAAGAAAGTCACTGTCCAAAGAAATTGGGCAAATCAGACTCCTTTTAGAATTTATAAGGAAAAGAGGCACAAATAACAATTAATGTTGAAATAGGCTATTTTTTCGCTAAAAAATTGTCTGATTTTAGATCAGATTGTCCTAAAATGTATATATAAAAAACTTCATTAAGTAGAAGGTACGCTGAAAAAAATAGGTTTTCACCTAAATATCCGCGGTGTATTAATAACAAATTAACTGAAATACTTCGCAGTTTTGAAAGTCATATGGCGATCCAACAATTGCATCTCATTACTGGGATTATATACAGGGGTTTTTATTGCACAAAGTAGTAGAAGCACTTTACCTGTTGTAGTGCGGTGAGTAGAGAGAGGTAACTTGTTCCGCTGTCGGATGAGGGAGCAGACGAAGTCCTTCGGCGCCTCAGACGGAATGAGAGATCGATTGCTGATAGCAGCTGCCTTATGCGACGCGTAATCTCCAGGGTCGGCGGTCGAGTGGACACAACTCGTTTGCTGATTGGCCGTGGCCGCTCAGGTGATGAACATGAAGCATTGCAGCTTGTCCACCACAAACACGTGCACATCGCGTGGTATCGATTACGTTGATAACTATGTGATCTATTTTTCAATGTACATAACAATTATTCCAATATCGTATGCAGTGAGTGTCAAGGAACATCAGTAATCTACCGGGTGGTCCATTTAAATTCGGGAACCTAAAATTTCAGACTGCCCGCCAGTCAGTCGCCCGTCAGTCCATCCGCCCCGGCTTCCGCCCGCCAGACCGCCATTCACCCGCCAGACTGCTCGAGCACATGTCAGCCCGACATCCCGTCCGCCCGCCTGAGTACCTGCTCGCCCGCCCGTCACTCCGCCCCATCCACGCGGCCGCCGCCCCCCATCCGCCCCCAAAGCGCCCGAGCGCCAGTCCTAGCGTCCTCCCCTTCTCCGCCGACTCCGTCCGCCAGACGGGCTGTTCGCTCTTCTGCCCGTCCGCCCACCAGCTTCTTTGCCTGTCAGTCTGGCAGGTCGCCCGAGCGTCCGTCCGCCCGCCAGCCCCTTCGTCCTTCCGTCCGCCAAGTCGCCCGAGCGCCCGTCCGCCCTCCAGCCCCTTCGTCCTTCCATCCATCCGCCAGATCGTCCGAGCGTCCGTCCGCCAGGCAATCTCTTCGTCCGTCCGTCCGCCAGTTCGCCCGAGCGCACGTTCGCCCGCAAGCCCCTTCGTCCGTCCGTACCTCCGCCAGATCGTCCGAGCGCCCGTCCGCCGCCAGCCCCTTCGTCCGTCCGTCCGCCAGGTCGCCCGAGCGCCCGTCTGCCGTCATCCTCTTAGTCCTTCCCTCCGCCGGGTCACCCGAAAACACGTCCGCCCGCCAGCCTCTTTGTCCTACCCTCCGCCGGGTCACCCGAACAACCGTCCGCCCGCCTGCCTCTTTGTCCTTCCGTCCGCCAGGTCGCCCGAGCGCCCGTCCGCCGCCAGCCTATTCTTCCTTCCGTCCGCCAGGTCGCCCGAGCGCCCGTCCGCCGCCAGCCTCTTTGTCCTTCTGTCCACCGGGTCACCCGAACACCCGTCCGCCCGCCAGCCTCTTTGTCCTTCCGCCCGCCAGGTCGCCCGAGCGCCCGTCCGCCCGCCAGCCTCTTTGTCCTTCCGTCCGCCAGGTCGCCCGAGCGCCCGTCCGCCGCCAGCCTCTTTGTCCTTCTGTCCACCGGGTCACCCGAACACCCGTCCGCCCGCCACCCTCTTTGCCAGTCCGTCCGCCAGGTCGCCCGAGCACCCGTCCGCCGCCAGCCTCTTCGTCCTTCCGTCCGCCAGGTCGCCCGAGCGCCCGTCCGCCGCCAGCCTCTTCGTCCTTCCGTCCGCCAGGTCGCCCGAGCACCCGTCCGCCGCCAGCCTCTTTGCCAGTCCGTCCGCCAGGTCGCCCGAGCCCCGCGAGGAACTCTGTTCATACTGGTGGCAGCCTGCTCCTGGTGTGGAGCTCTTGCGCCGGGTGTTTTCGGTTTGTTGTTGCCACAGGTGCAGATCACCGTATGGTTATCCCATTTCTTAGTGTCTGCTTGAGGTAATCAGCGCATTTGTGTCTTTCTTCGTTTATGTTTTGTAGCTTGAAGAAATTAATTATTATTATTTTCAGTTTATTTGCAGCTTGAAGAAATGAAATGGCGTTATTGGCGTCGTTCCTGATCCTACTACCCGTCCTTGCAGGCGCCGGGGTCTCTTCATTTATTTTGTACAATGTGAATATATACAGGATACAGACATTATTTACAGAATATATAAAATCAGGGGTTGTAAGATTTTGTTTTGTGTAATAATCCTAAAAATTTAAATCTAATTTGATGTGAATAGTTTCTATTGTCTTAATTCTATCTTAATTCTAACCTAAATCTTTTGTTTGTGTACAATGTATACAATATTTGTTTAAGTTTACTAAAGGCTATTTTCTTAATTTTAAGTTAATTATAAACTAATCTTAAATTCTAAATCTAGTTTTATGAACATGATTTACATTTTTACAGGTTATAGATTTTCAATTTATGCCAGGGCGAATTTGGAGTAATGTAGTAAAATTTGCAAATATGTATCAAGATATTTTTTATTTGTTCCTAAAGGGCGGTTTATGGGAAAGTGCGCTCAATGAAGGGGAGAATCAGTGATAGTTTATCGAGGATTGTTCCTGGGCCGCAGAGAATGGTCATTATGTCTTTTATTAAATTTATTAGTGAACGCGGAGGAGCTGAATAAGTTCTGTTATTTCGGAGAGGCCGCCGAGAGTTTGAATGGGTTGATTCAAGTTTTCTGTAGAATTTGCTGGTGGTTGGATTAGTCGACCGGTCGTGACGTCAGCAAAGCCGACCAATGGAGACCTAGTGGTGGTGGGGGTTTCTGGGGCTGATCCGTGGCCAGTTGTGACGTCAGTGCTTCTGACGAATGAAGTGTGGGTTATGGTGGGGTAGCAAATCCCTGCAGCGCTGGAAAAGCGGTCATTTGCGGAGGTATTTGAGCCAATCCGGGGAGTGGTTATTGCTGTGCGGCCAGTGAAGGTCGCGGGGAGTGGAGCAATGTTGTTTGTGCGGTTTGTTTGAGTTTGCTAAAGCCAAAGCAAAGGCGTAAGCCAAAGCCGGCATAGCTTCGTGGGGTACGAATGGTTTCAAAAGTTTTCCAAAACACCCACTTTCTGTCTTGGATAGCACATAGTCTTGGATAGCACAGTCTAGCACAGCATAGTCTTGGATAGCACAGACAGTCATGTCGCTGTTTTCGTGCACTTTCCTAGCTGATGAAACGAATTGAAGTCGAAACAGATGACATAGGCGTAAGCCAAAGAATATGTTTGCCTTTTTCACAATACCACTTCACGAGCAAACGCTCTCGGTGGATTCGACGGCCCCAAAGACGAAGTTTGTCAAGGGACTTTGCCGTTTTTCAAAACCAAAAGGCGAAGCTTTTGTGATTGGGGATGTGAGGCAAAATGGGATAAGACATAGACCCAGTTTTCCAATTTGTTTTCGAACTATTCGGTTCTCTTCAGCAAGGCGAAAAAACCTTGGAACTAAATTGATAGAAGCTTGTACTTCCCAAGATGCTAAAGCCAAACCAAAGGCGTAAGCCAAAGCCGGCATAGCTTCCAGACATCACCAAAATTGTTTGAGTTTGGGGGCGCCGTGTTTGGCGAGCGTTGGTGCAACGCTGCGAGCGTGCTGCTTTATCATAGGCTAGCGCAGGGCTTTCGCCATAGTTCGTCACGTGCGGCCCTCCTCAGTTAGCGCAGGTGGGCTGGTCGCCCTCCGCGCGCGTGCACGCGTCAAAAGAGTGGGCGCCGTCGCAGAAGAGACACGCGTGGTTGCGCCTGCACCCGTTGTGGAAATGTCCCCACATCTGGCAGCGCTTACAGTGTGGCCCCCTAACACTGCCACGGTGCTCTTCCCAGGTTATTATGCAGGAATTTGAGGTGGTGATGGTGTTGGCATGATTTATTTTCGCGTGGCCCATTTCAACTAAATACAGTTGTAGACTTTGGAGTTTTCCCCTGTTCCGTATATAGGGGCCTTTTCATTTCGCTGATGTGTTACGTTTTCAGGCCTTGTTGTCCAAGGCTGAGGGCAAGTTCGGTGGGGTGAAGACCGCCAGGTTGGCCTCGAATGACGAGTCTATGGCGTCGTTCGGTTGTGGCGCGTCGGAAAAAGAACTGCGCGTCACGGTTAAGGTTTTGCATGTTTTCCACAATTTGGATGATTTTCCCGTGATCTTGTTTACACCCTGGTTTTAGCGTAAAGAAAGCAGGTGTGGGGGTGCCGCGGAGGGGAGTGGTGAGATGTGGTGTCAAAATTTTTATGATTTCTGATACGTTGACTGGTTGTTGGATACATATTTCTCCAATTATATCTTTAGAGCGTTGTGGTTGAGCGCGGGTAGGCGGAGCGTTGAGGTTTGCAGGCTGCTGTCAGGTAGGCTGTTGCGATGTAGAGGGTGGGGTGCTTGGGTGGTGTGAGGGGGGCGGTTGAGTGGTGCTAAGAGCTGAAATCGATTTGATGTTGGCACGGCATCAGTGTTTCTTAATGTACTATATTAATTTTTTGTAACCTTCTTGATGTATTTGTTTAGCATTATTTACAGAATCAAACCTACCAGTGTATGGTCAACACCATAGAATCCAATAAGTATTTCGAAAAGAAATCTTACAAATAATCAGAAAACTACCAAATACAAAAACACCAGGACACGATAAAATAAATAATATGATACTAAAATAAGCTGTCCTCACCAGCAATAGCGTATATAAACAACATTTATATTTCATGTCTTAGAATAAGTCACTTCCTGTTTACTTGGAAACACGCAATTATTATTCCAGTTCCCAAACCGAATAAAAACATGGCAGACGTCAACAGTTACAGGCCAATAAATTTACTACCTTCTCTATCAAAAATTTTTGAAAAAAATTATCCTAAAAATTATTCTAAAAATCCAAACATATAGTATCTTCTAACGTCATATCAAAAGAACAATTCTGCTTTATGAAACGTATTTCAACGCAACATCTACTCTTAAGAATTTCCGAAGATTTATATTAGTCATTTCAAATAAATAAATAAATGTCTTTATTGGTGGCAAGGCTCTGGCTATTTAGCCTGCTCTTCCGCCTCACCACTTTCCAAAATTTTTATTACAGTTTATTTTATGATAAAAGGAGACCGTTCAATGAGAAATACGTACGCAATTTAGATGAAGGGTTTCTTACATGGGAAGCAGGAGTGAGAGCGAGGGAGGAAGACGTTGATAGAACAGGAAACGCACTCACAACATTTGTGTGTTTAAGTTTATTAATTTTACGTTAGGGAGATATTAAAAATTAGTCATAAATATATGAGAGTGAAGCACTTCGAGATTTAACTTAAATTTTGAAAAACTATTTTTTGACTCGTAAGTTGGTTACAGAAAAAAAATTAGAAGGAGCTTGTTTAACACAGTGGCAAGTTATTAAGTACTACTAATTGTTTGATAGAGCGTTTGAAGAAGCTGAAATTGCGTACGTATTTTTGAATTACCCCTAAAGAACAGAAAGGGAGGAAAACTCGTCAGCATACAAGCGAAAAACATCCAGTAAAGAGTTCAAGTCTTGAAAGAAAGAGAGAACGAATCTATTCGGTCATTAAAATTAGGTAAGTAAAAAAAGAAGAAAAAATAAATCATAAACGTGGATACGATCAAATTAAATCTAGGGAAAGTTTAGGAATTTAAACTTTTCTCCAAACTAAAAAAGGGCATATTTTAAAAATGTATGAAGTGTTACCAATTGGAATATTCTCAAGACTTGAAAACCTGACCCAACATCTTTCACACGTAAACCAACGATGTATACTACATTTATTCCTGGGACTGCAAACAAAGGGACCATCCCGGCATGCGCCTTAAGCGATTGAGTAAACCCAGGTAAACCTCAATCAGGATGGTGGCTGAAGGCCAAGACAAAATACTCTACCAAGGTCACAATACAAGTAAACAATTATGTTGTATACCAAATAAAACAGTACTTGGAAGTCTGCAAACAACAATTTATTAATCACCAAAATCCAAGAGAATAATCCAGAAAACGTTGCAAGGGGTCACGATATCAAGGAGATTTATTAATAGCCAGGTCTTTATACAAGTTACTAAAAGCCGTTAACCAAAGAATTACAAAACAGTCGTGCCAGGTACGATCACAGAGTCTGGTAATGTGTACGTAGAGCTGCCGAAACGGACTGCCGGGGTCCTAGCTCCGCGGCTGCCAAAAGGTCTTGCCACCCCTTCCGGGGAGGGGTGACGGCTCCGTGCCCCCTCTACTACCGGAGGAGAGAGGGGGCGCCTTCAACGCCTCGGTCGCTCGACTGGGGCGGCGAGGCGTATATCGATTCTCGCTGCAGTGGCGGGCTTCTGAAGTGCCCGCACTGGCGAACACTACACCCTCCCCACTTAATTGTGGGAGTATGGGGCGACGCGCTTCTGCAGGGGCGCGCTGCGGTGCCTGGGTGCTGCCTTCTACTACTGCTGCTGCCGACCAGGCAACTGACCCTGTCGCACCTCCCTCCCGGAGGCTGCGTCCTATATTTCGGCGTTGGTGCCGTGGTTTTGGTGCTGGTGCTGGCCTGTGGCGCTGCTGACGGGCTTTTGGAGTGCCCGCATAGGCGGACACTACAAATTACAGTGCAAAAAAAATGCAAAGTAGGAATGAAAATATTTTGAATTTAACATTATGTCTTAACGTATAGCAATAGTTGTAGGAAATGATGAACTGAAACAGAAAAATTACAAATTACTAAACACATTTAGACATGAATTAAAGCATAGAAATTATATTGTGAGTATATACACATGTGAGCACATGGACGCATGCACATCACGTTGTACAATTAAGCAAATGCACAAATGCACAAATATGTACTCATAGCATAGGTATGCACACATGTGGGTGGGTACTGTAGTAAACGTGAGGTATGAATTGAAGGGTAGTTCCTCATATGCTATTTAAAATGATTGAGGGAGAGTACAAATTGGTTATAAAATCAAATAGCTAGATTATGGAGTAATTAAACTATTTCATAAGAGGATAAATGTACAATGAAAAAACAAAACAAAAAAAAGTATGTGTGTCACAGAGATTTGTTCACTTTTAAGGTTGAATACTTAGATAATGTGATTAAAAAGAGAGGAAAAGAAAGAGTGATTGACCTAGAATGATAATTTAGAGAATGAGAGAAACGAAACAAAAATAGCAGGGATTTTAGTGATCCGAAAAGAGAGAAAGAGAGTAAGAAAAGGAGAGAAAAAAAGAGAGAGAGAAAAGGAAATAGAAAGAGATAAATATGAGAAAGGTTAGATGAGAGGTGTTTATTTGAAAAATGGGATAGAATGTTGTACGATAAGATTGGTATAAGAATGAGAATCGTCACCGTGTCAAGGCAGTACGGCGTCCCTAATCCTTAGTTTTTGCTGACGCAGTAGACGTACAGCTGGCAATGTCCCGGTAACAGAGTAATACTGTACTGGTACGCAATAATACTGTCAATACCCTTAAGTAATATTTTCATGAATCCAGTTTGTGACTTCTTTTTTAAACTTTTGAAAAGTACTGCTATTTTTTATAGTAGAGGGAAGATTGTTCCAGGCACGGATGGCAGTAACAGTGAATGATTTGCTAAAAGTAATGGTATTGTGATGCAGAATACAAATAAGGCCTGACTCTCGGGCACGATGTAGCTTCATTAATTGAAAACGTAGTAATAGGTTGCCATGATGAGTGCTGTTTAAAATCCTGTAGAGGAGGAGAAGGCAGTGAAGTAAACGCGTTTTATCAATGGTAAGAATTTTAGACTGTGCGTAAAAAGTTGAAATATGGTCGTATTTCTCAAGGTCGAAAATAAAGCGAATACATGCATTTTGAGCTACTTGTAACTTGCGTTGCTGCTTTAAATTTATGTCAATCAAAAGGAAATCGCAGTAATCAAAGTGAAGCATAAGGAGTGATTGTACAAGTGTCTGACGAGTTTTTGTAGGTAAAAGAGTACGCATGCGTTTTAAAACATGCAGGGACCCGAATACTTGTTGACATATTTCATCAATTTGAACATTTCAGGTTAGAGTATTATCCATTTGCACACATAAATTTCTCATATCATTATGGTAGAGGAGTTCCATTTATGCAAATGTCAGGGAGGGCATAAAGTGATAACTTTTTTAGGGAGTTTCTGGAGCCGATTACAAGACACTGAGGTTTTTTGGGGTTTAGCAGTAGCCCCATTGATGATGACCAAGAGGAGAGTGACTGCAGGTCTTCGTTGATTTTTTTTAGCAAGTTCGGGAACGCGAGAAGAGGGTCCGCTAATATACATTTGGAGATCATCAGCATACATATGATGACAACAATTTTTTATTGATTTGCCTATATCATTAACATAAATTAGGAAAGCGAGGGTCCTATCACTGAGCCCTGTGCGACGCCGCGTGCTAATGGCAAGGTACAAGACGCAATGTCACCGCACACAACTTTTTGTTGCCGTTCTGATAGATAGTTGGAGAACCATTCGAGTGTAGGTGTGGCACATTACTTTGCTAACAAAATATCATGGTCGAATGCCTTACTAAAGTCAAGAAGGACAAGAATTGTGATTTTACCATTATCTATTGCAACTCTGGCATCTTCAATCACATTAAGGAGCGCAGTCCCTGTGCTGTGGGTCTAAAGCCTGACTGGTTTTCATTCAAAATACTGAAATTTTGAAGGTGATGTTCGATCTGTTTCCTGACGATCTTATCGAGAACTTTTGATAATGTAGGCAAGATACAGATGGGACGGTAATCAACAGGTGTCATAAGATTTGCACTTTTAGGGAGAGGAAGGACCAATGCTGTCTTCCCGGTCGAGGGAAATTCGCCGCTCAATTATAGGTAATTATAGGTAATAATATACGTCGTATAGGGAAAGTTATGTAAACCTGCGCGAAGAAACGGTGAATTTTCGGCAGAAACCAATTGATTGCCAGACTCTGATTACGAAACTAGTGGTGGCACCGAATGGCACAGATTAGTTTCCCGTATTAGTTTTCTATTTCCGTTGGTCTCGGCTAGCTACTCGAACTTTCCCCCTACTCTGGCTTGCTGCCATCTATCGTTGCCAAAAGTACACTTTTGACATTTTCTTAATTTTTCGGTTTCCTAAAAGAAAACCGAAAGTTCATTTCGGTGTATGTTTTTTTTTTAAATTATACAAATGTATTTGTTTAAGATCTCTCACATCGATAATATGCACATTTACAGCTAATTTGTAAAGACTATTGTTTTTGTGAGTTAAAGTGATTCAAGTGACTTGTAATGAAGGTTTTCAACAACAAACGTTTTCTGTTAGAAAGAATTTCAAATTTCGAATTTACAGTTGCGCATAAACACCATTTTCTTAAAACCGGCTCCAAATTTATGAAAGTAAATTTCCATTTAGGACCAGGTTTTACTGTCCTTTAATGTTCCTAACTTAATATTTCCATTCTAGTATTAGGAAAGCGAAAAATCAAGATAATGGCAAAAAAATATATTTTGGGAGACGATTGATGGCAACTTGCAAGAGTATGTGACAAGTTTGAATATCTATCCGAGACCAAAGAAATAGAAAACTAATACGGGTAAGTCTGTGCCATTCAGTAGCACCACTAGTTTCTTCCAACTATTCGTACAGATAGTGCTAGTTGCAGTTTACGATGACCGAAAATTAATGTTGGTGTATTCCTTTGTTTTTGCAAAAATTTAATAAATGTACCTTTTTTAAATTATATTTGTTGTTTTTAATACACCCAATTCCACCAATTTGTATACATTATTGAATTTCAGTAGAAACGCTTCAAACAACATCGAATTAATTATTTCCATTACTCAATAGTTTTCTGTGAAAGAAAAGGATCAAATTTCGCATATAAAATAACGCTTATACGCCATCTTCGTAAAAAGGGCTTCAAATTTTTCAACAAAAATTATTATCTATGAAGAGGTTTTACTTATATATTTTGTTCTGAATATAAATGGTTTTTTTGCCACTACGAAACCGAAGAATTGAACAAAAGTGAAGAAATGATGATTAGGCTGCGAAAAATGGCAGCTAGCAAGAGGATGGAAAGCGACAGAAATGCTAGATGCGGCGAAAGCAATTAGAAAACTAACTTGTACGAGAAAGTCTGTTCCACTCTGTAGCATTACTAGTTTTTTTTAAGAGAGATTATCTGTGTGTTTTTCCGCTTACAAATTTTTCATGTTTTTATAAAATAGGAGCTCAGGGTAAGTTTGGTAACTATATAACTATGGAGATGCATTAACTTTCTGAGTCAGATGGATAGCAAGATTTCCTGCCATAGTCCAATGCAAATCACATGTATTGATTCTAGTAAGTATAAAACATTTCGATTTTTTTTTCATAAACATGACATTCGTGTTCACTGTGAATAGTAATTGTAATGTTCCCAAAATGTAAGATTTTCTGATTTCTGATGTAAGACTTTCTGATTGAAAGAAAGTTTTTTGGCAATTTCCATTTCCCATATAGTGAATATGTAGAACTTTTTCAACTTTTCTACAGCTCTTTATTTAGTACAAAGTGATCGCAATGCTACAGATCGCTAGTTCAAATTTATATTTAAATCCCTTCTATTCCTTCAATTTCTGAGCTGGAGTATTATTATTCAGTGCTAATTCTCCCTCAATTGAATTGCGTTTCAGAATAGATTTTACTGAACTTTTAGAGTCAAATATAATACATTTTTGTAGCATACGAGTTTCCAAGCAAATAGGGACAAAAAAAGGAATACTAAAACTCAAAAAGGAAAATAATATTTATTTTATTAATCACATACAATACATTAATCAACACATGCACTCTTACTTCGAAATATTAAGGATACCTGTCATCAATAATGTGTTATCTTTGTGCGTGAATGATCTTCATCTCTATTAGCTTGTACGTGCAGTTTCCTTTGTCATTTGAGAAAATGCTCAGGTGCTCCTCTAGGAAATCTGTACATATTATACATCTGCCACATACGTTGTATATGTTTCTATTGTTTTTTAAAAAAATTAACTAAAGAAATTAAAATTGAAATTTTTTTTGTGGTTCAAGAAATATTGAGAGATAGAACTTTTTGCAATTCTTTTATTCCTTGAATGCTATTACTTGGGAAATTTTAAGAATTGAATATTTGTTCCTACTGTCCATCTGACCAATTTAACTGATCGTGATTGTGCCGGTAAAATCATTCGACAATTATTTTTGTACGATCGTGTTTAGTTGCAAAATTCCGAAAAATTAGAAACAATGACACTCACTGGTTCACTCATACTCTGTTTATTCTCGAAGGACCCACATCCGTTTATGCAAAAAAAAGACCCTGTTGCCAGTGGTATTGATAGCGGTTTGTCACGTGATGTGGCATTGATCCAGAGATCGCATGTGTTGAAGTACTCTGATGTCAAAGGGCGTCTGGTCCTTCTAAACTCTTCCAGACCTCAGAATCACTGCCAAGGTCGAAAACACAGTTTATTTTTAACATGAAATTGTACGCAGACCTTTGCATCAACATCGAAGGATGTTCCGAACTAGCGGAGACGTTGCGACGTCAAACGGTGTCTTGTCCTTAAAAACTCCTCCCCAAGGCTTGAGGTCCCTCCGGGCGCCGGCCGCGAGGAGCGCGCGCACCGCTTCCTCATTGTCATCGAACGCCGCCCAGTGCAGAGGAGTCTCTCCATCGTTACTCCTCGCGTCGACGTCGGCGCCCGCGCGCAGCAGCAGCTCCACGCACCGACCGCTGCGGTCCTTCCACGCAGCCAAGTGCAACGCGGACCACCCACTGCAGTCGAAAGCGTTCGCATCGGCGCGTCGTTGCAGAAGGAGCGACACCACGTCCGCGTGCGCATTGGAGGCTGCATTAATTAGAGGAGTAGAACCATTGTGATTAGTGTATTTCACATCGGCACCGTAGTCTAAGAGGCGTCGTACCTCATATAGTCTTCCTTCTATTGCCGCCTCAAACAACTGCTCTTGCTGGTGGGATGGAGGGTTTCGTGCCCTCTGCTTCCTCAACAGCGCCTCCCGCACCCGGAGCTCCACCCGCTGCCTCGCGCGTTCCTCCTCGTCGGACGCTGCGCCCTGGTGGCCGGCGCCTGAGTAAGTGGGGGTGGAGGTGGTGGAGGGGGGCTCCTCCCCTCCGTCCGTTGCTGCCCCTCCCCTCGCCAGCGCTTCGCGGGCGCTGGCGGCGGAGGTGGAGGCGGCGTTGGCAACGGACGCCCGACTAGACTGGGACTCCTCCAGCTGCCGCAACAGGGCCTCAACGCGAGGTATAAACGTCTCCAACGCGCTCTGCAGAGAGGCCTCGACATCATTCACTCTGCCTTCTAAGCGTTCCATTCGTCCTCCTCCAGATCCCTCCTGATCCGTCGTTCTTTCTTCCAAGGCGGTCAGACGGTGCTGGGTCTCTTGATGTTGCTGCTGCAGAGCGTGGATAGCGTCGTCTTTCTCTTCTAGCTTGCGCTCCATCTCGCGCAACGCCGTGTCCGCCCTCTCCTGCTGCAAGCGCAAGGCCTCCTGCATCCTACGCTCAGCCTCCTGTTTCTCCAGACGCAAGGCCTCCTGCAACTGCGCCAGCCCCTGCGCCAGCCCCTGCGCCAGCCCCTGCGCCAGCCCCTGCGCCAGCCCCTGCGCCAGCCCCTGCGCCAGCCCCTGCGCCAACACCCGAAAGGCGTCGCCTACGGCATCCACGCCATCTGCTGAGCCATTCTCTCCAGCACTTCTGGGACTCGCCATCTCTTTCCTGCTGCTTCTGAAAGTCATGAAAAAATAAAAATTTTAAGACATTGAAAAATTTATTTTAAAGTGGAAAACATTTCAAAGAACAATGTGTTAACGTCGTCTTGTATTACTTAAAAGTTGACTTTTCTCAGTAAATGTGGGGTAAAGTGATTTAGGATTGTGACTATCATAAAATGCAAAACCAGCTGGTTACAAAACTCCTTTTTAATGGAGGAAAGTATTTGAAATTAAATGCATTAAATTGCGCTCTAGAAAAAGACAAATGTTGGCTCCCCATTGATTTATTTCAGTATTAAGAAATAAAATAAAATTCACTACAAAATTTTACATTAAATCAAAATACGACTATTTTACAAAAAGATATCGCCGAAATAACCATTCTCTTTGTACTATTTATTGTTCTTGCAAGTGCATATTGGTTTTGTGCTCAAATATCGTTGGCATTTAAAACAAAATTATCACAGGTGTTGCCGTTTCCAACAATATTATTTCTTTCAAGAGCAGCTCTCGATGGCTTAGTCGTAATAGCCAGTTTCTAGTTCAAGAAATATAAACAAACAATTTGTTAAACAATTAAAGTAAAAGACTAAAACAAAACATAAGGATTGGAAAATAACTAATTAAAAACAAAATTAACATTTTATAAAATTAAAGAAAAGAAAATAGTTGGGTGTTAAATCATTTTAAATTACAGTAATTTTGGAGTAATTTTCTTCACAAATCAAGCTAATGTGATTAAGGCTTCTAACTTTCTTTCATATGAACATTTCGATTGTACTTTACCAAGAAATCTGTCTTTAATTATCCAGAAAACGGGCAAACTAGCAATGGAACTGATAAACGTCACAGGAACCTCATATTACATACTCACATCGACTGACATCACAATTTCAAAGTGAAGAATTCGAATAGGCTACTCAATAATTCTGTGGGGAAATTTTGTTGAATCTCGTTTATATTATTTGGAGCAAGGACCATTAAAATATTAACATTGATGAAATCAGTGGAAAATGCTTTAAAAATTACGGAAAAAGGTAAAAAAAATAAGAAAAATGAAAAAAATACATTCAAAATTTTTTGTGTGTCATAACTACACCGCAGAACGTCTTGCGTTTGTATATTTTTACTGATTGCGAACATCAAAACGAAATGAATGTAACTTTACCAATCACCAAAAATCAAACAAATACAGCCCATTTTTATTTCGTAGAATTGCGTATTGTTGGAATTTTTAACTGCGCAATTTAATGGATGTGGCATATATTGCAGGTATTTGATCAGAAATAGGTTGAAGTAAGATATTTTTGTGTTTTTCTCTTTGAAAAGAAAAGCGCAAGGCATGCCAATGCTACATTCCAAGGTAATATTTACGATAAGCTTCTGATAAGATTGTTTTCGCTTCAATCAATTTAATTCCTGCAACTTTCCTGCGCATGAACATAGTCTGCAGAATTTATCCACATTTTAGTTACCATTGCCTAGGTATAAGAGTTTTTCTCCCGCAAAATCACTGCCTTTCCCCCAGCATTCCATAACTTACTCTCTATTGCATAAGCAGTGGAGAGAAACAAATGAAACACTTCCGGGATGCGGATTTTCACATGTAGGAACATTCCGAGGTTAGCTGCGACTTCGTGCAATCGTATTTTCATTGATATTTCATCGTAGAACGCGCTCCATGCCCGGTCCTACCATTTCGAATTCTCTTCTCCGGACAGCGACTCAACTCAACCAAGCTATAGAGAAGTGTCGAAAATTTTTTCATAGTCGGGATTCGAACCTAGAGACTCTCCTTTCAAAGGCATTGCAGTGAGATCAGTTGATGGGCTGAGACACTCCTCCCCGTTCTATACATTACAAGAAAATGTTAATTTTTCGTCTCGGATGTGAAATGCAATTAAAATCACATTTAACAGAAAAATAGAATTACGAGTTGCGCATGTTGTCAAGGACTGAAAGGTTTGGACTTGACATCAAGGACACACTGCAACCTAGGAAATTGCGATAATGTTAGACTTTCATTCCGAAACCCAATAGCATTTGCAACTTAATTTTTTCTCTTGTCGAATCTTATATGCGAATTAAAGATAAAATATTATATTGCTAAAGCGATATTTTATCTATTTCTTAAAATCATTCTTTCTGATTACGATTATTGATTAATGATATTCATTAATGATAAATTTCCTCATTAACTAAGTTAATCAGTATTTTGATTCATTCAATAATTTATTTATCCACTGTTAAAGAATTAATTGTACTCGTCTGTTGTTTTTTTGAAAACCATGTGAAAACGTGTTAGATCCCCATTACTTCAAAAAATATAAACCAATGTTAGAAGACAACATACTAATATATTAGTAGAGGAAATTATGCTGCGCAAAAAATAAGTTACCTGAGCGAAAAGTCATCGAATTTTGTAAGAAAAACTCTTATATATAGGAACCTGTGAACGTGAAACTGGATAAACTCGTCGCAAAATTTAGAAAATATCCTCTAACAAGTGGTGTTACCAAAACCCATGTTTTGTGGGTCCTTCATACAAAATTTATTGACGGCAAACCGTCCGTTTGTCCGTCTCTCCCTCCGTCCGTCCGTCCGTCCAACTCTTCGTCTGTCCGTCCGTCTGTATCTCCGTCAGTACATCTGTCCATCTGTCAGTCCATTCGTCAATGTGTCTGTCTGTATTTCTGTCAGTGAATAACGCGAACGGTTAAACTGTTCAGCCGATTTTCTCCAAAATTAATATTCCTTGATCGAGTTTACAGATGTCACTGGTCCTTGAAGGTGAAACCGATTTTTTATTTTGGGAAGTATTTTACATGAAACTGTTGGGACAATTTCCAAAATTTCAAATAAATGACTCCATCGATTTTGATTAAATTTTGTAGTTGGATAGACTGAAGCTGTTTAAGAGAATGGCGCTGGCCTGAAGTTGATGGAAAATTCTGATTTTTCGAAAATTAAAAAAATCAATTTTCTTTTCTGGGTCTTCTTACAACTAAAATATTAAAGATAAGGTTTTCTATGTACAATTTTTCAAAAAATTGGGTATAGTGATATACAGACAATTTTTAATTTTGTTTGATTTTTTTCTCAAAAGCAGGTCCGTCGTTTTTAATGAAATTTTGTTGGTGGATAGTCTGTAGAACGTTTAAGAGAATAGTGCAGAATTAATGTTAGTTGAAAAATCTAATTTTTCGAAAATTGAAAAATGTTAATGTTTTTCTACAACTACAATTATGAAGATTTGATTTTTTCGAAATTAAATGTATTCATCAAAAGAAGATCTTGCAATAAGGTGGTTCAATTTTTCGAAAATACTATTTTTGATTAATTTGGCCTCAAAAATTGTCGACCGCTCCCAACTTATTGCGCTTCGTGATCGTAAAATGAATAGTGAAGCAAAAGAGTTGGGAGGTACGCAAGTTAGATTTTGTATATTATTTCAAATAATGTTTCTTTGTTCGTTTCTTCTTCGAGCTTTTGTTATAAATTTCAAAATTAATGTTTTAAACGTTTTTTACAACCCATTTTGATTGCGTCCTTTCATTGAGTTAAACATGAAAAGGAATAGATGATGTTATTTTGCTTAATAAGATGTGGAAATAAAAAATAAAGCATGTAAAAACTGAGTAATTCTGATATATCTAAAGATGTTTTGTTTAATTATTACATTTCTTCTACCTATTTTCATTTTCTTGCTAGCGGTATCAACAATGCTAATTGGCATAATATGTATCCCATACGAATTAGCTGTCATTGTTGCTTGAAACCCCTTGTAAAGCCGCACCGATTGCAGAAGGTCATAATGACTGCTGCCTTCTCTTTCGCATTAATATAAAGTGATAGTTTTATTTACAGATAAAACCCGCATCGTGTATTATTAGTATTTGTGTAATTTGTGTAATGTGCGTTAATTCACATTCTTTTCGCTTAATTTTGATAGAAAATGTAAGCGAGTAGTGTGTTCTGTTGTTAGCATCACAAGTTCTTATTGCATTATTTAAATGTGGTGCTGAGTATAACATCAGCAGCTGCTTGAATATTCTGAGGCACATTTTAACCAAGAAGAAAGCAACGCATTTAATGTTTTTCAGCTCTCGCAATTACTTACATTGGGCAAAAATCCGCGTACCAAGACTACTTCCAGAGTGTCTGCTTCAACCTCATGGGAACAGAAAAAGAACCCGGCAAAAAACCGTAAAAATTGGTGTGAGGTAAGATTAGGAATGACAGTGTCGTGCGCATGGCTTTCTTTTTTTTAAGTTAACGTTTATATCCGCCTGCAATTTACCTTATACACAGGGTATTATTATTTCTTTATCGCATGGTGGAATGAGTATCAATGACAGCGAAAATCGCATTAAATTGAGGCACAATATTGAAATATAAATCGGATTTTCAGGCGCAACATTACAAAACATTGCCTAATTCTTCATAAAGCTTATTTTAATGTATAAAATTAAATTATTATTACGAATATTTGCCTAATGCATCCATTTAACGTGACGATAATATAAACCCCGCCCTACTTCCTAGTCTAACATTGAATTTCTTTTAAATTTCAAACCTTAATTTATTAACTAGAAAACGAAATTTTAGGTTTAAAAAAATGTTTTTTAAGTGCCTAAAATAGATTCATTCAGCATCTCAGATAGGCTTTTTAAATCGTAGAATAGGCGCAAATAAGACCGAAAACACAAAACTCGCACATTTTCACAATTTATTATATAGGTTTCTGAAGATAGACAAGTAAATCAATATTATATGGAACAACTATTGTGATAGTACTATTAACGAACAAGATTAATTTTTTGTACTGTAGTTAGAATTATCCGTACCGTATTTTGCTACACAATACATTAACACTAAGTTTTAAAGAGAAAATGAACGTCTCAAATCGGTCAAGATCAGTTTATACGCTGAGAACGACCGTTCTACGTCAACAGGGATAAGATAATGAGCATACTTCAGGGGTAAGGTGAGTGCATACTTCAATCTCTGCACGTGTTCAACTCGAAGTAACATAGTAATGGGTTAATGTCACACCAGCCCTGAGGCAGACCATGACAAGGTCGGCGAAACATCGGCCACACAGCCTTCGCCGCGGCGTCATAGTTTTCTTAAACGTAGATTGTTTCACTGTCGATAGTTTTCGGTATTCCTGTAGTTAAATATCTATAGTATCGATATGTTCTCTTTTTCAATATATAGATACGGATAATATTTTTTGAGATAGCGTTTTTATTCAAATTCGTGCAAAATAAATTACTTCTTAAATGTATATTAGATTTTTCGTAATGAAACATGCATGAACAAGCTTTAATTATTAGCATAAACAAATTAATGGACAGATTCGAATCGGTGCCGATGTAAATCTTAATTTTGTAACAAAAGCGAATTTTGGTGTATGAATCTTTAATTTGGTGATATGTTCAACGTATCCGTTTTCAGTTGACCCCTTTTTTTCGACACGATTTCTCCCGCTTTGAAAAAATTCACTCTGAGGATACCGACGAAGCGGGTATGTGGAAGTATTGCCTGAAATGACCCAACTGGATAACCGTCCCAGAATATAATATCTTACTTAATGCTAAAACTATTAGGTTCATAATTCAGAAACATAACAATTTCTTGATTTATTGTTCTATACGCTTTTCTTGTCGGTTTTGAGAGCTCTCTGCATTTTTTGTCGACAAAAAGTTATTATCTTTATAAAACTGTCGACTTAAAACTATCGGCCACAGCATCGACAGTCAACGATAGTTTGATCTATCGATAACTATCAATATTTAAGAATTTTTACGGGCGTTACCCGGACAGCCAAGATCTCAACAAATTAACTTCATCTGCACAGTTCACGCTCTCATGTTCATAGCAAACATCAATAAGACTTATTGCAAGATACTTTTTCTGTAAGTTCACCTTTCAAATTATCGCAAATTTAAATTAATATCATACTTGCCAGTTTTGGCTACACAAGGACAAGGTTAAAGGAAGTAACAGTCCCATAAAATTGGGCAATAAAATCTTCTTTCAGAATTTAAAAAATAAAAGAAGCAGAAGTCACCTTTAATGTTGAAATAGGCTATTTAGGCGCTAAAAACATGTGGTTTAGTTCAGATATTCCTAAAATGTACATATCAAACTTCATTTAGTAGAAGTTACGCTGAAAACAGTATGTTTTTACCTAAATATCGGCGGTGTATTAATAACCAATCGAATGAAATACTTCGCAGGTATGAAGATCTAACAATATAATGATCTACCAATGTATTTCATTACTGGAATTACATACAGGGATTTTCATTGAACAGAGTGGTAGAGGCACTTTACCTGTTGTAGAGCGGTGAGTAGAGAGACGTTACATCTTCTTCCGCTGTCTGATGAGGGAGCAGACGATGTCGTACGGCGTCTCACACTGAATGACAGATCGATTGCTGATAACAGCTGCCTTATGCGGCGCGTAACTCTTAGCGCCAGCGGTCGAGTGGACTCTACTCGGCTCCTGATTGGCCGTGGCCGCTCAGGTGAATAACACTGCGCCTTGCATCTTGGCCGCCACAAACTAGTGCACGTCTCATGATTGTCGATCATCTGTATTATGATATGATCTATTCTCAAAGGTTAATCTCACTGATCCCAGTATCGGATAGTGAAACGAGTGTCTATGAACATCGGTAATCAATATCTGCCGTCCGCTCGTCCTCCTCTCCGGCGGGTCCGCCCGCCAGCGAGGCAGTTCGCCCTTCTGCCCTCCGTCCGCAGCTCTGTTCACTCGCCCACCCATCCGCCCGCCAGCCACTTTGCCCGTCCGCCCGACCAGTCGACAGCTCGTTAAGGGGATATGTAGGAAAAATCGACCAAAAATTCGATTTTCTGTTTTTATCGTAATAAAGTAGTTTGGAATCTTGGGAGTATTTTCCCAAATTTTTACGTTTTTCTGACGCCAGGAAGTGCCTTTAAAATTTAAAGGACCGTACCACCGTGCGGAGTTGCCACGCCCCCTTTGTGGGTCCCAACATTTTCTCTCTTCTTCTTGCTGGCGTTTTTCTTCAGAGGACGCTGATATGGCTTTTTTCCGTCAGGCAATTGCAAATGGACAGTTTTAGCAGGCTTTTGGATGTAGTTGTTGCGGGATTTGAATGATGTTTACGTAATTTTGGGTTTTTGGAGAGCGATTTGTGATTTCTTGTCGATATATCCTGTCATTTCATTTCTTTGGCTGGTGTCCAATAAGGGCGTGCGAACACCACGTGTTTTCACGAAAGTGAAGAAGAATAGAGCTCTTAATTTTGCAACAGAAGAAATAATGTATCTGATGTGGAAGAAACAAAGTGAGCAGCATTATATTTTTTATACTATGCCATCAATGAGAAACCAGTGCACTGATCGTATTGATAGAGTTGGCATAAAAATAAAAAACTGAAGGTTTTAGGTAAGAATTACGACCATTAATACAATATTCCACTAGTTCTATGAATGTTTTCAAGCCAGTCTTCAGAGCATTTACTGATAATATACTTCTCAAAAAGTGTTGCCATGGTAAAACTCAAAATAACAATGAAAGGTTCAATAAACTAATATAGATAAGATTTCCAAAAAACAAATTAGCATCATTTAAAATAATAAAAGTAGTTGCTTTTGATGCCGCTGACATTTAATGATTGCAATTTAGGGAGGATTAATGTGATAAAAAAAAGCTACGCCCTTCTCCTGGATCTTCCTGTTGAATATTTTTAAAACTATCGATGACCATCAAATAGTTATCCCTCATAGTACTGTAAACAACGTCCCAGTTTGCATTGAGAATGAAGAAAAATCCAAGAGAAAACCAGACGAGCAGCTTGAGACACAAGAATACGAATATCGAGGGTTCTCGGTAGAGTAATTTCTGAATAACTCTTAAAATTCATTTTCTGGAAATAGCATTTTTCTCAACAAAGGTGCACTTTTCTCAGGAACTATTAATGATGGAACATTGTATTTTTTTGTACATTAAAATCAATCAATGAGATTAACTTTAATGGAAGGATATTTATTTTTATGAAATAATTGCTAAGTTACAAAATGTTTAATAAAATTTGAAATATTCTTTTCCCTGAATTAAAAATTATAATATTTTTTCTTCGAAACCGTTCACCCCAAACACAAAATGGCTCCATGTATTTATTTAGATATGATTGGTAATTACTTACTAAAAATTTCAAGCTGATCACGAAGGTAGATTTTGAGAAAAAGTACATTCAAAATTTTAATTTGTTTAAAAAGTTATTACACTACAGTTTTCAAACTTTTTCGAATTTTCTTTTTAAAAAATAAGAGAATATGCCACTGTATTCCTGCAAAACGCATACTAAATTTCATTAGCATGAAATGAATAGTTTGGGAGAAAAAACATATTTTTCAGAAGTATGCATTTTTGCCTACACATCCCTTCACCTGTCCGTTTGTCACCTGTGAAGAACAATAGCTGCCAATCCGTTGGCAGCACTTTCACCAAGTGAATACCTACCTTTTTGGCTGATGTTGCTACCCCTGGAATTTGAAGCAGGTACTTTGATTTTGGGATTCCTGACATGAAAGCTCAAGATCATTTTTTCGTTTAAACGTTGTCCTCTGTAAACTTCGCCCTGAACGTGAACGGCGTGTGAGAGAACGGAGCATTCGGCCGCGAGTTGTCGCCCTGAGCGAACCTCTGAGCGCAGCGCCTCTATCGGTTGCAGTTTACATTTGTGGTGTTAAGGTGTTGTTGTGCCTGAATTTGATTTGACTTTTGCTTTATTGAAATTGTCAAAAAAACTGTAAAATCTATGCTTTGCTGTATATCTGCACACGTTTTCTTGCGTTTTTGAATTAAAAATTCGCGAGATTAACTACATTTGAAAAAATTGGATATTTTCGTTCTCGAGTTATAGAAAACGTAATTGCAATGGTAAACGAACTGCAGATTTGTTTTTTCTGCATTGCAAACTAAACATTAACTCACCCTCAGATCTAATCCTAGAACTACAAGCAACAGGTGTGCTCAACAAAACGTGCGCATAGTGAAGTTTCATTTATCTGGAAGCAAAACAAGGGGCCATCTCAGCATTTGCTCAATGGATCAGGGAAACTGGACAAAATCCTGATCGAGATGAGGGTGACTGACCGGAAGCTGAAGTACATTACTTCTTACAGGCGTATTAAATCTTTTTTTAACTTTCCCGTGTACGTACGTATATACGGAGTAATATACGTAGTATAGGGAAAGTTATGTAATGCTGCGCTTAAAAAAGGAGATTTTTGCGGAAAAAAATCATTCCCGGGCGCTGATAACGGAAAAGTGAATAAATCCAGTTGATAAATTAAGAAAAAAGACCCTAACACGTGGTGTAGCCAGAATCCCTCTTTTGTGGCTCCTTGATTGCGAAAAACCGATTGGAAACAAAACATCCGTCTGTCAGTCCATCTGTGAACACTACTAGCGCCTAAACCATAGGTACGATTTCTTCCAAAATGGATATTCCCCGGTCGATCTGGTTTGAGTCGAAGCTTTGAGAGTTTGAAAAAGATTCTTCAAAATTTGGGGGTTCTTTACATTAAGCTCTCCAGACATCTTCAAAAATTGCGACATTTTCTAACATTAACATATTAATCTATTTGGGACATATTTAAAACATTATATTTGCGAGTGTAAGTGTTTCATATAATTTCAAATGAAGTATTTTGAAAACTCAAAAATTATCTGTGAAAAAGAGCTTCAAATTTTGCGTATTTAGTAGCGCGAAAACACCATTTTTTTTAATGTGCTCAAATTGTTAAAAGAGAATTTCCATTTTGGACATTTTGTGTTCTTTAATATTCTAAAACGAATATCTCCGTTTTACCATTACGAAACAGAAAAATTAAGAAAATATCAAAAAAATGTACTTTGGGTGATAGATGGCAGCTGGAAGGAGTACGGAAATAGAAAACTAATAATAAATAGGGAAATAAAAAAAGGAAATAGAAAACTAATGCAGGAAAATCTTACTTGCATTTCTAGCACCACTAGTTGATTATCAGTATAGTCCCTCATTGGATAGAAACAGTTATGCTGCAGATAACATGACACTTTTAACGGAAATTTGTGTATCGACTTTAATTGTATAATGTCATCTGGCAATGCGTTGTATAGTAACGTACATGTATGTGGATTTCTTGTAGTGATCTGTTAATACTGACACTTGATAAATGTGGTTTCTATGACGTGTGTTGTAATTATAAATATCATTATTGAATGAAAATGTGTTCCCCCCGTTAAGTCAGTTAGTTGTGACAACGATTAGATTCGTAAATAAATAGGCAGTGCATTAGTAAATTCCAAGTATTACTGGTTACTCCTTTGATTCTCTAGTAGCTCATAAAATTAGCGATATGAAAACTCAGATCCAACTAATTGAATGTGATTATCATACAGGAAGGAATAAAATGAGTGGTTGTAAAATGAGAGAAAGGTATGCACTTTAAGATGTTAAATGAACAAAATATAACTAGCAGTATGTATTTATTCTTACAAAGAATGATGCATATGTTTAAATAGTTTTTAATGATAATTAATTGTTTCATTGACACATGCTAGGATTTGAAATTATGAACATAAATTGCTAACAACAGAATAAAATTTAAATACAATAGTGTACGATTTTCACATAGTCATGTTCAATTTTTCAAAAACGTAAGTATTTTTTTTTCGAAAATTTGTGTCAACAGTCAATTTCTTATTTTTTTAAACCATTTTTTCTTAAAAAACCACTCAACGTTTTTTGATTAAATTGGGAACTTAGATAGCATAAATGAAGCTTAAGAGAATGGCGCAGGTTTCATTTTCGTTAAAATGCCTAACTTTGCGAAAATGTTAAAATATTAAAAAAATTTCTGCGGCTTTCCACAACTACAATTGTAAAGATTCAATTGTTTTTTGGATTGAAATATGCTCATCAAAAGCAGATCTTCAATAACGACATGTTAAATATGTCGAAAATATGAGTAGTTTTGCCAAAATTTTTCTGACAAACATAATAGCCCGCTCGGAATTCACTATCTTCCGTTTTCAGCGTCTTCTTACAACTACA
Organism: Acheta domesticus; assembly: GCA_031308135.1. Taxonomy (NCBI): domain Eukaryota; kingdom Metazoa; phylum Arthropoda; class Insecta; order Orthoptera; family Gryllidae; genus Acheta; species Acheta domesticus. Next base: position 106,721,109 of record JAHLJT010002630.1, on the reverse strand, counting down.
ATTGTAAAATTCAATTTTTTCTCTGTGAAATGTATTTATCAAATCTACATCTTCAAATAAAGTCACGCTTAATTTTTTGAAATTTCGAGTAGTTTTTCTGTAATTTCGTGACAAACATAATAGCCTGCTGCAAATTTACTGCGCGTCAGACAGCTGGATGTGTCGTAATTTAAAATTTTGAATTTTGTATATTATTTGCTTGTTCATTTTTGCATTCGACCTTTTGTTATACATTTACACATTAATCTTTTAGAAATTATTCATTTTCAAATATTTGAAATAAGCGTTCCTAGCTCTCAGAGAATGTCAACAATGCAGAGAATGCAAAAATGGAATTAAGTTTGCGCTCACGAATATCTGTGAATTATGTGTCATTTTTGTGATCTGATGGAGATGTATGAAAAGGAGTTATAATTGTCTAATTTATGTTGATATTTGCATGAAAATATTTAGTTTTCGCACCAAAGGCTGTACCATTTGTAGTAGGTAGAGTATTCGTTGCATGGTTTTAGAACTCTCTTGTCTAATCATGGCCATATGAAATTCATTTCTATCTTGTCCAGGATATCAGGCTTCTTTTTCCAACACAGGTTTACAAAACGTTTGTATAGAATTTTCATGCAGTTGTCGAATTTACATAGTGCTCACACCACTGCGATGGAGCCAGTGAGTTGTTCGCTTCTTTGTTGAATTGTTCGTTTTCAAATAATAACTAAGATGTTATTAGTGCAGAAATTGCAATAATTCAATTCTACATAGCTGCTTCCAATAACGCGGGAAAGTATGCCCTGTTAGAGCACAACTAGTTTTAACTGTTTTAGCTTTTGATACGTATTTTGTGTTCTTTCAACTTCTTTGTGCCTGTTCCCTCTTTAATTGTGATTTTTTCTGATTAATTTGATACCTTTTCTGCCTTTTTCGTCATTATTTTCCCTTTTCTGACTCATGGCACCAATCTCTGTTAAGCTGGAAATATTCTTGCAAGCCTGTCGAACATGAAAGCACGGTCGTGTATTGTCTTTCTGTGGGCGCGGAGGCTTTAGTGTCAGATTGTATTAAAAATCAAAAAAAGGCAAATGATACTAGTGAAGATATTTTATATTTTTCACTGATGCTTGCCGTGTTTTTCGCTCACGAGAAATCTCATCTTCCTGCTTTTGTATGGCCTCGCATGCTGTTTGAAGGGAGAGCTGTCTGCCTGTTCACTATATACCCTTCTTAATTCCTCATAGTTCTCTCTTTCTTTCTGGCAATTAGACACGTACGTAAAACGAAATAATCAATTGCGATTTCACTGATACCAATTTAAGATTCCAAAGGGAGTCCAGAATAGCATTTCGAAGAGGCCATTTTTAAATTAAGGATGAGAAAGGATTCTATTAATCCCTGGTGTTTCTCATCTCGATCTCCTAGGCGGGAGGGTGTCATTTTAACCCGTCTGCGTTTCGGAGACAACCAGTTTTCTCATGGTTTACTCCTTCGAGGTGAATCTCCTCTCATCTGTGATTCTTGCACGTTAGTTCTGTCTGTGGAAAGAACCTCCTTCTTTGTGCGACATTTGTTGGCGGTCGCCGAAGAGACGGCGCGGGCAACTCCATACGGGAGGAGCTTTGCGATGACGATCCGCGATCTTAAAGCTTTTTTGTTTTTCGAGAGAAGGCGGATTATGTAATTTTATTTGCGAGATATGGGCAATAATGTTAAATATTTGTTTCTTGGCCCCTTTATAGCCTGTACTACGTTGATAATTGCAAATTGCATGAATATCGCGTGTTCGTTGTATCGTCTTGCCATTTTGTTGTCTACTTCTATAATTTCTACTATTCTAGCTGTCTTTTAAGGTTATGCACACGCTTTTAATTTGCAGGTAAGTAGCATTTGCAACATTCCTTTAATTAAATCTATTTACATTTTAAAAAATGTACTTTTTACCCGGGCACCAAGAACCTCAGTTGTTGAAGCGCCTTCTAAAACGCAATTAATAAAAAAAACAAGAGATTTAAAAAAAATATTTCCAGCAAACAAAACTGATCGAATGAAAGGGTCGGTATTCTTAGCTTAGTTAATAGGCGCGCGCTCTACCAAACGAAACCCTAATAGCAGCACGCTGCCCCTACCCAACTGTCCCCACCCGACTGCCCCCACCCAACGCCAGTCCCCCACCACAGTATAAACAGTATGTTCTCTTGCTCCAGGAGCAAGTTCTGCACCGGGGAGGCCCTCGGCCATGAACTTTGTTGTCAGCCAATAGAATTTCAGCAGATACATTCGGTGATATACACTGTATTATATGAGAACTGACATTTTCAAAGACATTTATGAGATGTTTATACGACAATTAACATAGTTATTGGCTTTTCTGTCTCAATTTTATCCACGCGAAAAAAAGTAAATTTCTTGACTACGTGGAATGGCGGGAAATGTTGCTCTCATAAAAATGACTTCAAAACGTGGTTATGTGTCTTGTACTGTAAAGATATTCAAAACTAATACCAAAAACGGTAAGTTTAGTTTCTTCTGATTTCCAAAGGAAGTGAAGGTAAGAGTGTGTGTGTGTGTGCGTGTGTGTGTCTGTGCGTGTGCGTGTGTGTGTCTGTGCGTGTGCGTGTGTGTGTGTGTGTGTGTTTAATTTGCTTTAGAGGACGTGAAATTTGAATAAAATGGATAGAATAATAAAATGAAGTAGAGAATCAAATTAATGGTAAAAAAATAAGTTTCAAATGCAGTTTTTATGTATTTCGCGCGTGTTGGGTGTTATACCAGGAATATGGAGGACATCACGTGATCGAAATAACTTTTTCAATGGGATTTGCCGCGAGTGGACATACTGGTTATACTGTACTCTTATTACTGGTTATACTATACTCTTCCTCAAGATTCCATTGTCTCGTATACACCAGCATAAGGGCAGACTCGCCATAGTCCATGATACGACCCATTCCGAAAACATTTATCTTTCGCTTAATCGGGCACTTAAAGCTCAATTCGGCCTCAAATATTGTGCTGGTGGTGTGCACAAACTAAACAAGGCGACTTAATAGAATGTATTTTTGAGGAAAATGACGTATTTGACGTATGTTATTCGCGAATTACTGATAAACGAAGCATCTGATGGAATTATACTTTTCACTACTCTATTCGCCATTAAACTTCGTGCAAGGACACTGGTTTTGAGAGCAATCCGGCTCAGGTAGAAAATCGCAAAATTCAACTGGGGGCGGTCGTTGAAATTTACCGTTTTAATGACAAAAGAATTGGAGAAAAATCTAAACCTATGGAAATACCTCTAAAACTATGCAAAATATTTCAATTCTGAAGACACAAATTAGTTTCAAAATTTAATATAATTTCAGAAATTGACATCATTTGCCACATTTGTATCGTAAACGACCTATAAAAGCATATTTCCGAATCTCGTGCATTTCCAAGAAGTCGAAAACTATATTCAACTTTGCCCCACTCTATCTTGTTAACAGTACAGTAGCTTCTAGACACACCTCTACAGTACCGTAATTTACACGGGAGAATAAATGTGCATTACTCTTTATTTTGTAGATAATTCAGAATTTTTTATTCTAATACACTGGTTAAACTGGTTGATTGCAAGTTCAATACTTTCTGCTACTTTTCCAAAGATTGGCTCTTCTGGGAAGGGCGCCGTTCTAGAGTCTTTAAGGAGCAGCCGCCACTGATAAGAAATATCTTTACCGTTTTTAATACATTTACTAATGAATGCCTCAACTCTCTTCATACACTGCTTTTTCCCCTTTTTACTTCCCCGTATACGTACGTATACACGGAGTGATATACGTAGTATAGGGAAAGTTATGTAATGCTCCGCGAAAAAATGGCCAATTTTCGGCGGAAAAAATTCGTTGCCTGGAGCTGTGTGTGTCGAAAAAGTGGATAAAACCAGTTGCTAAATTAAGAAAAAAATCTCCTAATACGTGGTGTAGCCAGAACCCCTTTTTTGTGGGCCCTTGATTACGAAAAACAAATTGAAAGGAAAACGTCCGTCTGTCCGTCCGTTTGTGAACACTGCTAGCGCCTAAACCAAACGAATAATTTCTTCCAAAGTGGATATTCCCCGGTCGATTCGGTAACATCGTAATATTTCTTCCTACGTGTTCTTTAAATTTGCTTCTGCTAGGCGAATCTGCACTGCTTTACTTAGTGGGGCCCAGTCAGGGCCAGCGCTATGTTATTTTGCGCCTCAGGCAAAACAAAATGTTTGAACAGGCAAATTGAAATGAAAAACTACATTACAAACCAGCGACTTTTTATAAATGTAGCACAAAGTTACAATTAAAATTTAATTTTTTAATTTTATTTTTATAATTTTATTAAAAAATTTAATAAAATATTTAAAGTAATAGTTAAAATTTTCACCTTTCAAAGTGACACACATAAGTAAATGCTATAAATAAAGAAGATCAATAACATCAAAATTAAACACAATAAAGTCTCGAATGTACATTTTCTAATTTCTGAAACACAACAATGCAAAACGACTGAGGTAACATTTTTAGTGAAGTTAACACATTGAGGACGAGCTCAAACGTCAATTGTTTTTTACTTTCCGGTATAAAATACTTATATATGGAGTAATACACGTAGTATAGGGAAAGTTATGTAATGCTGCGCGAAACAGTAAATTTTCGGCAGAAACAAATTCATTGCCGGCCTCAGATTACGAAACTAGTGGTGCCACCGAGCGGCACAGATTAGTTCCCATATTAGTTTTCTATTTCCGTTGGTTTCGGATAGCTATTCGGACTTGCCACATACTCTTGCCAGCAGCCATCTACCGCCGCCAATACAAACAGTTTTGACATTTTCTTAATTTTCGGTTTCCTAAAAGAAAAACCGAATGTTAATTTTGGGGTATATTTGTGTGTTTTTTTAAATTATACAAATGTATTTGTTTAAGATCTCTCACATCGTTACTATGCACATTTACAGCTAATTCGAAAGACTATTGTTTTTGTGAGTTAAAATGCTTAAAAGACTTCTAGTTAAGGTTTTCGAAAACAAAAGTTTTCTGTTGGCAAAGGCTTCAAATTTCGAATTTACAGTGGCTTCAACGCATTTTCTTAAAACCGGCTCGAAATTTTTCAAAGTAAATTTCCATTACAATTAGGTTTTACTGTCCTTTAATATTTCTAAAATAATATTTCCGTTCTAGTATTAGGAAAGCGATAAATCAAGATAATCTCAAAAAAATATATTTTGGGTGACAATTGATGACAGCGGGCAAGAGTATGTGACAAGTTCGAATATCTATCCGAGACCAATGAAATAGAAAATTAATACGGGAAAGTCTGTGCCATTCAGTAGCACCACTAGTTTCTTCCAACTATTCGTACTGATGGTGCTAGTTGCACTGTTTACGATGACCGAAAATTAAGATAGGTGTATTCCTTTGTTTTTGCAAAAATTTAATAAATGTGATTTTTTAAAAATATTTTTGATGCTTATAATAATCCCATTTCCACCAATTTACATACATTATTGAATTTGAGACGAAGCGCTTCTAATAACTTCCTATTAATTTTTTCGAAAACTCTATAGTTTTCTGTGAAAAAAGAATGTTCAAATTTCGCATGTAAAATAACGCTTATCCGCCATCTTCGTATAAAGGGCTCCAAATTTTGCAACGAAAATGTCAATGTATGACGAGGTTTTACTTATATATTTTATTCTGAAAGTAAATGGTTTTTTTTGCCACTAAGAAACCGCAGAATTGAGCAAAAGTGAAGAAATGATGATTCGGCGGCGATAAATGGCAGCTGGCGAGAGGTTGAGGAGCGAGCGAAAAGCAAGACGCGGCGAAAACAATTAGAAAACTAGCTAGTACGAGAAAATCTGTGCCACTCAATAGCACTACTAGTTTTTTTATTTTTAAGAGAGATTATCTGTGTGTTTTTCCGCTCACAAATTCGTCATGTTTCTATAAAATAGGAGCTCAGGGTATGTTTGTTAACTTTATAACAATAGTGATGCACTAACTTTCTTAATCAGATGGATAGAAATATTTCTTACCATAGTTCAATACAAAACAAAGGTATAGATTCTGGTAAGTATAAAACATTTCATTTTCTTTTACAGAAACATGACAACATGAGTGTTCACAGCGAATAGTAAATTTAATGTTCCAAGAGAGGTAAGACTTTCTGATTTCATTAGCACTCGAGAATATATAGTTCAGTGAACGGATTGAAAGAAAGTTTTTGGATATTTCCGTTTCCCGTATAGTGAATATGTAGAACTTTTCTAACTTTTCTGTAACTCTTTCTTTAGTACAGAGGGATCGCAATAGTACAGATTGCTAGTTCAAATATATTTTCGAATCCCTTTTAGACCTTCAATTTTTGAGCTGGAGAATTATTTTTCAATGCTAATTCTCCGTGAATTGAACAGCGTTTCACAATTGATATTACTAAGAGTTAAGTATAATACTTTTCTGCAGGATAAGAGGTTCCAAGTAATAGAGACAATCAAAAAGGAATACTGAAACTCACAAAGGAAAATAATATTTATTTTTTTAATCACATACAATAGATTAGTCAACACATGCACTCTATTACATTAAATATTAAGGAAGCCTGTCATCAATAATGTGTTCATTGTTTGTGAGTCAATGACTTGTATCTCCATTAGGTTTTACGTGCAGTTTCCCTTGTTTTGCTTCCGAATATTAATGAAGCTTAACTGTCCATTTGTTTTGCTGAGCTCTGCTTTTGTTGGCTGTGTTAGGAGTAGAGACCTTCTGGTTTGGTTGCTATTTAGTTAGTACTACTATAAAAGCGAGTCTGGTGTCCCTTAACTATTGCAAATAGGTTTTATATAGCTCGAGAGAAAACATTTCTATGTCCCTAACATTGCTTTGTCGATTTTTTCATTCATCATTCAACTGTGTATAAGAAAATGTTGGGAAAGAGTTTCCGAGGCCCTAGAAAACCTGTACAAAATATACATCTGACACATACGTCGTATAAGTTTAACTGTTTTTTTTCTAGAAAAATAAATCAAACAAATTAAAACCGAAAACTTTTTTGTGGTTCAAGAAAAACAGAGGGAGAACTTTTTGCGCATTTTTTTTATTCCTTGAATGCCTTTACTTGTGAACTTTTAAGAATCGAATTTTTATTACTATTGTTTATCTGACCAATCTGATCGTAATTATGCCTCTGTAAAATCATTCGACAATTGTTTTTGTACGATCGTGTTTTGTTGCAAAATTACGAAAAATCAGAAACAATGACTCTCACAGGTTCACACTTTTTCTATTTATAGTAGAACGACCAACATTAGTTGATGCAACAAACCACCTGATGCCAGTGGTATTGATTGCGGTTTCTCACGTGATGTGGAATTTACTCAGAGATCACGTCTGTCGAAGTACTCTAATGTCAAAGGGCGGCTGGTCCTTCCAAACTTTTCCAGACGTCAGAATCACTGCCACGGTCGAAAGCACAGTCTAATTTTTAACGTGAAACCGTACGCAGACCTTTGCATCAGCATCGAAGGAGGTCCCGAACTTGCGGAGAATTTGCGATGTCAAACGGTGTCTTGTTCATCCACATTCCGTCCCAAGGCTTGAGGTCCCTCCTGGCGCCGGCCGCGAGGAGCGCGCGCACCGTTTCCTCATTGTTATTGAACGCCGCCGAGTGCAGAGGCATCTCTCCAAAATCATTCCTCGCGTCGACGGCCGCGCCCTCGCGCAGCAGCAGCTCCACGCACCGACCGCTGCGGTCTTTGCTCGCAGCAAAGTGCAACGCGGAAGACCCAAAGATGTTGACAGCGTTCACATCGGCGCCTCGTTGCAGAAGAAGCGACACCTCGTCCGCGTGCGCATTGCAGGCTGCAGTAATTAGAGGAGTGTCACCATATTTATTAATGTAGTTGACACCGGCACCGGAGTTTATGAGGAGTCGAACGTTATTTAATATTCCTTCCTCTGCCGCCTCACACAACTGCTCTCCCATGGGGAAGGGAGAGGTTCGTGCATCGTCCCTCCTCAACTCCGCCTCCCGCACCCGGCGCTCCACCCGCTGCCTCGCGCGTTCGTCCTCGTCGGCCGCTGCGCCCTGATGGCCGGCGCCTGAGGAAGTGGGTGTGGGGAAGGGGGGCTCCTCCCCTCCGCCCGCTGCTGCCCCTCCCGCCGCCGGTGCTTCGCGGGCGCTGGCGGCGGAGGTGGAGGCGGCGGTGGCAACGGACGCCCGACTAGACTGGGGCTCCTCCAGCTGCCGCAACAGGGCCTCAACGCGAGGCATAAACGTCTCCAACGCGCTCTGCAGAGAGGCCTCGACATCATTCACTCGGCCTTCGAAGCGTTCCATTCGTCCTCCTCCAGATCCCTCCTGAGCTGTCGTTCTTTCTTCCAAGGCGGTGAGACGGTCCTGGGTGTCTTGATATTGCTGCTGCAGAGCGTGGATAGCGTCGTCTTTCTCTTCTAGCTTGCGCTCCATCTCGCGCAACGCCGTGTCCGCCCTCTCCTGCTGCAAGCGCAAGGCCTCCTGCATCCTACGCTCAGCCTCCTGTTTCTCCAGGCGCAAGGCCTCCTGCAACTGCGCCAGCCCCTGCGCCAGCCCCTGCGCCAACACCCGAAAGGCGTCGCCTACGGCATCCACGCCATCTGCTGAGCCATTCTCGCCAGCACTTCTGGGACTCGCCATCTCTTTTCTTCGGCTTCTGAAATTCACGAAAAAAATCGAAAATTGAAGACATTGAAAAATTCATTTTAAAGTTTAAAAAACTTTCAAAACAACACTGTGTTAACGTCGTCTTGTAATATTGAAAAGTTGACTTTTCTCAGTAAATGTGGGAATCAAGTGATTTAGGATTGTGGAATCATAAAATGGAAAACCTGCTGGGTACAAAACTCCTTTTTCCTGGAAGAAAGTATTTAAAATGAAATGCATTAAATTGCGCTCTAGAAAAAGACAAATGTTGACGCCCCTTTGATTTATTTCAGTATTAAGAAATAAAATAAAATTCACTACAAAATTTTACTTTAAATGAAAATACGACTATTTTGCAAAAAGATATCGCGGAAATAACCAATCTCTTTGTACTATTTATTGTTATTGCAAGTGCTTATTGGTTTTGTCGTGAAATGTCGTTGGCATTTAAAATTAAATGATCACAGATTTTGTCATGGCCAAAATTATTATTGTTTCAAGAGCAGCTTTTGAAGGTTAGCTATTATAGCCAGTTTCTAGTAAAAGAAATATAAACAAACAATTTGTTTAACAATTAAAAAAGATTAAAACAAAACATTAGGATTGAAAAATAACTAATAATTTAAAAACAGAATTAACATTTTATGAAATGAAAGAAAAATAAAATATGTGGATGTTAAATCATTTATATTACAGTAATTTTGGAGTAATGTTGATCACAACTCAAGCTATTGGATATGTTGCTAATGTAATGAAGGCTTCTACCTTTCCTTCAAGTGAACTCAGCGTGCAAATGTTTGATTTGGATTGTACTTTACCAAGAAATTTCTGTCTTTAGTTATCCGGAACTGGGGCAAACTATCAATGGGACTGATAAACGTCACAGGAACCTCAGATTACATACTCTCAACGGCTGACATCACAATTTCAAAGCGAAGAAATCGAATAGGCTACTCAATAATTCTGTGTAGAATTTATGTTGCTTCTCGTAAATATTATTTGAAGTAGTAATTTTGGAATAATATCTGCAGGGCTTCTTCTGCCGTTGCACATTTACGGCGCTGCATTCGTGTCAGAAAGAAGGCTTTGTGTTTAACTTCATTAGGGCCACAAAAAAACGTCGTATCGTTAAATAGTTTTGTAATTGATGGTTGCATTTGGGTAACACTACAGAAGTTAACAAAATAAGACTTACATTTTTAAACGTTCATTCAACCCATCACAACCTTGCCAATATGATATTCTTGCACATCAGTTCCACAGCGAGATTTTACTTTAGATTTTCGGTCCAAAGAGAAGATTTACGAACAACGGTAGAGGGTCGCATGTAAAAATCAGGGAAAGAAAAATGTCAACAGCCCTTCTTGAGTTGGTGCATGTAATTTTTGGTGAAGGTTATCAAGTTCAAAGGAGACCTCTAAAAGGCGCGAAGTGGGTGCGCGATATCGCTTGCTAAACAAATCATTTTCACATAACAAACTTCCTTTCTGTTTTCTGCAATACTCGCGCTGAAAACTAACAGAAGCTATGATTGCATCGTTGCCTTCTCCTTTTACTTTCAATACCTTTGGCATTTATGGATACTCTCATTTCAGCGGGTAATAATAGCGGCATTTTAGAGAGGAGAGTACAGAAAACTATTTGACAATTGCTAAATTGTTTGCTTGGATGATTCCTTATCAAAATCATACAGGAAAAATAAAGAATTAAATTTTTTAAATGTAAAATAACGTAAAAATTCAGTAATATGTAAAAATATGTTCATTTGTGTAAAATATATAAATATATGTAGTTTCGGATTAAATATGTAAATATATGTTCTAAAAATTCAACGTGTTTGGCCACTAACCGATGTGAAACGTGAATATATTGTTGATTCGACTATATAGAGTTCCCTTAGCAAAATATGTTATTACATAATTATCCGGACCTAGTAATAACAATATTAAAATACCACACAACGCCCGCAGAAGTGTCTCCAATTCCCCAAAGTTTTGTCAACGCTGGGGTACGTAACTCACGTATTTAGGTTCAGCTAAATATTATATCTACTATACTATTTGCCCTGAGAATCACAACCTCTCTGACACTTAAAAAAATGTTGGACAGGTGAACTATTTTTTTTAATTGACGTGAGGGCTCACAATCCAGCGCGTAGGGCGCGACTACTGGAAGTCTGAGATGACCTTATTTATGAGTTTCGGGAAATTCTGTAGAACTCAAGTCTGAGGAACGAATAGACACTGAATGTTAATGAATGCAAGAGAGTATATACATTTGGAATAAATGCATTAAAAAATATTTTCCCTGTAAAATTGCTCTTTCATTAAAATTAACCGAACTCGTTCTTAATTTTCCATACCATTCATTAGAAATTTCTCTAATTACACATATTTATTTACATGTGTGTATAATTACAAATTGCAGTAGTACAACTCTATTATTTGTTTCTACATTGAATTGAAATTATTTGTCACAACTATCCAAGAGGTCGTAGCGAAGCATTCTCCGATATTACTTGATTAGTGCCATATTCTTCAGACCCGTCCTTTCCTTATATGCCTTTTGAGGTGAGGAGAAAGGGGAAAATCTTCGGACGATAGGCTATTTGAATTGCTAGAATAACCTATGATAAGCGTTGCTTGCCTTAGAGTTGAGGATGGCTCAAGTCGCGTGTCAAAAATATATTTTTACTCCAATTATTACCAAATGATGCATCATGAGGCTTTCTTTACACGATCTATTCATTTCAAGTAAAAACCTACGCATTAAAAATAAAATGTGATACAATTCCACAATACACAAATTGAAAATATTACGAAGAACATGCGGCACAACTTTCGCCTCGTGGAATAAATTTTAAAATTATCTACCGTGCCACCGTTCCGTTGAAATGTAATTTTAAAAGTTAATTTGTTTACATCATAATTCTACTAATAATAAAATGATTTGTTAATAATCAGTTTCCTCGCTAGACGGTAAACTATTGGCAGACACTTTGCACCAGTAAGTAGAAGATACCTAAGCACATAATAAAGAAACCTACACATTTGCAGGACAACAGTTAACTTCTGCGTTTTGAAATTTGAAACAAAATTTATTTGTATTGCAGACGAATGAAAATAATGAAACTCGAGTATCAACGATGTAGTAAGAATATAAAGAAAAATTATAAAGTTAAAAAACAGCAATAGTTTCTACCGTTTTGCCGTCAGTCAGTAATCGTTAATATAACATAATCCGCGGAATGCGAGACCCTGCAAAACGATCTGAACCAAATACTTGACTAGGGGTGGGGGAGCGACTGGAGTGTCTGTAAAACAAATGAGGGTTGGCATCAGATGTTAATTTCCTACAAACAATTGCGTATCTCCAAAACGAAAGGCGATAGCGACGATTGAATTGCGGAATTTCGCAACTTATTGAAAGGCAATTAAAATGAGAGAATAAAGAAGTATTGCAAAATTTGTAAATTTATAAACAATTTCCAATGTTTGCTATTCTAAACTGGGAAGAGTTTCCTGATGACCCAGAACAGAAAAACTGCGAATTAGCAATTTTGCAACAATTAAAAATGTTATAAACAATTTCGAAATGTGCGTTATTCCTGCGGGAGAGTGTGCTCAAATTGTCCCTGAGTCGAATAACGCAAAATCACAATTTTCACAAGAGATTCAAATTGATTGCTTAATATCTAGTTTTATTGTTGCTTTAATAATAAATATACACTTGGTCTTTGAATTTTATTGTCTTTCTTTTTAAATAGTTCCTCAGGAGTCCTCTATCGATTTGAGAAAGACAGTATTTTGCAATTTTTGCAAATTTTCGAAACATTATTATTGCATATTTGCAATAATAATATTTTTTCTTATGAAAAAAGCTTTAGTAAACTGCACATTAGTTAATGTTCATGGATTGGTGTATGAACGACAATATTGAACTTAAAATGTGTATAAGAAAGTAAGTGGTCTAAAATGAGTGTTATATATATTATATATTTGAATAAATTTACTTTCGTGTTCATAAAAGTATTTCATTCCATGTATTTTTATTTGAAAATATTTCCATATTGGAACTAGTGACGCCCGTCATTTTATACGGCGTAATTCTGTTAGGGCACTCCCATCTGTGTTGAGATTGGCTGCCTATGTTTGTGAAGCTCCGCCTGCAAATTTTCGTCATGACAAGGGCTGCCCAAGCCGTGCACAACCTGAACATAGCCGCAGACGTCCGCGATCAATTTTTGTTTCCAGAACGGTACATGAAACTGTTGGAGCAATTTGCAATGTTTCAAAAAAAAAAGCCATCTGACGGTAGGGTTTTTATGCACAATTTTTCGAAAAATTGAGTATAACGATAGACAATTTTTAGTCTCTGTTTATTTTTTATTAAACCTTTTCCTACAACTACAATTACGAAGATACGATCTTTTTCTTAATGAAATGTGTTAATCAAAATCAGATATTGAAATAAGGTGTTGTTGAATGTTACGAAAAGATTATTTTTTGATTAATTTGGCCTCGAAAATTGTCGACCGCTCTCAATTTACTGCGCTTCGTGAACGTAATATGAATAGTAATGCGATGCAATTGGGTGCTACGCAGGTTAGATTTTGTTTATTATTTCATGTTTCTTTGTTTCTTCTTCGAGCTTTTGTTATAAGTTTTAAAATTGATCTTTTAGAAATTATTTACAACCTATATTAATTGCGTCCTTTAATTAAGTTAAATGTGAAAAGGAAAAAATGATGTCATTTTGCTTAATAAGATGTCGGAATAAAAAAATAATGCATGTAAATACTGAGTAATTCTGATGTATCTAAATATGTATATAGAACCAGTTTTGTGATAATACTATTCACGAACTAGTTCAATTGTTTGTACTCTAGTTAGAATTATTCGTACCATAGTTTGTCTCACAATCCTTTAATACTGTCTCATGTTTTCAAGAGAAAATGAATGTCTCTTATCGGTCAAGATCAGTGTATAGGCTGAGATCGACCGTTCTACGTCAACAGGGATAAGATAATGTGCATACTTCAAGGGTAAGGTGAGTGAATACTTCAATATTTTCACGTGTTGAACTCAAAGTGACATATTAATGGGTTAATGTCACACCAGCCCTGACGCAAACCATGACAAGGTCGGCGAAACATCGGCCACACAGCCTTCGCTGCGGCGTCATAGTGTTTCTTAAACATAGATTGTTTCACTGTCGATAGTATCAATATTTTCTCATTTTGAATAAATGGATTGGGATAATTATTTGTTTAGATAGAAATTTGCGTTTTTATACAAATTCCTTTAAAATAAATTACTACTTGAATTTCATTCGACTTTTCGAAATGAAACATGCATGAACACGCTTTAATTATTAACGAAAACAAATTTATTAACAGATTCCAATCGGTTACGATATAAATCTTAATTTTGTAACAAGAACGATTTTTGGTGTATGAATAGTAATACGTTCAACGTATCCGTTTTCATTTGACCTTTATTCTTCGACATGATTTCTCCCGCTTTGGAAAAAATGCACTCTGAGGGTACCAACGAAGCGAGAATGTGGAAGTATTGCCTGAAAGGACCCGACAGGATAACCCTCCCACAACATAACTATATCTCCCTTAATGCTAAAACTATTAGATCAATAATTCAGAAACCTAACAATTTCTTGATTTTTCGTTCTTTACTCTTATCATGTCGGTGCTGAGTGCTCTCTGCATTCTCTGCATAAAAAAGTTACTGTCTTTATAAAAAACTGTAGACTTAAAACTATCAAAAAAATATCTGCCACAACATCGATAGTCAACGATAGTTTGAACTATCGATAACTATCGATGTTTAAGAATCACTACGGCGTCACCCGGATAGCCAAGATATCAACAAATTAATGTGTCTGCTACTCTAGCAACTCATTTTCATCTACAGAGATCACGCTCTTAAGTGAACGAATTCGTAGGAAACATCAATTAGCAAAGATAAAATCTCAACCGGTGTAATAGGATTCATTCTACCAAAACGGTTGTTATCTTTCCCGGATATTCAATCGCTAATCTTAGAAATGGTGTCGGGCTTTTCCACGAAGATAGGAAGAAGTGGAATGGAGGTTTTGTTGCAAAATGCTAGTCCCGTAGGTTCATCTTACACATTATCGCAAATTAAAATTAATATAATCCTTGCCTGTTTTGGCTACACAAGAAAAAGGTTGAAGGAAATCACTGTCCAAAGAAATTGGGCAAATCAGTCTCCTTTTAGAATTTATAAAAAAAAGAGGCACAAATAAAAATTAATGTTGAAATAGGCTATTTATTCGCTAAGAAATTGTCTGGTTTTAGTTCAGATAGTCCCAAAATGTATATATAAACAATTTCATTTAGTAGAATGTACGCTGAAAAAAATAGGTTTTCACCTAAATATCCACGGTGTATTAATAACCAATCGAATGAAATACATCGCAGTTATGAAAGTCATATGGTGATCTAAAAATTGCATCTCATTACTGGAATTATATATAGGGATTTTCATTGAACAGAGTGGTAGAGGCAGTTTACCTGTTGTAGAGCGGTGAGTAGAGAGCTGTTACAACTTGTTCTGTCCGATGTCCGATGAGAGAGCAGACGAAGTCCTACGGCGCCTCACACGGAATGAGAGATCGATTGCTGATAGCAGCTGCCTTACGCGACGCGTAATCTCCAGGGTCGGCGGTCGAGTGGACACAAATCGTTTTGCTGATTGGCCGTGGCCGCTCAGGTGATGAACATGACGCTTGCACCTTGGCCACCGCAAACACGTGCACAACTCATGGTATCGATTACGTTGATAACTATGTGATCTATTCTCGAATGTACATCTCACTTATTCAATTATCGCATAGAGCTGTGAGTGTGAAGGAACTACAGTAATCAACCGGGTGGGCCATTTAAATTCGGGATCCTAAAATTTCAGACTGCCCGCCAGCCAGTCGCCTGTCTGTCCATCCGCCTCGGCTTCCGCCCGCCAGACCGCCCATTCACTCGCCAGACTGCTCGAGCACATGTCAGCCCGACTTCCCGTCCGCCCGCCTGCCTACCTGATTGCCCGCCCTTCAGTTCGCCCCATCCATGCGCCCGCCGCCCCCCATTCGCCCCCAAAGCGCCCGAGCGCCAGTCCTAGCGTCCTCCTCCTCTCCGCCGACTCCGTCCGCCAAACGGGCTGTTCGCTCTTCTGCCTGTCCGTCCGCCAGGTCGCCCGAGCGCCCGTCCGCCCGTCCGCCCGCCAGCCCCTTCGTCCGTCCGCCAGATCGTCCGAGCGCCCGTCCGCCCGCCAACCTCTTCGTTCTTCCGTCCGCCAGATCGCCCGAGCGCCCGTCCGCCCGCCAGCCTCTTCGTCCGTCCGTCCGCCAGTTCGCTCGAGCGCCCGTTCGCCCGCCAGCCCCTTCGTCCGACCGTCCCTCCGCCAGAACGTCCGAGCGCCCGTCCGCCCGCCAGCCTCTTCGCCCCGTCCGTCCGCCAGGTCGCGGAGCACCCGTCCGCCCGCCACCCTCTTTGCCAGTCCGTCCGCCAGATCGCCCGAGCACCCGTCCGCCCGCCAACCTCTTCGTCCTTCCGTCCGCCAGGTCGCCCGAGCACCCGTCCGCCGCCAGCCTCTTTGTACTTCCGTCCGCCAGCGCTCGAGCGCCCGTCCGCCGCCAGCCTCTTTGTCCTTCCGTCCGCCAGGTCGCCCGAGCGCCCGTCCGTCGCCAGCTTCTTCTTCCTTCCGTCCGCCAGGTCGCCCGAGCACCCTTCCGCCGCTAGCCTCTTTGAACTTCCGTCCGCCAGCGCTCGAGCGCCCGTCCGCCGCCAGCCTCTTTGTCCTTGCGTCCGCCAGGTCGCCCGAGCGCCCGTCCGTCGCCAGCTTCTTCTTCCTTCCGTCCGCCAGTTCGCCCGAGCACTCGTCCGCCGCCAGCCTCTTTGTACTTCCGTCCGCCAGCGCTCGAGCGCCCGTCCGCCGCCAGCCTCTTTGTCCTTCCGTCCGCCAGGTCGCCCGAGCGCCCGTCCGTCGCCAGCTTCTTCTTCCTTCCGTCCGCCAGTTCGCCCGAGCACCCGTCCGCCGCCAGCCTCTTTGTACTTCCGTCCGCCAGCGCTCGAGCGCCCGTCCGCCGCCAGCCTCTTCGTCCTTCCGTCCGCCAGTTCGCCCGAGCGCCCGTCCGTCGCCAGCTTCTTCTTCCTTCCGTCCGCCAGTTCGCCCGAGCACCCGTCCACCGCCAGCCTCTTTGTACTTCCGTCCGCCAGCGCTCGAGCGCCCGTCCGCCGCCAGCCTCTTCGTCCTTCCGTCCGCCAGTTCGCCCGAGCACCCGTCCGTCGCCAGCTTCTTCTTCCTTCCGTCCGCCAGATCGCCCCAAGCGCCCGACCGCCGCCAGCCTCTTCGTCCTTCCGTCCACCGGTCACCCGAACACACGTCCGCCCGCCGTGCCTCTTCGTCCTTCCGGCCGCCAGGTCGCCCGAGCACCCGTCCGCCGCCAGCCTCTTTGTACTTCCGTCCGCCAGCGCTCGAGCGCCCGTCCGCCCGCCAGCCTCTTTGCCAGTCCGTCCGCCAGGTCGCCCGAGCGCCCGTCCGCCGCCAGCCTCTTCGTCCTTCCGTCCGCCAGGTCGCCCGAGCGCCCGTCCGCCCGCCAGCCTCTTCGTCCTTCCGTCCACCAGGTCGCCCGAGCGCTTGTCCGCTGCCAGCCTCTTCGTCCTTCCGTCCACCAGGTCGCCCGAGCGCTTGTCCGCTGCCAGCCTCTTCCTCGTTCCGTCCGCCAGGTCGCCCGAGCGCCCGTCCGCCCGCCAGCCTCTTTGTCCTTCCGTCCGCCAGGGCGCCCGAGCGCTTGTCCGCCGCCAGCCTCTTCGTCCTTCCGTCCACCAGGTCGCCCGAGCGCTTGTCCGCTGCCAGCCTCTTCCTCCTTCCGTCCGCCAGGTCGCCCGAGCGCCCGTCCGCCCGCCAGCCTCTTTGTCCTTCCGTCCGCCAGGTCGCCCGAGCGCTTGTCCGCCGCCAGCCTCTTCGTCCTTCCGTCCACCAGGTCGCCCGAGCGCTTGTCCGCTGCCAGTCTCTTCCTCCTTCCGTCCGCCAGGTCGCCCGAGCGCCCGTCCGCCGCCAGCCTCTTCGTCCTACCGTCCACCAGGTCGCCCGAGCACCCGTCCGCCCGCCAGCCTCTTCGTCCTTCCGTCCACCAGGTCGCCCGAGCGCTTGTCCGCTGCCAGCCTCTTCCTCCTTCCGTCCGCCAGGTCGCCCGAGCGCCCGTCCGCCGCCAGCCTCTTCGTCCTTCCGTCCACCAGGTCGCCCGAGCACCCGTCCGCCCGCCAGCCTCTTCGTCCTTCCGTCCACCAGGTCGCCCGAGCACCCGTCCGCCCGCCAGCCTCTTCGTCCTTCCGTCCACCAGGTCGCCCGAGCACTTGTCCGCTGCCAGCCTCTTCGTCCTTCCGTCCACCAGGTCGCCCGAGCGCTTGTCCGCTGCCAGCCTCTTCCTCCTTCCGTCCGCCAGGTCGCCCGAGCGCTTGTCCGCCCGCCAGCCTCTTCGTCCCTTCGTCCGCCAGGTCGCCCGAGCGCCCGTCCGCACGCCAGCCTCTTTGTCCTTACGTCCGCCAGGTCGTACCAGGTCAGTCCTTCCCTCCGCCGGGTCACCCGAACAACCGTCCGCCCGCCAGCCTCTTTGTCCTTCCGTCCGCCAGATCGCCCCAGCACACGTCTGCCCGCCAGCCTCTTCTTCCTTCCGTCCGCCAGGTCGCCTGAGCGCCCGTCCGCCGCGAGCCTCTTTGTCCTTCTGTCCGCCAGGTCGCCCGAGCGCCCGTCCTCCCGCCAGCCTCTTCGTCCTTCCGTCCGCCAGGTTTCTTGAGCGCCCGGCCGCCCGCCAGCCTCTTCGTCCTTACGTCCGCCAAGTCGCCTGTGCGCCCGTCCGCCCGCCAGCCTCTTTGTCCTTACGTTCGCCAGGTCGCCCGAGCACCCGTCCGCCGCCAGCCTCTTTGTCCTTCCGTCCGCCGGGTCGCCCGAGCACCCGTCCGTCGCCAGCCTCTTTGTCCTTCCTTCCGCTAGGTCGCCCCGAGCACCCGTCCGCCGCCAGCCTCTTTGTCCTTCCGTCCGCCGGGTCGCCCGAGCACCCGTCCATCGCCAGCTTCTCTTTTTTCCGTCCGCCAGGTCGCCCTAGCGCCCGTCCGCCGCCAGCCTCTTCGTCCTTCCGTCCGCCGGGTCGCCCGAGGGCCCGTCCGTCGCCAGCTTCTTTGTCCTTCCGTCCTCCAGGTCGCCCGAGCACCCGTCCGTCGCCAGCCTCTTTGTCCTTCCGTCCGCCGGGTCGCCCGAGCACCCGTCCGTCGCCAGCTTCTTCTTCCTTCCGTCCCCAGGTCGCCCGATCGCCCGTCCGCCGCCAGCCTCTTTGTCCTTCCGTCCGCCAGGTCGCCCGAGCACCCGTCCGTCGCCAGCTTCTTCTTCCTTCCGTCCGCCAGGTCGCCCGAGCGCCCGTCCGCCGCCAGCCTCTTTGTCCTTCCGTCCGCTGGGTCGCCCGAGCACCCGTCCGCCGCCAGCCTCTTCGTCCTTCCGTCCGCCAGGTCGCCCGAGCGCCCGTCCGCCGCCAGCCTCGTCCTCCTTTCGTCCGCCAGGTCGCCGGAGCGCCCGTCCTCCCGCCAGCCTCTTCGTCCTTCCGTCCGCCAGGTCGCTTGAGCGCCCGTCCGCCCGCCAGCCTCTTAGTCCTTCCCTCCGCCGGGTCACCCGAACAACCGTCCGCCCGCCAGCCTCTTTGTCCTTCCGTCCGCCAGATCGCCCGAGCACACGTCCTGCCCGCCAGCCTCTTCTTCCTTCCGTCCGCCAGGTCGCCTGAGCGCCCGTCCGCCGCGAGCCTCTTTGTCCTTCCGTCCGCCAGGTCGCCCGAGCGCCCGTCCTCCCGCCAGCCTCTTCGTCCTTCCGTCGGCCAGGTCGCTTGAGCGCCCGTCCGCCCGCCAGCCTCTTCGTCCTTTCGTCCGCCAGGTCGCCCGAGCGCCCGTCCGCCCGCCAGCCTCTTTGTCCTTCCGTCCGCCAGGTCGCTTGAGCGCCCGTCCGCCCGCCAGCCTCTTCGTCCTTCCGTCCGCCAGGTCGCCTGAGCGCCGTCCGCCGCGAGCCTCTTTGTCCTTCCGTCCGCCAGGTCGCCCGAGCGCCCGTCCGCCCGCCAGCCTCTTCGTCCTTCCGTCCGCCAGTTCGCTTGAGGCGCCCGTCCGCCCGCCAAGCCTCTTCGTCCTTTCGTCCGCCAGGTCGCTTGAGCGCCCGTCCGCCCGCCAGCCTCTTCGTCCTTTCGTCCGCCAGGTCGCCCGAGCGCCCGTCCGCCCGCCAGCCTCTTTGTCCTTTCCGTCCGCCAGGTCGCTTGAGCGCTCGTCCGCCCGCCAGCCTCTTCGTCCTTCCGTCCGCCAGGTCGCCTGAGCGCCCGTCCGCCGCGAGCCTCTTTGTCCTTCCGTCCGCCAGGTCGCCCGAGCGCCCGTGCTCCCGCCAGCCTCTCTGTCCTTCGTCCGCCAGGTCGCTTGAGCGCCCGTCCGCCCGCCAGCCTCTTCGTCCTTCCGTCCGCCAGGTCGGCCTGAGCGCCCGTCCGCCGCGAGCCTCTTTGTCCTTCCGTCCGCCAGGTCGCCCGAGCGCCCGTCCTCCCGCCACCCTCTTCGTCCTTCCGTCCGCCAGGTCGCCCGAGCGCCCGTCCGCCCGCCAGCCTCTTCGTCCTTCCGTCCGCCAGGTCGCTTGAGCGCCCGTCCGCCCGCCAGCCTCTTCGTCCTTCCGTCCGCCAGGTCGCCTGAGCGCCCGTCCGCCGCCAGCCTCTTCGTCCTTTCGTCCGCCAGGTCGCCCGAGCGCCCGTCCGCCCGCTAGCCTCTTTGTCCTTCCGTCCGCCAGGTCGCTTGAGCGCCCGTCCGCCCGCCAGCCTCTTCGTCCTTCCGTCCGCCAGGTCGCCTGAGCGCCCGTCCGCCCGCCAGCCTCTTCTTCCTTCCGTCCTCCAGGTCGCCCGATCGCCCCGTCCGCCGCCAGCCTCTTCGTCCTTTCGTCCGCCAGGTCGCCCGAGCGCCCGTCCGCCAGCCAGCCTCTTTGTCCTTCCGTCCGCCAGGTCGCTTGAGCGCCCGTCCGCCCGCCAGCCTCTTCGTCCTTCCGTCCGCCAGGTCGCCTGAGCGCCCGTCCGCCGCGAGCCTCTTTGTCCTTTCGTCCGCCAGGTCGCCCGAGCGCCCGTCCGCCCGCTAGCCTCTTTGTCCTTCCGTCCGCCAGGTCGCTTGAGCGCCCGTCCGCCCGCCAGCCTCTTCGTCCTTCCGTCCGCCAGGTCGCCTGAGCGCCCGTCCGCCCGCCAGCCTCTTCTTCCTTCCGTCCTCCAGGTCGCCCGATCGCCCGTCCGCCGCCAGCCTCTTCGTCCTTTCGTCCGCCAGGTCGCCCGAGCGCCCGTCCGCCAGCCAGCCTCTTTGTCCTTCCGTCCGCCAGGTCGCTTGAGCGCCCGTCCGCCCGCCAGCCTCTTCGTCCTTCCGTCCGCCAGGTCGCCTGAGCGCCCGTCCGCCGCGAGCCTCTTTGTCCTTCCGTCCGCCAGGTCGCCCGAGCGCCCGTCCTCCCCGCCAGCCTCTTCGTCCTTCCGTCCGCCAGGTCGCATGAGCGCCCGTCCGCCCGCCAGCCTCTTCGTCCTTCCGTCCGCCAGGTCGCCTGAGCGCCCGTCCGCCGCGAGCCTCTTTGTCCTTCCGTCCGCCAGGTCGCCCGAGCGCCCGTCCTCCCGCCACCCTCTTCGTCCTTCCGTCCGCCAGGTCGCCTGAGCGCCCGTCCGCCCGCCAGCCTCTTTGTCCTTCCGTCCACCGGGTCACCCGAACACCCGTCCGCCGCCAGCCTCTTCGTCCTTCCGTCCGCCAGGTCGCCCGAGCGCCCGTCCGCCGCCAGCCTCTTAGTCCTTCCCTCCACCGGGTCACCCGAACAACCGTCCGCCCGCCAGCCCCTTCGTCCTTCCGTCCGCCAGGTCGCCCGAGCGCCGCGAGGAACTCGGTTCATACTGGAGGCGGCCTGCTCCTGGTGTGGAGCTCTTGCGCCGGGTGTTTTCGGTTTGTTGTTGCCACAGGTGCAGATCACCATATGGTTATCCCATTTCTTAGTGTCTGCTTGAGGTCATCAGTGCATTTGTGTCTTTCTCCTGTTGTGTTGTGTAGCTTGAAGAAATTAATTATTATTATTTCAGTTTATTTGCAGCTTGAAGAAATGAAATGGCGTTATTGGCGTCGTTCCTGATCCTA
The DNA here is from genome assembly GCA_031308135.1 of Acheta domesticus. NCBI lineage: Eukaryota > Metazoa > Arthropoda > Insecta > Orthoptera > Gryllidae > Acheta > Acheta domesticus. Next base: position 106,699,233 of record JAHLJT010002630.1, on the reverse strand, counting down.
CTACCCGTCCTTGCAGGCGCCGGGGTCTCTTCATTTATTTTGTACAATGTGAATATATACAGGATACAGACATTATTTACAGAATATATAAAATCAGGGGTTGTAAGATTTTGTTTTGTGTAATAATCCTAAAAATTTAAATCTAATTTGATGTGAATAGTTTCTATTGTCTTAATTCTATCTTAATTCTAACCTAAATCTTTTGTTTTGTGTACAATGTATACAATATTTGTTTAAGTTTACTTAAGGCTATTTTCTTAATTTTAAGTTAATTATAAACTAATCTTAAATTCTAAATCTAGTTTTATGAACATGATTTACATTTTACAGGTTATAGATTTTCAATTTATGCCAGGGCGAATTTGGAGTAATGTAGTAAAATTTGCAAATATGTATCAAGATTTTTTTTATTTGTTCCTAAAGGGCGGTTTATGGGAAAGTGCGCTCAATGAAGGGGAGAATCAGTGATAGTTTATCGAGGATTGTTCCTGGGCCGCAGAGAATGGTCATTATGTCTTTTATTAAATTTATTAGTGAACGCGGAGGAGCTGAATAAGTTCTGTTATTTCGGAGAGGCCGCCGAGAGTTTGAATGGTTGATTCAAGTTTTCTGTAGAATTTGCTGGTGGTTGGATTAGTCGACCGGTCGTGACGTCAGCAAAGCCGAGCAATGGGGACCTAGTGGTGGTGGGGGTCTCTGGGGCTGATCCGTGGCCAGTTGTGACGTCAGTGCTTCTGACGAATGAAGTGTGGGTTATGGTGGGGTAGCAAATCCCTGCAGCGCTGGAAAAGCGGTCATTTGCGGAGGTATTTGAGCCAATCCGGGGAGTGGTTATTGCTGTGCGGCCAGTGAAGGTCGCGGGGAGTGGAGCAATGTTGTTTGTGCGGTTTGTTTGAGTTTGCTAAAGCCAAAGCAAAGGCGTAAGCCAAAGCCGGCATAGCTTCGTGGGGTACGAGTGGTTTCAAAAGTTTTCCAAAACACCCACTTTCTGTCTTGGATAGCACATAGTCTTGGATAGCACATAGTCTTGGATAGCACATAGTCTTGGATAGCACAGTCTACGATAGGATAGTCTTGGATAGCACAGACAGGCATGTCGCTTTTTTTCGTGCACTTTCCAAGCTGATGAAACGAATTGAATCGAAACAGAGTCTGGAAAAGATGACATAGGCGTAAGCCAAAGAATATGTTTGCCTTTTTCACAATACCACTTCACGAGCAAACGCTCTCGGTTGATTCGGCGGCCCCAAAGACGAAGTTTATCAAGGGACTTTGCCGTTTTCCAAAACCAAAAGGCGAAGATTTTGTGATTGGGATGTGAGGCAAAATGGGATAAGATATAGACCCAGTTTTCCAATTTGTTTTCGAACTATTCGGTTCTCTTCAGCAAGGCGAAAAAACTTTGGAACTAAATTGATTGAAGCTTGTACTTCTAAAGATGCTAAAGCCAAACCAAAGGCGTAAGCCAAAGCCGGCATAGCTTCAAGACATCCCCAAAATTGTTTGAGTTTGGGGGCGCCGTGTTGGCGAGCGTTGGTGAAAAGCTGCGAGTGTGCTCCTTTATCATAGGCTAGCGCAGGGCTTTCGCCATAGTTCGCCACGTGCGGCCCTCCACAGTTAGCGCATGTGGGCTGGCCGCCCTCCGCGTGTGTGCACGCGTCAAAAGAGTGGGCGCCGCCGCAGAGGAGGCACGCGTGGTTGCGCCTGCACCCGTTGTGGGAATGTCCCCACATCTGGCAGCGCTTACAGTGTGGCCCCCTAACACTGCCACGGTGCTCTTCCCAGGTTATTATGCAGGAATTTGAGGTGGTGATGGTGTTGGCATGATTTATTTTCGCGTGGCCCATTTCAACTAAATACAGTTGTAGACTTTGGAGAGTTTTCCCCTGTTCCGTATATAGGGGCCTTTTCATTTCGCTGATGTGGTACGTTTTCAGGCCTTGTTGTTCAAGGCTGAGGGCAAGTTCGGTGGGGTGAAGACCGCCAGGTTGGCCTCGAATGACGAGTCTATGGCGTCGTTCGGTTGTGGCGCGTCGGAAAAAGAACTGCGCGTCACGGTTAAGGTTTTGCATGTTTTCCACAATTTGGATGATTTTCCCGTGATCTAGTTTACACCAGAGTTGTTCCGTAGACTATAATTTTACGTCTACGCGTGTTTTCTACACGTAATCTACACGTAGTCTACATGACTCTATTTACGCGTAGACTATGTAGACAATGTAATGTATGTAGACTTTATTTTTTTCACATCAAATGACTCAAAAACTTTTAAGCAGGAGAAGAAGGCAAATCCAGTCACGATTCTCATCCGCCCCATACATATTTTTGAAGGAAACTAATGTTAACTTGAAATTTTAAATACGTTTGTTCATAATGGCATTTGATGGCATCATAATTGCCTTTGGGTATGATCCAATCAGTATGTAGTATTTGTTTTGAATAAATTGAGTGTAATTATAAATAAATGGCTTTCGGGGTCGGAGCTTGGCCCTCGTAGTTTCGCCCCTGCCCCAGAAAAAAAGATAATTACCGTTGTCTACATAGATTACCTTTGTCTACGCAGGGTACGTTGTCTACGCGTTGTTTACGCGTAGACGTAGACTATGGTTCTTTACGTGTAGACGCACATCACTGGTTTACACCCTGGTTTTAGCGTAAAGAAAGCAGGTGTTGTGGTGCCGCGGAGGGGAGTGGTGAGATGTGGTGTCAAAATTTTTATGATTTCTGATACGTTGACTGGTTGTTGGATACATATTTCCCCAACTATATCTTTAGGGCGGTGTGGTTGAGCGCGGGTAGGCGAAGCGTTGGGGTTTGCAGGCTGCTGAAAGGTGGGCTGTTGCGATGTAGAGGGTGGTGGTGCTTGGGTGGTGTGAGGGGGTGGTTGAGTGGTGCTAAGAGCTGAAATCGATTTGATGTTGGCACGGCATACAGCGGGATTGGTTCCCTGGGGCGCAGAATGCGCGTGCAGCAGCTTCCATCATTGGGTGCTGAGAATGTTCTATTGGTTGAGTTTGAGCTGCCCCCGTATGTGACGGTGACAGAGGGGGGAAGGTACTTGGGGTTTGTGACCTCGTTCTGGGATCAACATTTTGATTTATGTTGGAAGTTGAAGCACTATTCTCCATGTTTGAGAGTGATGGAGAAGGGGAGGCCAGTGAAGATTGGTCGCTCGTCTCAATAGTGAAATTTTGATAAATACTCTGTGTATTTTCAGGGTGTTCCTGGAGTGACTGGGGGCTCTCGGCAGCACTTATCTTTGTTGGAGGGTCTCATTGGCATGTTTTTTTGTGCGTAATTTGACAAGCACGATGCTGTGGGAATGAAGCTGCTTGTAGGTTCACAATTTGTGATGCTTGCAGCTTGCGTGCTATTAATGGTGGCGTTACGGGGGGGTTGATTGGTTTTAGAAGCCGTAATGGCGTACATGCGCTGAATTTCTGCAGCAAGGGCGGGGTCTATTTGTTTCACCACAAGACATGTGTGGTGTGTGTCAGGCAGGAGGTAGCGGCACGCCTTGCGGCGATTTCTGCGCATGCGTATACGCGTGGTGACAGGGGAAAGAGTTGATTCTAATATTCGCTTAGATGCTTGTTTCTTTGTCAAAAATTATTTACTATACAAATTTTGAAATATTTTCGATTTGTGGAAAGGTTTTTTTAAGTGAATTACTTCGAAAATAAAGTTTTGATCAACTCAGAACCGTTAATTTAGGTTTTGTTGTTCACTACTTAAACAAACACAGCACTTTGGGAATTTGGCAGTATGAATGCAAAACTTTGGAAAGTTTTCACCACACTTTTGGCTCTGAGGGAGCTAAGCTGTGGCTTTCTGGCGCGTACAGTTTGTCACTCAATTGTTGTTTTTGAAGGTACAGCAGCGGCGAGGCAGCATTACCATTTCCAAGTACCAGTGTAAAGTACAGAGGGAGCCAGGCTCTACCACTACACTTTGTTGAAGTTCAGCGTCAGTGCTACGGGAGCCGAGCTCGACCGATGCACTTCCGGGGATGTCGGTTGTGTAGCGGCGGAGAGGGAGCCGAGCTCAACCTCTACTCGCTCTTCGGGCAAAACGGAATTAAATCACAGATTTGTAGCAGGACCACAACGTGACACTACACGCTGACTACACTCTACACTACACGCTGACGACCCCTCCCTCCGCTAGCGCGGCTATCCTCGCCGTCGGCTAGCTCAAGGTTATGACGCACACTTGCCAGACCGCCCAATCGCTTGCTAGACTGCTCGAACGCCTGTCAGCCTGACTTCCCGTCCGCCCGCCTGCCTACCTGCTCGCCCGCCCGTCAGTCCGCCCCCCTCCATTCGCCCCCAAACGCCCCAGCGCCCGTCCGCCCGAGCGCCCGTCCGCCCGAGCGCCCGTCCGCCCGAGCGCTCGTCCGCCCGAGCGCCCGTCCGCCCGAGCGCCCGTCCGCCCGAGCGCCCGTCCGCCCGAGTGCCCGTCCGCCCGAGCGCCCGTCCGCCCGAGCGCCCGTCCGCCCCAGCGCCCGCCCGAGCGCTCGTCCGCCCGAGCGCCCGTCCGCCCGAGCGCCCGTCCGCCTGAGCGCCCGTCCGCCCGAGTGCCCGTCCGCCCGAGCGCCTGTCCGCCCGAGCGCCTGTCCTCCCGTCCACCCATCCTCCTCTCCGGCGATGACCGCCCGCCAACCAGGCAGTTCGCCCTTCTGCCCCTCCGTCCGCAACTCTGTTCACTCGTCCACCCGTTCGCCCGCCAGCCTCTTCGCCCGTCCGACCGACCGTTCGACAGCTCGATAAGCTGCTCACCTGCCCGTTTGTCACCTGTGAAGAACAATAGCTGCCAATCCGTTGGCAGCACTTTCCCCAAATTAATACCTGCTTATTTGACTGATCTTGCGACCCCTTGAATCTGAAGAGGATATTTTGATTTTGGGGACCTTTACATGAAAACTTAAGAACATTTTTTCGTTTAAACAATGTCCTCTATAAAATTCGTCCCGGACGTGAATGCGTGTAAGATAACGGATCATTTGGCTGCGAGCTGTCGCCCTGATCGGACCTGTGAGCGCAGCGCCTCTATCGGTAGCAGTTAACATTTGTGGTATTAAGGTGTCGTTGTGCCTGAATTTGATTTGACTTCTGCTTTATTTATTTAGTCAAAGAACTGGAAAGTTTATGCTTGATTGTTTATCTTCACAAGTTTTCTTGAATTCCACAATTTTAAAAAAATCGCGAGTTAAGCTATAATAGAAAAACTAGACATTTTCGTTCTCGAGTTATAGAAAACCTAATGGCAACGGTATACGAACAGCAAATTTGTTTTTTCTGCATTGCAAACTAAACATTAACTCACCCTCAGCTCTAATTCTAAAACTACAAGCAAAAGGAGTGCTCAACAAAACGTGCGCCTAGTGAAGCTTCATTTATATCCCGAAGCAAAACAAGGGGCCATCTCAGCATTTGCTCAATGGATCAGGGAAACTGGACAAAATCCTGATCGAGATGAGGGTGACTGACCGGAAGCTGAAGTACATTACTTCTTACAGGCGTATTAAATCTTTTTTTAACTTTCCCGTGTACGTACGTATATACAGAGTAATATACGTAGTATAGGGAAAGTTATGTAATGCTGCGCGTAAAAAACGGCGAATTTTTTGCGGAAAAAAATCATTCCCGGGTGCTGATAACGGAAAAGTGAATAAATCCAGTTGATAAATTAAGAAAAAAAAGCCCTAACACGTGGTGTAGCCAGAATCCCTCTTTTGTGGCTCCTTGATTGGGAAAAACCGATTGGAAACAAAACATCCGTCTGTCAGTCCGTGTGTGAACACTACTAGCGCCGAATCCATAGGTACGACTTCTCCCAAAATGGATATTCCCCGGTCGATCTGGTTTGAGTCGAAGCTTTGAAATTTTGGAAAAGATTCTTAAAATTTGGGGGTTCTTTACATCAAGCTCTCCGGACACCTTCAAAAACTGCGACATTTATTATATTTAACATATTAATCTATTTGCGACATATTTCAAACATTATTATATTCGCGAGTGTGTTTCATATAACTTCAAGTGAAGTATTTTGAAAACTTAAAAATTTTCTGTGAAAAAGAGCTTCAAATTTTGCATATGTAGTAGCTCTAAAACATCATTTTCTTTAAAACGGCACAAAAGTTATAAAAGAAAATTGCCATTTATGACTTTTTGTATTCTTTAATATTCTAAAACGAATATCTCCGTCCTACCATTAAAAAAACAAAAAAATTAAGAAAATATAAAAAAAAACTTTGGGTGATAGATGGCAGCTGGAAGGGGTACGGAAATAGAAAAGTAATAGGAAATAGAGAAATAGAAAAATAAGGAAATAGAAACCTAATGCAGGAAAATCTGATTTGCATTTTCTAGCACCACTAGTTGATTATCAATTTAGTCCCACATTGGATAGAAACAGTTATGCAGCAGATAACATGATACTTATAACGGAAATTTGTGTATCGACTTTAATAGTTTAATGTCATCTGGAAATGCGTTGGAAAGTAACGCACGTGTATGTTGATTTCTTGTAGTGAGCTGTTGATACTAACACTTGATAAACGTGATTTCTATGACGTGTGTTGTAATTATAAATATCATTATTGAATGAAAATGTGTTCTCTCCGTTAAGTCAGTTAGTTGTGACAATGATTAGATTCGTAAATAAATAGGCAATGCATTGGTAAGATTCTGAGTATTACTGGGTACTCCTTTGATTCTCTAGTAGCTCATAAAATTAGCGATATGAAAATTCAGATCCTACGAATTAAATGCGATTATCATACAGGAAGGAATAAAATGAGTGGATGTAAAATGAGAGGAAGGTATGCACTTTAAGATATTTAATGAACACAATATAACTAGCAGTATGTATTCATTCTTACAAAGAATGATGCATATGTATAATTAGTTTTTAATGATAATTACTTGTTTCATTGACACATGCTAGGATTTGAAATTATGAACATAAATTGCTAACAAGAGAATAAAGTTTAAATACAATAGTGTAAGGTTTTCAAATAAGGTCATGTTCAATTTTTCAAAAACATCAGTATTTTTTTCGAGAACTTGTGTCAAATTGTCAATTTCTTATTTTCTTTAAACCTTTTTTTCTAAAAAACAGCACAACGTCATTTGATTAAATTGGAAACTTAGATAGCATAAATGAAGCTTAAGAGTATGGTGCAGGTTTCATGTTCATTGAAATGCCGAATTTTGCAAACATTTTAAAATATTAAAAAAATGTCTACGTCCACAACTACAATTGTGAAGATTCAATTGTTTTTCGTATTGAAATATGCTCATCAAAAGCAGATCTTCAAATAACGACATGTTAAATATTTCGAAAATGTGAGTAGTTTTGCCAAAATTTTCTAACAAACATAATAGCCCGCACGGAATTCACTATCTTCCGTTTTCAGCGTCTTCTTACAACTACAATTGTAAAATTCAATTTTTTCTCAGTGAAATGTATTTATCAAATCTACATCTTCAAATAAAGTCACGCTTAATTTTTGAAATTTCGAGTAGTTTTTCTGTAATTTCGTGACAAACATAACAGCCTGCTGCAAATTTACTGCGCGTCAGACAGCTGGATGTGTCGTAATTTAAAATTTTGAATTTTGTATATTATTTGCTTGTTCATTATTTGCATTCGACTTTTTGTTATGCATTTACACATTAATCTGTTAGAAATTATTGATTTTCAAATATCTGAAATCAAAACTCCTAGCTCTCAGAGAATTTCAACATTACAGAGAATGCAACAAAGGAATTCAGTTTGCGCTCGCGAATATCAGTGAATTACGTGTCATGGTTGTGACCTGATGGAGATGTATGAACAAGAGTTATAGTTGTCTAATTTATGTTGATATTTCCATGAAAATATTTAGTTTTCGTACCAAATGCTGTACCATTTGTATTGGGTAGAGTATTTGTTGCTTTGTTTTAGAATACTCTTCTCTAATCATGGCCCTATGAAATTTATTTCTATATTGTCCGGGGTAACTGGCTTCTTTTTCTAATACAGGTTTACGAAACTTTTGTAGAGTATTTTCATGCAGTTGTAAAATTGACATAGTACTGACAACACTGCAATGGAAGCAGTGAGTTGTTCGCTTCTTGGTTGAATTGCTCGCTTTCGAATAATAATAACTAAGATGTTATTAGCAGCAGAAAATGCAATATTTCGAACTTACGCCTTTTCTAATAACGCGGGATAGTATGGGCTGTTTTGTAACCGCCACATTGTCGTTACATGTCGAACTAGAAAAGTGAAACCGCCTCTGCAGGTTACTAGAGAGAGCGCTGCAGAAATGCGCAGAGGTCGGAAGTTTTCACGCCCAAATCGTTCGACCAATAGCAGAATTCCCTCTTCAAGCGACGGATTTTTGCATTAAAGAAAGAGGAACTCCGCCATTTTGTCGGCGACTACTAGTCACGAAACGTTGTGGAGAAGCAGCCTACTCTATAGTTTCTGCGTGAAAAACTTTATAAACGGTAACGACTTCTTATCTATTCGAAGTGTTCTACAAGCTAAATGGATTGTAATGTTGAATAATCGAAATGAAGGAGTATATGCATTTGATATGATAAAATATGTGTTCGCAACACGTGGAAAAGTTTGAAGTACAAGAAGAAATGTACTGCATGAAAATAAAAGGGATATTCATACATACCATTTGGCCGTTCATCTGGATCAGAAATACTAATGAAATATTTCATTCTCCAGCTTTTTTGTTGGTTGGTACTTCATACTGAGATTTGGAAAAGCGACACTCGTATGTGATCGGACGCCGCCACGACATATCGACGCCGAGGGAATTTCGACACCGCAAGACGCAGCAGGAGCGACCGACCGCGGACTCTGCTCGCTAGCGACCTTGGGGACGTAGACCAGCGTTGAAGAATTTCGTCGTAGCGTGAGACAAAGCAAAAACGAAATTTTACCGTTACGCGCAGCTGTTAGAACTGCTAAGGGGAGAGTTTCAGCCTGTACGAACTTTTACAGAATGCTTTATGCAATGTTTGGGGAGTAAACATACTAGTCTTGAAGTAGACGACATTGATTTAATACAAGATTGTTGTATATTCATTTGACAGTCGTGTTTCGAATTTAGAATAGACTGCAGTCATAGGAAACCGTAATTTGTAATTTATTGGGTAGTTAAGATTTCTTTGTATAGTATATGTTTGCAAGATAGTAATTCCATTTTGTTAGTAAATTTATTAGTGTATTACATACTGAAATTTAAGAAACCAGGACAAGGAAATCGCTCATTTTTGGTTATTACGATAAGAAAGAATTAATCGTTCAAGGATTATTCAATTCCTCGGGGTTTTATCGATGGCAATTGAATCCATTTGATATAATTAATCGGATTTCAAGAGTGAACATTTTTCTGTATACTTTGTGTGTCAAGGGTATTTTTGTATATTTCTTTTCCAGCATAATGTATGCATGTGATTAATGTTTGTCTTCAAGGTTTAATGATTCATTGTGTTAACTTGTAACCAACGTGAAAGGTTGAAGGATCAGAATTAATGTAATGCTAGTGTCAAAGAATACAAAACAAAAAAAACTTTTACAATTTCACAAAACTCTTGCAGTGTTGCGAAACACAAAATTAAAGGCACACACTGACCAAGCGATGCTACCTGACTAACACAGCAAGCAAAAACCAAATGAATGTAACATTGAAAGGTTACGAGGCACACATGGCTGGGTTGTCGAACCACACCACTGTCACAGCACCACCGCTCCTACAAATTACACCGCTGTCTAGTAGAGGGTCTCAAATGCAGAAAGCGTGAAAAATGCCCTTCACCGCCGTGGATGCTTCATGCTCCCGGTCCACCATAGCTCCTTCCGCTTGTCCCACACTCCACCAGCTGTGTCGCCCGCTATCCGCACGTGTTCTGGCGCTGCCCCGGGTTCCGACCCCGGGCAGGGCGCAGAGGGGCGGGCAGCCGGCTAGCTGGCGGCGGGGGGCAGGACGTAGGCGGGGGGAGAGATACGGGCGGCGACGGCGCGATGGTGTTGGTGGCGGCGGTGACGGTGGTGATGCAGTGACGTCACCGGTGTCGGCGGCGAGGGTAGCTGATTGCAACCTGGCAGGGCGGCGGAAGAACTGTCACATGCATCAAGGCGCGGGGAAACAATGATTTAATTAATGTCTTCATTCCATTCATTGATTGATTAATGATCGATTGATTTTTTTTTTCTGGAATTTTGGAATTGGCGCCCCCATGACGCCCTGGTCTAGCATGGAACTCCCATAATTTAGCGGGAAGTACCCCAAAGAGTGCCCAGGTGGGCGGAAGTCGCAGGAATGTCCGCGCCGACCAAAATGTGCTAACAGCTAGGAAACTTCAAAGAATAAATGCTCTCATTGTTCATTCCAGTACTGTGTTTGTTTTTCATTTAATATCAAACTTCGATTACGAACCCTAGACCCTAAATTGTGTTGTATTAATTGAATAACTACAATAGGTTGTCGCAACTGGCAGTCCTCAGTTTGCGAGTCGTGCATCGACGACAATTGCACCAGTCATACGTCAGTACACGTACGGTGGGAAAGGTAAGGCGGTGACAGTTGCAGCACCATTAGTTTTACCTGTTTTAGCTTTTGATACGTGTTTATTGTTCTTTCACCTTGTTTGTGCCTTTCTCCGCCTTATTTGTGATTTTTCAGATTTATTTGAGCCCTTTTCTGCGTTGTTCATCATTATCTTCCCTTTTCTACCCCTGGCACCAATCTCTCTCAAGCTGGGAACATTCTTGCAAGCCTGTCCAAAATGAAAGCGCGGTCGTGTATCGTCTTTCTGTGGACGCAAAGGCTCCAGTGTCAGATTGTATTAAAAATCAAAAACAGGCAAATGATACTAGCGAATATTTTTTATATTTTTCATTGGAGCTTACCGTCTTTTCCACTCACGAGAAATCTCATCTTCCTGCTTTTGTTTGGCCTCAGATTCCCTTTGAGGACAGAGCTTGCTGCCTGTCCACTATATACCCTTCTCAATACCTTTTTGTTTTCTTTTTCCTTCTTGAAATTAAACACGTGCGAAAAAGGAAATCAACGATTGCGATTACACTAATACCATTACACGATTCCAAAGGGAATTCACAATAGCATTTCGTCGAGGTCATTTTTATATTAAGTGTGACTAAGGATTCTATTAATTCCGGGAGGGAGTCATTTTAACCCGTCTGCGTATCGGACACAACCACTTTTCTCATGGTTTACTCCTTCGAGATGAATCTCCTCTCATCTGTGATTCTTGCACGTCGGTTCTTTAGTAGAACACGTCCCTGCTCCATTGTGCGACATTTGTTGGCGGTCGCCGAAGAGACTGGCGCGGGCAACTCCATACGGGAGGAGCTCTGCGACTGACGATCCGCGCTCCTAAAGCTTTTTTGTTTTTCGAGAGAAGGCGGATTATGTAATTTTATTTGAGAGGTATGGGCAATAATGTTAAAGATAAGTTTCTTGGCCTCGTTACAGCCAGTTCAACGTTGATTATAGCGTGTTGCGTGAATATTGCGTGTTCGTTGTATCGTCGTTGCCCTTTTGTTGTCTACTTGAATATTCTACGCGTATTCAAGCTGTCTTTTTGGGTTATACACACGCTATTATTTAGCGGGTAAGTAGCATTTGCAATATTCCTTTAATTAAATCTATTCATATTTTAAGAAATGTACTTTTTACACGGACGCCAATGACCTCAGTCGTTGAAGCACCCTCAAAACCCCAATCAATATAAAACGAAAAAACAAGAGATTAAAAAAATATTTCCAGTAAACAAAACTAATTTAGGAAATCAGATGAAAGGGTCGGTATTCCTAGCTTAGTTTAATAGACGCTCATTCTAACGAAACAAAACCCTAGTAGCAACACGCTGCCCCCACCCAACTTCCAGTACTTCCACTCTTTCTCAAGTTTCCATCGTCTCGCATCTATTATCGCATTCGCGAACGAGCCTCCGACCCGAGCAGATCGCTAGAGCGGAGCTCCGTATCGTTTCAGTTGCTAGTGAATGTTCGACTTAGTAGTGCTCACAGCGAGTTGTTTGTTTCTTTTGGTATATGCCTTATGACATACCATCAACATTACAGGCTATCAACCAAGCTCTGAATGCAGTCAATTGCGATCACAATTATTCACTCAACGGTGCAGTGCCTCCATTACACCTCATCGCAGCGGACGGCGAAGCCAAGGACGCGTCGCCATTGCTAACCCCAACCTGGGAAGCAGCGAGGTCGGCGATCACGCAACTGCCTTTAACACGGCAACAGCACCAGACGGGCTCAACCTCCAGTCATCAGGCAACGGAACAATGCGAAAAAGGTCAGTGGGTGACAATTCGAATCATCAAGTCGCAAAGAGAATAAGTGCGGATACCAGTCACGACAGTGCGTCATCTGAACAAGCACACCATTCAAACTGTGTACAATGTAACTGTAGGCAACAGTTTCATTAAATTAAATAAGTTAACGTCTAAAGATGACAATAAGCTCAACTATTTAAAAGAAAATATCAGTGAACAGACTCAAAACATCTACAGAGGTCCTCCAATAATTGTAGCCAACATCACAAACATTAACGAATTCATAAAAGAACTAAAAGCTAAAGTGACTTCAAATTTCGTTTCCTAGAATAAAAATAATAAAGTGAAAGTAGTTGCAAAATCAATAACCGACTTTAGGAACATACTGAAATACCTTATACAAACACAAAGAAGTTTTCATTCTTATAAAGACCCTACCAACAAAAAATTCTCAGTGGTTTTCAAAAACATGAATCAATCAATCTCTGATGATTAAATAATTCAAGACCTCACTCAACGCCATCCATCCATCAGAAAAGTAACTCGTTTACAAAAAGACGATAATCCCATCCCGGTAGTAGCAGCCGAATTTAGCGGAAACTATCCGTAGAAACTACATTAACCATCAATCAAATTTGCAATCATCGAGTGACAACAGAAAGAGGACGAAGACTGAACGGCAGTCTGGATTCAGACGTGGTTACAGCTCTACTTCCACACTAACTCTACTGTTTGATATATGTTTGACAGCGTTCGAACGAGATTTGGTATCTGTTGTTTGTCTATTGGTCTTCTCCAGCGCAGTTGATACATTACGTCGTGACCGTCTATTATCTAAACTGCGCTTCCCTAATTTCTCAGAACCTGCAATTGATTGGTTCAGTTCTTTCCTACCAGCTCGCTCTCAGTCAACGGTCGTACGCACCCTGGCTGCTACAAAACCGTCATCTGTACGTTTCGTATTTCGAGGGTTACCTCAAGGCTCCACTCTATGTCCTCTTCTGTTCAACATCTATGTAACATATTTAATGCATCTATCCTTCAACTCCGTGATTCAGATGTATGCAGAGGTTACTGAATTAATTTATTCCTTTCTCTCATCTAATCTTCCATTGGCTGTTGATTGCTTAAATGTGGATCATGCTAATATTCATAAATGGTCTCTGGAGAATGGATTAATTTTCAATCCTACTAAATCTGAGTATCTTTTTTAGACCCTACAAATCGCCTAAGAAATGCAAATACCGTTAAATTTATGCTGTTAATTGATGGTCATTCCATTGGTCATGTTGATCTTGCTAAAAATCTAGGTTTATGGAGGGACAGTGGATGGAATTTTGATCAAGTGTTAATTAAATGTAGAGGAACATATTTGAGATATAAGTCCCTATATCAATATCGCAACCAATTCACACAGTCAACTAAGCTAATGTTGTGCATCATTCTCAAACTGTCGTTATTTAATTACAATAATATTGTTTATAGTCCTGTACTATCTCAAAGAAATTTTGCTTGAGTTATATTTATTCAGAATGCGTGTTTGAGATTCTGTTACAATGTTCGGAAATATGAGCATATATCACCATTTATGGATAAGTCAGGCTGGTTAACCATGAGACAGAGACGAATATTTCACATACGTTTACTGGTACACTCTGTGCTCTCCTCTAATTCTCTCAGTTATCTTCGGGATCGACTTAAACTTTTTCACAATCTAATGAGTCTGCTTCACCTAGTATCCGATTTGCGAATTTCTTACTTCCGTTCACCGTACTAACAAATTCGAGGCATCCTTTAGCTATCTTGATCCACACTTCTACAGTTTAATCACTATGAGCTTAAACCTTTCCCTACAAATAATTATGTGAAAAGTTTGTAAATTTATTAAACTTCACTTTTAAATTTTCTTCAGTGTTTCTTGATGTACTGTATTAATTTTTTGTAACCTTCTTGATGTATATGTTTAGTATTACTTACAGAATCAAACCTAATACTGTTTGGTCCACACCATAGAATCCAATACGTATCTCGAAAAGAAAGCACACAAATAATCAGAAAACTACCAATACAAAAACACCAGGACACGATAAAATAAATAATATGATACTAAAAAAAGCTATCTACACCAGCAATTGCGTATAAACAACATTTATAATTCTTATATTAGAATAAGTCACTTCCTGTTTACTTGGAAACATGCAATTATTATTCCAGTTTCCCAACCCGAATACAAACATGGCAGACGTCAACAGTTACAGACTAATAAATTTATTACCTTCTCTATCAAAAATTTTTTCAAAAAAATTTTCCTAAATAGACTGTCCAAACACATAGTATCTTCAAACGTCATACCAAAAGAACAATTTGAACAATTGAAAAACTTTTTCCTAAATACACTGTCCAAATACGTAGTATCTTCTAACGTCATACCAAAAGAACAATTCGGCTTGATGAAACGTATTTCAACGCAACATCTACTGTTATGAATTTCCGAAAATTTATATTAGTACATTTCAAAAAAAGAGATCGTACAATAGGATTATTTTTAGACACTTGACAAGCGTTTGATAGAATCTGGCACCAAACATTAATATACAAAATAAGAAAATGCGGTACTCCGTATTATCTAACGGAAATCATAAATAATTGTTTAGAAAACAGAACATTCTAAGTGACAGTCAATAACCACCATTGAAACTGCAAAATAATCAACGCAGGCTTACTCCATGATCCCTCTCTCACCCACTCTTTTTAACATTTATGTAGCAGATATTCCCTAGTTGAACTCCATACTAATAGACCAGTTTGCTGACGACACTGCATTTATTTATCTGGAACCTCACTCACAGCAATCAAAAATAGAATCCAAATATATATAAATCTAATTGAAAGCTAGGCTGCAAAGTCAAAAATAAAACTTAACCCAACTAAAACAACAGATAAAATGTTCATACTTAGACCATACACCTCTCCTTCTCCATTAACATTAAAAAATGAAATAACAAACCGGCACCCAGCAAATAAGCAAATAAAATATTTAGGCTAAATATCGATACAAAACTAAAGAGGAAACATCACATTGACAATAAAGTAATACAGGCTCAAAACAAACTATTACAATTAAAGCTAATAATCAACAGAAATAGCCACTAACCATATGACACACCACTCGCAATATATAAAACAATAGAACCCTCCTACTGTATGCATGCCCAATATGGCTAAATGCAGCTAAGAGAAACCTTAACAAAATTCAAGTGATCCAAAATCAACCCACCATGGTTCGTATCTAACTCACAGCACCATAAAGAATTCAATCTTCAACCCATCAGCACATCTTTTACTTATTCACACAAATCTTCTCCAACTTAATGCAGATTACGAATGTAACCGGATTCAACCTAGCCAGAGACCCCACCAATTCCACAAGAATCAGAAATAAGTACCCTTTCCACATAGTCTTAAAGCAATTTTCAGAATTGCACCTCGATTAGAGGTGGCCATTAGGTTTCCTCAACAACAAAGCTAGATGTAAGTTTAATTTTAGATTCGTTTGTAATGTCATCAAACATATGTATTGTAATGGAACCGCCTACGTCGGGTGCCGATTTATGTAATGAAATCGGGGGGGGGGTCACATCACAGAGTTGGAAGCGCCGTCATGCTGAAGGTGCGACGTTCGTTCCCGGACAGCAGAGAGCACACGCTGAATTTGTTTGAAGGGCGCCAAGCGCATGCGCACTTACCTGCTATCCACTCGCCGGCGTCGAGCGTCTCAGGGGTGAGTGCCCTGGGTCGAAGGATTGCATTTGCTTTTGCTGAAGGTAGTAATAATACACTTTTCTTAGATTTTGAATTTCTCACCGGGCAAAAGGGCGGGGACTCATTTATTAATAAAAATCTTTTTGTTTGAGAACAAGACACAGTTCTTGGCGGTTTTCACAGGCTACTGATAAGTGATGACGGTGAACACTTACATAATGGTGATGAGGTTGCAGTTACGTCACCGCGAACGGGATTGCTCGCCTACTAATTGGTTGTCGCGGCCGAACCCTCAGGGGCGACGCTGGAGCGTTGTTGGAATGCGCGTCTGCTGGTCGCAGTGGCCGCGGGGATGGAAGCTTCGGCGCGCGAGAAGTCAGCGATGAGCATCCGCGAAGCGATGACTTGAAGCTGGCGCGCGTCTCAGGTCGTCAAACGTCGCCTGGACCGCAAGTGATGTTGAAAGCCAACGTATGGCTATGCGCTCTTGTAACTGATTAGAGGGTGTGGATTCCTTTAGTCCCAGGCTGGCATGCGGAATAAATTCCGATGCTGAGTGAAGGCTGGGCGGATCTCGTAGCAAGCGGAACAATGTTCGTCTCTCACGAACTGCTGCTACTCTCTCCCGTAACTTTTCTGCTCATAACCAAAAAAAGCCCTTTTTTCGAGCGTTTCCGTTCACACGGCCTCGTTCCCCTCCCTTTCGCACCGCGCATGAGTTTTGTCACGTGCTTCTGCTAAGTGTTTTGATAGGCCAGTTTGCTAGGTTCCAGAATCTTCTATTCTTCTGGTTACATGATTGGGTAGGATGGGCATCGCCATGTCGCGACCTTCGCCTCCTGACATCTCATTGGCTGGCATTGTCACGATCGGACAAACGCACGCGGGGCTTCCCTGCTGTGACAGTTGTGTTTTTATTAGGCCTTAGGGATTATGGTACAGCGTGCTGGCGCACGTGTCCCTAATACGATTGTTCCAGAAGTCTATCATTTGTTGAAGACACAAAGAGGGTTAAATTTATTATTCTAGTTCGGGATTCCCTGGAAACCTTATACGCAGCTGGGCGGAACGAATAGGCAAGGCGGGAGGCCCTGTCGTTCGCCCGAGCTTCTGATAATGCGGTGTGACGCTGGGAGGGGGGGGCGATGTGCGATGGGTCCTACGATACATCGCAGTATAGTGAAATGTAACTGAACTACCTATTGTCTTCACTGGTAAAACAACAAAAAACACCAGCTATTATAAGGGCGGACTCGTGATAGCCCACGATACGAGCCATTCCGAAAACATTTACCTTTCGCTTAATCGGGCACTTAAAGCTAAATTGTCCTCAAATATTGTGCTGGTAGTATGCACAAACTAAACATGGCGACTAAACAGAATGTATTTTTGAGGAAAATGACGTATTTGACGTATGTTATTCACGAATTTCTGAAAAAGGAAGCATCTGATGGAATTATACTTTTCATTAGTCTATTCGCCATTAAATGTCGGGCAAGGACACTGGTTTTGAGAACAATTTGGCTCATGTCAAAATCGCAAAATTCAACTGGGGGAG
This sequence comes from Acheta domesticus, assembly GCA_031308135.1. NCBI lineage: Eukaryota > Metazoa > Arthropoda > Insecta > Orthoptera > Gryllidae > Acheta > Acheta domesticus. The sequence goes on along the minus strand of JAHLJT010002630.1, from coordinate 106,681,584 downwards.
GTCGTTGAAATTTACCGTTTTAATGACAAAAGACTTGGAGAAAAATGCCCATACTTCCAAAACTATGGAAAATATGTCAATTCTGTAGGCACAAGCTAATATCGAAATTTAATATAATTTAAGAAAATGCCATCATTTGAATTTGCCACATGCGGACGATAAACGCGGTATTGAGATCCTTTAGGACGATAAACGCCCTATGGACGCCCGTTTCCAAAACTGGTGCTTTTCCAAGGAGTCGAAAATTATAGTCAACTTTGACTCGCTCTAGCTCCTAAACAGTGCAGGAGCTCCTAAACAAACCTCTACACTGCCGTAATTTACATGAGAGATTATAGGTACTCTTTATTTTGTAGATAATATAGAAGTTTGTTATTCTTATGAACTGGTTAAACTGGTTGATTGGGAGTTAATACTCTCTGCAACTTTTCCCAAGATTGGTTTTTCTGGGAAGGGCACAGCCCTGGAGCCCATTGAGTGCAGCTGCCACTGATAGGGAATGTCTTTTCCGTTTTTGATACACTAACTAATGGATGCCTCAAACACCCTTCATCCACTGCCTCATCCCCTTTTTACATCGTAATATTTCTTCCTACTTGTCCTTTAAGTTTGCTTCTGCTAGGCGAATCTGCGCTGCTTTACTTAGTGGGGTCCGGTCAGGGACAGCGCTAGGTTATTTTGCGCCTCAGGCGAAATTAAATGTTTGAACAGGCAAATTGACATGAAAAACTACATTACAAAACAACGTCTTTTCATAAATGTAGCACAAAGTTACAGTTCAATAGCTATAGTTTTCACCTTTGAAAGTGGCATACATAAGTGAATGCTATAAATAAAGAAGATATATAACATCAAAATTAAACAGAATTATCTTATTAGCACCCTTAGGACGAATTCAAACTTCCATTGTGTTTTAGTTCACCGTATACAATACGTATTGAAATATACCTTCATCCTTCACTTCGTAATACGTTGTCGTGAGTTTGACCTGTTCCGAATTTATAGAAAGATGTGGGCGCCAGAACAGGTGACATAAACTAATACTAACTTTTCCCTATTTAATTCTGTCAAAATTATATGGGCATCCAGCTAGCTTGGGCCGATGGATTCGGATTACATGTATTCGCTATCGCTAAGATAGCCGATTACCTGATCTGCCGACTGTACAGCCTGGCGTGGAATCTGAAATATGGAAATTCTCTGCTTCCAACTAATTAGAAGCTTATGATTGACAAATGAACAGACTCTTTTCTTTTTCCAAAGAACAAAATTTAACAATTTATTCAATGTTAATTTTAACAGATTACTTAATGGCCATGACCCCTTTTAAAAGATATTATTTTAATATACTGCAGTATATGTTACCGTCTTGCCGACCCGCTCGTTCCGAAGACGCTTCTCACTTGGCCGATGAATCCGAGTCGCTCTTCTGTCTTCTGATCTTGCGCGGTTGCTGAAGTATCCAGTCCACACTGCATAAAATCTAGCTAAGTTCTTTCCGACGCTTTAGGTTTATAATCTTTCACACGAGTTTAATAAAATACTAATGTTCGAACTATCGTCCAGTGAACACCCAAAACTGCCCAAGTCCGCGGATGTACTCCGGCAAATAATTTCTAAGTCCGATGACGACTGTTACTTTTCGCACGAAAATGTATAAGTCTCACTTTCAACTACAAGGTCCGCACACTATTTGCACTCCACGAAACTCAAGAGCCGAGTTCACGACCTACACTCCACCACTCTGAGTCAGACTGTAACGATCTGCACTCAACGAAGCTCCAAGTCCGAATGAATGTTTTTCTGTATTTTGCAACCCTTGATGGGTCGGTAGCGTCCCACGTTCTATTTTTCCAAAACACGGCGGTAAACACCAGAAAGTCTAATTGCCCCCCGCCAACCCGCTCATTTCTTACAACCCCATGTAGCCGCGCCTTCGTCCGTCATACGTTTTTCGACCAATCACATATTCTTTATTATATCGATCTAGCCAGCGTTCCGGCACCTACGAGGCTTGCAGCTAGTTTATTTACCTGCCCTGCACCATAGCAACCCTCTGCGCTGGCGTTACTAGGGCCGGATATCGCCATTTTACAAGTCCATTTAGTCGCCCCGTATACAACTAATATTATGAATAAACCATGTCCCGTTCTGGTATATCACAGTATGTACGGAGTAATATACGTGGTATAGGGAAAGTTATGTAAAGCTGCGCGAAAAAAAACGGTTAATTTTCGGCGAAACAAATTAATTGACAGCTTCTGATTACGAAATTAGTAGTGCCACCGCATGGCACAGATTAGTTTCCCGTATTAGTTTTCTATTTCCGTTGGTCTCGGCTAGCTACTCGGACTTTCCCCTACTCTGGCTTGCTGCCATCTATCGTCGCCAAAAGTACACTGTTTTGACATTTTCTTAATTTTTCGGTTTCCTGAAAGAAAACCGAAAGTCTATTTCGGGGTATGTTTTTTTTTTAAATTATACATATGTATTTGTTTAAGATCTCTCACATCGTTAATATGAACATCTACAGCTAATTTGTAAAGACTATTGTATTTGTGAGTTAAAGTGATTCAAGTGACTTCTAATGAAGGTTTTCAACAACAAACGTTTTCTGTTAGAAAGAACTTCAAATTTCGAATTTACAGTTGCGCATAAACACCATTTTCTTAAAACCGGCTCCAAATTTATCAAAGTAAATTTCCATTTAGGACCAGGTTTTACTGTCCTTTAATGTTCATAAAATAATATTTCCATTCTAGTATTAGGAAAGCGAAAAATCAAGATAATGGCAAAAAATATATTTTGGGAGACGATTGATGGCAACTTGCAAGAGTATGTGACAAGTTCGAATATCTATCCGAGACCAAAGAAATAGAAATCTAATACGGGAAAGTCTGTGCCATTCAGTAGTACCACTAGTTTCTTCCAACTATTCGTTCAGATAGTGCTAGTTGCAGTTTACGATGACCGAAAATTAATGTTGGTGAATTTTTTTTTTTGCAAAAATTTAATAAATGTACCTTTTAAAAAATATTTTTGTTGTTTTTAATACACACAATTCCACCAATTTGTATACATTATTGAATTTGAGTAGAAACACTTCAAACAACTTCGAATTAATTTTTTCCAAAACTCATTTGTTTTCTGTAAAAAAAAGGTTCAAATTTCGCTTTTAAAATAACGCTTATACGCCAGCATCGTAAAAAGGGCTTCAAATGTTTCAACAAGTATTATTATCTATGAAGAGGTTTTACTTATATATTTTGTTCTGAAAGTAAATGGTTTTTTTAGCCACTAAGAAACCGAAGAATTGAGCAAAAGTGAAGAAATGATGATTAGGCTGCGAAAAATGGCAGATAGCAAGAGGATGGAAAGCGACAGAAACGCTAGATGCGGCGAAAGCAATTAGAAAACTAACTAGAACGAGAAAGTCTGTTCCACTCTGTAGCACTACTAGTTCTTTTTATTTTTAAGAGAGATTATCTGTGTGTTTTTCCGCTTACAAATTTGTCATGTTTTTCAAAATAGGAGCTCAGGGTACGTTTGGTAACTATATAACTATGTAGATGCATTAACTTTCTAAGACAAATGGATAGCAAGATTTCTTGCCATAGTCCAATGCAAATCACATGTATTGATTCTAGTAAGTATAAAACATTTCAATTTTTTTACATACATATGACATTTGTGTTCACTGTGAATAGTAATTGTAATGTTCCCAAAATGTAAGACTTCTGATTTCTGGTGTAAGACTTTTTGATTGAAAGGAAGTATTTTGGCAATTTCCATTTCCCATTTAGTAAATATGTAGAAATTTTTCAATTTTTCTACAGCTCTTTCTTTAGTACAAAGTGATCGCAATGCTACAGATCGCTAGTTCAAATTTATTTTTAATCCCTTCTATTCCTTCAATTTCTGAGCTGGAGTATTATTATTTAATGCTAATTCTCCCTCACTTGCATTACGTTTCAGAATAGATTTTACTGAAATTTTAGAGTCAAATATAATACATTTTTGTAGCATACGAGTTTGCAAGCAAATAGGGACAAAAAAAAGGAATACTAAAACTCAAAAAGGAAAATAATATTTATTTTATTAATCACATACAATACATTAATCAACACATGCACTCTATTCCTTCGAAAAATAAGGATGCCTGTCATCAATAATGTGTTCACTTTGTGGGTGAATGATCTTCATCTCTATTAGCTTTTACGTGCAGTTTCCTTTGTCATTTGAGAAAATGCTCAGGTGCTCCTCTAGGAAATCTGTACATATTATACATCTGCCACATACGTCGTATATGTTTTCATTGTTTTTTAGAAAAATAAACTAAAGAAATTAAATTGAAATTTTTTTTGTGGTTCAAGAAATACTGAGAGATAGAACTTTTTGCAATTCTTTTATTCCTTGAATGCTATTACTTGGGAACTTTTAAGAATTCAATATTTGTTCCTACTGTCCATCTGACCAATTTAACTGATCGTGATTGTGCCGGTAAAATCATAAGACAATTATTTTTGTACGATCGTGTTTAGTTGCAAAATTACGAACAATTAGAAGCTATGACACTCACTGGTTCACTCATACTCTGTTTATTCTCGAAGAACCCACATCCGTTTATGCAAAAAAAGACCCCGATGCCCATGGTATTGATAGCGGTTTGTCACGTGATGTGGCATTCATCCAGAGATCGCCTCTGTCGAAGTACTCTGATGTCAAAGGGCGCCTGGTCCTTCAAAACTCTTCCAGACGTCAGAATCACTTCTAGGGTCGAGCGCACAGTTAATTTTTAACATGAAATTGTACCCAGACCATTGCATCAGTATCGAAGGAGGTCCCGAACTTGCGGAGTCTTTGCGATGTCAAACGGCGTCTTGTCCTTCCACCATCCTCCCCAAGGCTTGAGAACCCTCCTGGCGCCGGCTGCGAGGAGCGCGCGCACCGCTTCCTCATTGTTCTTGAACGCCGCCCAGTGCAGAGGTGTCACTCCATCCTCATCCCTCGCGTCGACGGCGGCGCCCGCGCGCAGCAGCAGCTCCACGCACCGACCGATGCGGTCATTGCTCGCAGCACAGAGCAACGCGGACCACCCTTTGCAGTTGACAGCGTTCGCATCGGCGCCTCGTTGCAGAAGAAGCGACACCACGTCCACGTGCGCATTCCAGGCTGCAGTAATTAGAGGAGTAGAACCATTGTGATTAGTGTAGTTGACATCGGCACCTGAGTCTATGAGACGTCGTACCTCACTTAGTTTTCCTTCGCTTGCCGCCTTATACAACTGCTCTCCCAGGGGGGAGGGAGAGTTTCGAGCCTCCTCCATCTTCATCTTCACCTCCCGCACCCGGAGCTCCACCCGCTGCCTCGCGCGTTCGTCCTCGTCGGCCGCTGCGCCCTGGTGGCCGGCGCCTGAGGAAGTGGGTGTGGGGAGGGGGGCTCCTCCCTCCGCCCGCTGCTACCCCACCCGTCGCCGGTGCTTCGCGGGCGCTGGCGGCGGAGGTGGAGGCGGCGGTGGCAACAGACACACGTGTAGAACGAGGCTCCTCAAGCTGTCGCAATAGGGCCTCAACGCGAGGCATAAACGTCTCCAACGCCACTCTGCAGAGAGGCCTCGACATCATTCACTCTGCCTTCTAAGCGTTCCATTCGTCCTCCTCGAGATCCCTCCTGATCTGTCGTTCTTTCTTCCAAGGCGGTCAGACGGTCCTGGGTCTCTTGATGTTGCTGCTGCAGAGCGAGTATAGCGTCGTCCTTCTCTTCTAGCTTGCGCTCCATCTCGCGCAACGCCGTGTCTGCCCTCTCCTGCTGCAAGCGCAAGGCCTCCTGCATCCTACGCTCAGCCTGCTGTTTCTCCAGGCGCAAGGCCTCGTGCAACTGCGCCAGCCCCTGCGCCAGCCCCTGCGCCAACATCCGAAAGGCGTCGCCTACGGCATCCACGCCATCTGCTGAGCTATTCTCTCCAGCACTTCTGGGACTCGCCATCTCTTTCCTTGGCTTCTGAAATTCATGAAAAAATCGAAAATTGAAGACATAGAAAAATTCATTTTAAAGTTTAAAAACTTTCAAACAACACTGTGTTAAAGTCGTCTTGTAATATTGAAAAAGTTGACTTTTCTCAGTAAATGTGGGAATCAAGTGATTTAGGATTGTGGAATAATAAAATGGAAACCTGCTGGGTACAAAACTCCTTTTTCCTGGAAGAAAGTATTTAAAATGAAATGCATTAAATTGCGCTCTAGAAAAAAGACAAATGTTGTCGCCCCTTTGATTTATTTCAGTATTAAGAAATAAAATAAAATTCACTACAAAATTTTACTTTTAAATGAAATACGACTATTTTACAAAAAGATATCGCGGAAATAACCAGTCTCTTTGTACTATTTATTGTTATTGCAAGTGCTTATTGGTTTTGTCGTGAAATGTCGTTGGCATTTAAAATTAAATGATCACAGATTTTGTCATTGCCAACATTTTTATTATTTCAATATCAGCTTTCGATGGCTTTGCTATTATAGCCAGTTTCTAGTAAAGGAAATATAAACAAACAATTTGTTTAAGAATTAAAAAAGATTAAACAAAACATTAGGATTGAAAAATAACTAATAATTTAAAAACAGAATTAACATTTTATGAAATGAAAGAAAAATAAAATATGTGGATGTTAAATAAATTTATATTACAGTAATTTTGGAGTAATGTTGGTCACAACTCAAGCTATTGGATATGTTGCTAATGTAATGAAGACTTCTACCTTTCCTTCAAGTGAACTCAGCGTGCAAATGTTTGATTTGGATTGTACTTTACTAAGAAATTTCTGTCTTTAGTTATCCGGAACTCGGGCAAACTAGCATTGGGACTGATAAACGTCTCAGGAATCTCAGATTACATACTCTCAACGGCTGGCATCACAATTTCAAAGCGAGGAAATCGAATAGGCTACTCAATAATTCTGTGGAGAATTTATGTTGCTTCTCGTAAATATTATTTGACGTAGTAATTTTGGAATAATATCTGCAGGGCTTCATCTGCGTTGCATATTTATGGCGCTGCATTCGTGTCAGAAAGAAGGCTTTGTGTTTAACTCATTAGGGCACAAAAAACGTCGTATCGTTAAATAGTTTTGTAATTGATGGTTGCATTTGGGTAACACTTGAGAAGTTAACTAAATAAGACTTTCATTTTAAACGTTCATTCAACCCATCACAACCTTGCCAATATGATTTTCTGCGAAGTGGGTGCGCGATATCGCTTGCTAAACAAATCATTTTCACATAACAAACTTCCTTTCTGTTTTCTGCAATACTCGCGCTGAAAACTAACAGAAGCTATGATTGCATCGTTGCCTTCTCCTTTTACTTGCAATACCCTTGGCATTTATGGATACTCTCATTTCAGCGGGTAATAATAGCGGCATTTTAGAGAGGAGAGTACAGAAAAACTATTTGACAATTGCTAAATTGTTTGCTTCGATGATTCCTTATCAAAACCATATAGGAAAAATAAAGAATTAAATTTTTTAAATGTAAAATAACGTAAAATTCAGTAATATGTAAAAATATGTTCATTTGTGTAAAATATATAAATATATGTAGTTTCGGATAAAATATGTAAATATATGTTCTAAAAATTCAACGTGTTTGGCCACTAACCGATGTGAAACGTGAATATATTGTTGATTCGACTATATAGAGTTCCCTTAGCAAAATATGTTATTACATAATTATCCGGGACCTAGTAATAACAATATTAAAATACCACACAACGCCCGCAGAAGTGTCTCCAATTCCCCAAAGTTTTGTCAACGCTGGGGTACGAACTCACGTATTAGGTTCAGCTAAATATTATATCTACTATACTATTTGCCCTGAGAATCACAACCTCTCTGACACTTAAAAAAATGTTGGACAGGTGAACTATTTTCTTTTTAATCGACGTGAGGGCTCACAATCCAGCGCGTAGGGCGCGACTCCTGGAAGTCTGAGATGACCTCATTTATGAGTTTCGGGAAATTCTGTAGAACTCAAGTCTGAGGAACGAATAGACACTGAATGTTAATGAATGCAAGAGAGTATATACATTTGGAATAAATGCATTAAAAAAATATTTTCCCTGTAAAATTGCTCTTTCATTAAAATTAACCGAACTCGTTCTTAATTTTCCATACCATACATTAGAAATTTCTCTAATTACACATATTTATTTACATGTGTGTATAATTACAAATTGCAGTAGTACAACTCTATTATTTGTTTCTACATTGAATTGAAATTATTTGTCACAACTATCCAAGAGGTCGTAGCGAAGCATTCTCCGATATTACTTGATAAGTGCCATATTCTTCAGACCCGTCCTTTCCTTATATGCCTTTTGAGGTGAGGAGAAAGGGGAAAATCTTCGGACGATAGGCTATTTGAATTGCTAGAATAACCTATGATAAGCGTTGCTTGCCTTAGAGTTGAGGATGGCTCAAGTCGCGTGTCAAAAATATATTTTTACTCCAATTATTACCAAATGATACATCATGAGGCTTTCTTTACACGATCTATTCATTTCAAGTAAAAACCTACGCATTTAAAAATAAAATGTGATACAATTCCACAATACACAAATTGAAAATATTACGAAGAACATGCGGCACAACTTTCGCCTCGTGGATTAAATTTTAAAATTATCTACCGTGCCACCGTTCCGTTGAAATGTAATTTTAAAAGTTAATTTGTTTACATCATAATTCTACTAATAATAAAATGATTTGTTAATAATCAGTTTCCTCGCTAGGACGGTAAACTATTGGCAGACACTTTGCACCAGTAAGTAGAAGATACCTAAGCACATAATAAGAACCTACACATTTGCAGGACAACAGTTAACTTCTGCGTTTTGAAATTTGAAACAAAATTTATTTGTATTGCAGACGAATGAAAATAATGAAACTCGAGTATCAACGATGTAGTAAGAATATAAAGAAAATTTTCAAAGTTAAAAAAACAGCAATAGTTCTACCGTTTGCCGTCAGTCAGTAATCTATAACATAATCCGCGAATGCGAGACCCTGCAAAACGATCTGAACCAAATACTTGATAGGGGGGGGGAGCGACTGGAGTGTCTGTAAAACAAATGAGGGTTGGCATTAGATGTTAATTCCTACAAACAATTGCGTATCTCCAAAACGAAAGGCGATAGCGACGATTGAATTGCGGAATTTCGCAACTTATTGAAAGGCAATTAAAATGAGAGAATAAAGAAGTATGCAAAATTTGTAAATTTATAAACAATTTCCAATATTTGCTATTCTAAACTGGGAAGAGTTCCTGATGACCCAGAACAGAAAAACTGCGAATTAGCAATTTGCAACAATAAAAATGTTATAAACAATTTCGAAATGTGCGTTATTCCTGTGTTCGGAGAGTGTGCTCAAATTGTCCCTGAGCAATAAGCAAAATCACAATTTTTCAAATTATTGCCGTTTAATGAAATATACCCGTCAGTCAGTTCTAATCGATTTGCAATATTTTCGAAACATTGCAATTTGAGAAAGAACCTACACCTTTGCAGGACAAACAGGTTAACCTTCTGCGTTTTGAAATTTGAAACAAAATTTATTTGTATTGTGCAGCACGAATGAAAATAATGAAACTCGTAGTATCAACGATGTAGTAAGAATATAAAGAAAATTTCAAAGTTAATAAAACAGCAATAGTTTTCCTATCCGTTTTTGCCGGCAGTTACAGTAATCGTTAATATAACATACATCCGCGGGAATGCGAGACCCCTGCAAAACGATCTGAACCAAATACTTGACTAGGGGTGGGGGGAGCGACTGGAGTGTCTGTAAAACAAATGAGGGTTGGCATTAGATGTTAATTTCCTACAAACAATTGCGTATCTCCAAAACGAAAGGCGATAGCGACGATTGAATTGCGGAATTTCGCAACTTATTGAAAGGCAATTAAAATGAGAGAATAAAGAAGTATTGCAAAATTTGTAAATTTATAAACAATTTCCAATATTTGCTATTCTAAACTGGGAAGAGTTTCCTGATGACCCAGAACAGAAAACTGCGAATTAGCAATTTTGCAACAATTAAAAATGTTATAAACAATTTCGAAATGTGCGTTATTCCTGTGTTCGGAGAGTGTGCTCAAATTGTCCCTGAGTCGAATAACGCAAAATCACAATTTTCACAAGAGATTCAAATTGATTGCTTAATATCTAGTTTAATTGTTGCTTTAATAATAAATATACACTTGGTCTTTGAATTTTATTGTCTTTCTTTTTAAATAGTTCCTCAGGAGTCCTCTGTCGATTTGAGAAAGACAGTATTTTGCAATTTTTGCAAATTTTCGAAACATTATTATTGCATATTTGCAATAATAAAATTTTTTCTTATGAAAAAATCTTTAGTAAACTGCACATTAGTTAATGTTCATGGATTGGTGTATGAACGACAATATTGAACTTAAAATGTGTATAAGAAAGTAAGTGGTCTAAAATGAGTGTTATATATATTTATATATTTGAATAAATTTACTTTCGTGTTCATAAAAGTATTTCATTCCATGTATTTTTATTTGAAAATATTTCCATATTGGAACTAGTGACGCCCGTCATTTTGTACGGCGTAATTCTGTTAGGGCACTCCCATCTGTGTTGAGATTGGCTGCCTATGTTTGTGAGGCTCCGCCTGCAACGTTTCGTCATGACAAGGGCTGCCCAAGCCGTGCACAACCTGAACATAGCCGCAGACGTCCGCGATCAATTTTTGTTTCCAGAACGGTACATGAAACTGTTAGAGCAATTTGCAATGTTTAAAAAAAAAAGCCATCTGACGGTAGGGTTTTTATGCACAATTTTTCGAAAAATTGAGTATAACGATAGACAATTTTTAGTCTCTGTTTATTTTTTATTAAACCTTTTCCTACAACTACAATTACGAAGATACGATCTTTTTCTTAATGAAATGTGTTAATCAAAATCAGATATTGAAATAAGGTGTTGTTGAATGTTACGAAAAGATTATTTTTTGTTTAATTTGGCCTCGAAAATTGTCGACCGCTCTCAATTTACTGCGCTTCGTGAACGTAATATGAATAGTAATGCGATGCAATTGGGTGCTACGCAGGTTAGATTTTGTTTATTATTTCATGTTTCTTTGTTTCTTCTTCGAGCTTTTGTTATAAATAAGTTTTAAAATTGATCTTTTAGAAATTATTTACAACCTATTTTAATTGCGTCCTTTAATTAAGTTAAATGTGAAAAGGAAAAAATGATGTCATTTTGCTTAATAAGATGTCGGAATAAAAAAATAATGCATGTAAAAACTGAGTAATTCTGATGTATCTAAATATGTATATAGAACCATTTTTGTGATAATACTATTCACGAACTAGTTCAATTGTTTGTACTCTAGTTAGAATTATTCGTACCATAGTTTGTCTCACAATCCTGTCTCATGTTTTCAAGAGAAAATGAATGTCTCTTATCGGTCAAGATCAGTGTATAGGCTGCGATCGACCGTTCTACGTCAACAGGGATAAGATAATGTGCATACTTCAAGGGTAAGGTGAGTGAATACTTCAATATTTTCACGTGTTGAACTCAAAGTGACATATTAATGGGTTAATGTCACACCAGCCCTGACGCAAAACCATGACAAGGTCGGCGAAACATCGGCCACACAGCCTTCGCTGCGGCGTCATAGTGTTTCTTAAACATAGATTGTTTCACTGTCGATAGTATCAATATTTTCTCATTTTGAATAAATGGATTGGGATAGTTATTTGTTTAGATAGAAATTTGCGTTTTTATACAAATTCCTTTAAAATAAATTACTACTTGAATTTCATTCGACTTTTCGAAATGAAACATGCATGAACACGCTTTAATTATTAACGAAAACAAATTTATTAAGAGATTCCAATCGGTTACGATATAAATCTTAATTTTGTAACAAGAACGATTTTTGGTGTATGAATAGTAATACGTTCAACGTATCCGTTTTCATTTGACCTTTATTCTTCGACATGATTTCTCCCGCTTTGGAAAAAATGCACTCTGAGGGTACCAACGAAGCGAGAATGTGGAAGTATTGCCTGAAAGGACCCGACAGGATAACCCTCCCACAACATAACTATATCTCCCTTAATGCTAAAACTATTAGATCAATAATTCAGAAACCTAACAATTTCTTGATTTTTCGTTCTTTACTCTTATCATGTCGGTGCTGAGTGCTCTCTGCATTCTCTGCATAAAAAAGTTACTGTCTTTATAAAAAACTGTAGACTTAAAACTATCAAAAAAATATCTGCCACAACATCGATAGTCAACGATAGTTTGAACTATCGATAACTATCGATGTTTAAGAATCACTACGGGCGTCACCCGGATAGCCAAGATATCAACAAATTAATGTGTCTGCTACTCTAGCAACTCATTTTCATCTACAGAGATCACGCTCTTAAGTGAACGAATTCGTAGGAAACATCAATTAGCAAAGATAAAATCTCAACCGGTGTAATAGGATTCATTCTACCAAAACGGTTGTTATATTTCCCGGATATTCAATCGCTAATCTTAGAAATGGTGTCGGGCTTTTCCACGAAGATAGGAAGAAGTGGAATGGAGGTTTTTGTTGCAAAATGCTAGTCCCGTAGGTTCATCTTACACATTATCGCAAATTAAAATTAATATAATCCTTGCCTGTTTTGGCTACACAAGAAAAAGGTTGAAGGAAATCACTGTCCAAAGAAATTGGGCAAATCAGTCTCCTTTTAGAATTTATAAAAAAAAGAGGCACAAATAAAAATTAATGTTGAAATAGGCTATTTATTCGCTAAGAAATTGCCTGGTTTTAGTTCAGATTGTCCCAAAATGTATATATAAACAATTTCATTTAGTAGAATGTACGCTGAAAAAAATAGGTTTTCACCTAAATATCCACGGTGTATTAATAACCAATCGAATGAAATACATCGCAGTTATGAAAGTCATATGGTGATCTAAAAATTGCATCTCATTACTGGAATTATATATAGGGATTTTCATTGAACAGAGTGGTAGAGGCAGTTTACCTGTTGTAGAGCGGTGAGTAGAGAGCCGTTACAACTTGTTCTGTCCGATGTCTGATGAGAGAGCAGACGAAGTACTACGGCGCCTCACATGGAATGAGAGATCGATTGCTGATAGCAGCTGCCTTACGCGACGCGTAATCTCTAGGGTCGGCGGTCGAGTGGACACAAATCGTTTGCTGATTGGCCGTGGCCGCCCAGGTGATGAACATGACGCTTGCACCTTGGCCACCGCAAACACGTGCACAACTCATGGTATCGATTACGTTGATAACGATGTGATCAATTCTCGAATGTACATCTCACTTATTCCATTATCGCATAGAGCTGTGAGTGTGAAGGAACTACAGTAATCAACCGGGTGGGCCATTTAAATTCGGGATCCTAAAATTTCAGACTGCCCGCCTGCCAGTCGCCTGTCTGTCCATCCGCCTCGGCTTCCGCCCGCCAGACCGCCCATTCACTCGCCAGACTGCTCGAGCACATGTCAGCCCGACTTCACGTCCGCCCGCCTGCCTACCTGCTCGCCCGCCCTTCAGTTCGCCCCATCCATGCGCCCGCCGCCCCCCATTCGACCCCAAAGCGCCCGAGCGCCAGTCCTAGCGTCCTCCTCCTCTCCGCCGACTCCGTCCGCCAGCCGGGCTGTTCGCCCTTCTGCCCGTCCGCCCACCAGCTTCTTTGCCTGTCAGTCTGGCAGGTCGCCCGAGCGTCCGCCCGCCCGCCAGCCCCTTCGTCCTTCCGTCCGCCAGGTCGCCCGAGCGCCCGTCCGCCCGCCAGCCTCTTCGTCCTTCCGTCCGCCAGGTCGCCCGAGCGCCCGTCCGCCCGCCAGCCTCTTCGCCCGTCCGTCCGCCAGGTCGCGGAGCACCCGTCCGCCCGCCACCCTCTTTGCCAGTCCGTCCGCCAGGTCGCCCGAGCGCCCGTCCGCCGCCAGCCTCTTCGTCCTTCCGTCCGCCAGGTCGCCCGAGCGCCCGTCCGCCGCCAGCCTCTTCGTCCTTCCGTCCGCCAGGTCGCCCGAGCACCCGTCCGCCGCCAGCCTCTTTGCCAGTCCGTCCGCCAGGTCGCCCGAGCCCCGCGAGGAACTCTGTTCATACTGGTGGCAGCCTGCTCCTGGTGTGGAGCTCTTGCGCCGGGTGTTTTCGGTTTGTTGTTGCAACAGGTGCAGATCACCGTATGGTTATCCCATTTCTTAGTGTCTGCTTGAGGTAATCAGCGCATTTGTGTCTTTCTTCGTTTATGTTTTGTAGCTTGAAGAAATTAATTATTATTATTTTCAGTTTATTTGCAGCTTGAAGAAATGAAATGGCGTTATTGGCGTCGTTCCTGATCCTACTACCCGTCCTTGCAGGCGCCGGGGTCTCTTCATTTATTTTGTACAATGTGAATATATACAGGATACAGACATTATTTACAGAATATATAAAATCAGGGGTTGTAAGATTTTGTTTTGTGTAATAATCCTAAAAATTTAAATCTAATTTGATGTGAATAGTTTCTATTGTCTTAATTCTATCTTAATTCTAACCTAAATCTTTTGTTTTGTGTACAATGTATACAATATTTGTTTAAGTTTACTTAAGGCTATTTTCTTAATTTTAAGTTAATTATAAACTAATCTTAAATTCTAAATCTAGTTTTATGAACATGATTTACATTTTTACAGGTTATAGATTTTCAATTTATGCCAGGGCGAATTTGGAGTAATGTAGTAAAATTTGCAAATATGTATCAAGATATTTTTTATTTGTTCCTAAAGGGCGGTTTATGGGAAAGTGCGCTCAATGATGGGGAGAATCAGTGTTAGTTTATCAAGGATTGTTCCTGGGCCGCAGAGAATGGTCATTATGTCTTTTATTAAATTTATTAGTGAACGCGGAGGAGCTGAATAAGTTCTGTTATTTCGGAGAGGCCGCCGAGAATTTGAATGGGTTGATTCAAGTTTTCTGTAGAATTTGCTGGTGGTTGGATTAGTCGACCGGTCGTGACGTCAGCAAAGCCGAGCAATGGGGACCTAGTGGTGGTGGGGGTCTCTGGGGCTGATCCGTGGCCAGTTGTGACGTCAGTGCTTCTGACGAATGAAGTGTGGGTTATGGTGGGGTAGCAAATCCCTGCAGCGCTGGAAAAGCGGTCATTTGCGGAGGTATTTGAGCCAATCCGGGGAGTGGTTATTGCTGTGCGGCCAGTGAAGGTCGCGGGAAGTGGAGCAATGTTGTTTGTGGGGTTTGCTTGAGTTTGCTAAAGCCAAAGCAAAGGCGTAAGCCAAAGCCGGCATAGCTTCGTGGGGTACGAATGGTTTGAAAAGTTTTCCAAAACACCCACTTTCTGTCTTGGATAGCACATAGTCTTGGATAGCACAGTCTAGCACAGCATAGTCTTGGATAGCACAGACAGTCATGTCGCTGTTTTCGTGCACTTTCCTAGCTGATGAAACGAATTGAAGTCGAAACAGATGACATAGGCGTAAGCCAAAGAATATGTTTGCCTTTTTCACAATACCACTTCACGAGCAAACGCTCTCGGTGGATTCGACGGCCCCAAAGACGAAGTTTGTCAAGGGACTTTGGCGTTTTTCAAAACCAAAAGGCGAAGCTTTTGTGATTGGGGATGTGAGGCAAAATGGGATAAGACATAGACCCAGTTTTCCAATTTGTTTTCGAACTATTCGGTTCTCTTCAGCAAGGCGAAAAAACCTTGGAACTAAATTGATAGAAGCTTGTACTTCCCAAGATGCTAAAGCCAAACCAAAGGCGTAAGCCAAAGCCGGCATAGCTTCCAGACATCACCAAAATTGTTTGAGTTTGGGGGCGCCGTGTTTGGCGAGCGTTGGTGCAACGCTGCGAGCGTGCTGCTTTATCATAGGCTAGCGCAGGGCTTTCGCCATAGTTCGTCACGTGCGGCCCTCCTCAGTTAGCGCAGGTGGGCTGGTCGCCCTCCGCGCGCGTGCACGCGTCAAAAGAGTGGGCGCCGTCGCAGAAGAGACACGCGTGGTTGCGCCTGCACCCCGTTGTGGAAATGTCCCCACATCTGGCAGCGCTTACAGTGTGGCCTCCTAACACTGCCCACGGTGCTCTTCCCAGGTTATTATGCAGGAATTTGAGGTGGTGATGGTGTTGGCATGATTTATTTTCGCGTGGCCCATTTCAACTAAATACAGTTGTAGACTTTGGAGTTTTCCCCTGTTCCGTATATAGGGGCCTTTTCATTTCGCTGATGTGTTACGTTTTCAGGCCTTGTTGTCCAAGGCTGAGGGCAAGTTCGGTGTGGTCAAGACCGCCAGGTTGGCCTCGAATGACGAGTCTATGGCGTCGTTCGGTTGTGGCGCGTCGGAAAAAGAACTGCGCGTCACGGTTAAGGTTTTGCATGTTTTCCACAATTTGGATGATTTTCCCGTGATCTTGTTTACACCCTGGTTTTAGCGTAAAGAAAGCAGGTGTGGGGTGCCGCGGAGGGGAGTGGTGAGATGTGGTGTCAAAATTTTTATGATTTCTGATACGTTGACTGGTTGTTGGATACATATTTCTCCAATTATATCTTTAGAGCGTTGTGGTTGAGCGCGGGTAGGCGGAGCGTTGAGGTTTGCAGGCTGCTGTCAGGTAGGCTGTTGCGATGTAGAGGGTGGGGTGCTTGGGTGGTGTGAGGGGGGCGGTTGAGTGGTGCTAAGAGCTGAAATCGATTTGATGTTGGCACGGCATCAGTGTTTCTTAATGTACTATATTAATTTTTTTGTAACCTTCTTGATGTATATGTTTAGCATTATTTACAGAATCAAACCTACCAGTGTATGGTCAACACCATAGAATCCAATAAGTATTTCGAAAAGAAATCTTACAAATAATCAGAAAACTACCAAATACAAAAACACCAGGACACGATAAAATAAATAATATGATACTAAAATAAGCTGTCCTCACCAGCAATAGCGTATATAAACAACATTTATATTTCATGTCTTAGAATAAGTCACTTCCTGTTTACTTGGAAACACGCAATTATTATTCCAGTTCCCAAACCGAATAAAAACATGGCAGACGTCAACAGTTACAGGCCAATAAATTTACTACCTTCTCTATCAAAAATTTTTGAAAAAAATTATCCTAAAAATTATTCTAAAAATCCAAACATATAGTATCTTCTAACGTCATATCAAAAGAACAATTCTGCTTTATGAAACGTATTTCAACGCAACATCTACTCTTAAGAATTTCCGAAGATTTATATTAGTCATTTCAAATAAATAAATAAATGTCTTTATTGGTGGCAAGGCTCTGGCTATTTAGCCTGCTCTTCCGCCTCACCACTTTCCAAAATTTTTATTACAGTTTATTTTATGATAAAAGGAGACCGTTCAATGAGAAATACGTACGCAATTTAGATGAAGGGTTTCTTACATGGGAAGCAGGAGTGAGAGCGAGGGAGGAAGACGTTGATAGAACAGGAAACGCACTCACAACATTTGTGTGTTTAAGTTTATTAATTTTACGTTAGGGAGATATTAAAAATTAGTCATAAATATATGAGAGTGAAGCACTTCGAGATTTAACTTAAATTTTGAAAAAACTATTTTTTGACTCGTAAGTTGGTTACAGAAAAAAAATTAGAAGGAGCTTGTTTAACACAGTGGCAAGTTATTAAGTACTACTAATTGTTTGATAGAGCGTTTGAAGAAGCTGAAATTGCGTACGTGTTTTTGAATTACCCCTAAAGAACAGAAAGGGAGGAAAACTCGTCAGCATACAAGCGAAAAACATCCAGTAAAGAGTTCAAGTCTTGAAAGAAAGAGAGAACGAATCTATTCGGTCATTAAAATTAGGTAAGTAAAAAAAGAAGAAAAAATAAATCATAAACGTGGATACGATCAAATTAAATCTAGGGAAAGTTTAGGAATTTAAACTTTTTCTCCAAACTAAAAAAGGGCATATTTTAAAAATGTATGAAGTGTTTACCAATTGGAATATTCTCAAGACTTGAAAACCTGACCCAACATCTTTCACACGTAAACCAACGATGTATACTACATTTATTCCTGGGACTGCAAACAAAGGGACCATCCCGGCATGCGCCTTAAGCGATTGAGTAAACCCAGGTAAACCTCAATCAGGATGGTGGCTGAAGGCCAAGACAAAATACTCTACCAAGGTCACAATACAAGTAAACAATTATGTTGTATACCAAATAAAACAGTACTTGGAAGTCTGCAAACAACAATTTATTAATCACCAAAATCCAAGAGAATAATCCAGAAAACGTTGCAAGGGGTCACGATATCAAGGAGATTTATTAATAGCCAGGTCTTTATACAAGTTACTAAAAGCCGTTAACCAAAGAATTACAAAACAGTCGTGCCAGGTACGATCACAGAGTCTGGTAATGTGTACGTAGAGCTGCCGAAACGGACTGCCGGGGTCCTAGCTCCGCGGCTGCCAAAAGGTCTTGCCACCCCTTCCGGGGAGGGGGTGACGGCTCCGTGCCCCCTCTACTACCGGAGGAGAGAGGGGGCGCCTTCAACGCCTCGGTCGCTCGACTGGGGCGGCGAGGCGAATCGATTCTCGCTGCAGTGGCGGGCTTCTGAAGTGCCCGCACTGGCGAACACTACACCCTCCCCACTTAATTGTGGGAGTATGGGGCGACGCGCTTCTGCAGGGGCGCGCTGCGGTGCCTGGGTGCTGCCTTCTACTACTGCTGCTGCCGACCAGGCAACTGACCCTGTCGCACCTCCCTCCCGGAGGCTGCGTCCTATATTTCGGCGTTGGTGCCGTGGTTTTGGTGCTGGTGCTGGCCTGTGGCGCTGCTGACGGGCTTTTGGAGTGCCCGCATAGGCGGACACTACAAATTACAGTGCAAAAAAAATGCAAAGTAGGAATGAAAATATTTGAATTTAACATTATGTCTTAACGTATAGCAATAGTTGTAGGAAATGATGAACTGAAACAGAAAAATTACAAATTACTAAACACATTTAGACATGAATTAAAGCATAGAAATTATATTGTGAGTATATACACATGTGAGCACATGGACGCATGCACATCACGTTGTACAATTAAGCAAATGCACAAATGCACAAATATGTACTCATAGCATAGGTATGCACACATGTGGGTGGGTACTGTAGTAAACGTGAGGTATGAATTGAAGGGTAGTTCCTCATATGCTATTTAAAATGATTGAGGGAGAGTACAAATTGGTTATAAAATCAAATAGCTAGATTATGGAGTAATTAAACTATTTCATAAGAGGATAAATGTACAATGAAAAAACAAAACAAAAAAAGTATGTGTGTCACAGAGATTTGTTCACTTTTAAGGTTGAATACTTAGATAATGTGATTAAAAAGAGAGGAAAAGAAAGAGTGATTGACCTAGAATGATAATTTAGAGAATGAGAGAAACGAAACAAAAATAGCAGGGATTTTAGTGATCCGAAAAGAGAGAAAGAGAGTAAGAAAAGGGGAGAAAAAAAGAGAGAGAAAAGGAAATAGAAAGAGAGAAATATGAGAAAGGTTAGATGAGAAGTGTTTGTTTGAAAAATGGGATAGTATGTTGTACGATAAGATTGGTATAAGAAAGAGAATCGTCACCGTGTCAAGGCAGTACGGCGTTCCTAATCCTTAGTTTTTGCTGACGCAGTAGACGTACAGCTGGCAATGTCCCGGTAACAGAGTAATACTGTACTGGTACGCAATAATACTGTCAATACCCTTAAGTAATATTTTCATGAATCCAGTTTGTGACTTCTTTTTTAAACTTTTGAAAAGTACTGCTATTTTTTATAGTAGAGGGAAGATTGTTCCAGGCACGGATGGCAGTAACAGTGAATGATTTGCTAAAAGTAATGGTATTGTGATGCAGAATACAAATAAGGCCTGACTCTCGGGCACGATGTAGCTTCATTAATTGAAAACGTAGTAATAGGTTGCCATGATGAGTGCTGTTTAAAATCCTGTAGAGGAGGAGAAGGCAGTGAAGTAAACGCGTTTTATCAATGGTAAGAATTTTAGACTGTGCGTAAAAAGTTGAAATATGGTCGTATTTCTCAAGGTCGAAAATAAAGCGAATACATGCATTTTGAGCTACTTGTAACTTGCGTTGCTGCTTTAAATTT
The DNA here is from genome assembly GCA_031308135.1 of Acheta domesticus. NCBI lineage: Eukaryota > Metazoa > Arthropoda > Insecta > Orthoptera > Gryllidae > Acheta > Acheta domesticus. The sequence goes on along the minus strand of JAHLJT010002630.1, from coordinate 106,661,416 downwards.
ATGTCAATCAAAAGGAAATCGCAGTAATCAAAGTGAAGCATAAGGAGTGATTGTACAAGTGTCTGACGAGTTTTTGTAGGTAAAAGAGTACGCATGCGTTTTAAAACATGCAGGGACCCGAATACTTGTTGACATATTTCATCAATTTGAACATTTCAGGTTAGAGTATTATCCATTTGCACACATAAATTTCTCATATCATTATGGTAGAGGAGTTCCATTTATGCAAATGTCAGGGAGGGCATAAAGTGATAACTTTTTTAGGGAGTTTCTGGAGCCGATTACAAGACACTGAGGTTTTTTGGGGTTAAGCAGTAGCCCCATTGATGATGACCTAGAGGAGAGTGACTGCAGGTCTTCGTTGATTTTTTTAGCATGTTCGGGAACGCGAGAAGAGGGTCCGCTAATATACATTTGGAGATCATCAGCATACATATGATGACAACAATTTTTTATTGATTTGCCTATATCATTATCATAAATTAGGAAAGCGAGTGGTCCTAATACTGAGCCCTGTGCAACGCCGCGTGCTAATGGCAAGATACATGACGCACTGTCACCGCACACAACTTTTTGTTGCCGTTCTGATAGATAATTGGAGAACCATTCGATTTTAGGTGTGGCACATCCAATGTTTTTTAACTTTGCTAACAAAATATCGTGGTCAACAGAATCGAATGCCTTACTAAAGTCGAGAAGGACGAGAATTGTGATTTTACCATTATCTATTGCATCTCGGGCATCTTCAATCACACTAAGGAGCGCAAGTCCCAGTGCTGTGGGTCTAAAGCCTGACTGAATTTCATTCAAAATACTGAAATTTTGAAGGTGATGTTCGATCTGTTTCCTGACGATCTTATCGAGAACTTTTGATAATGTAGGCAAGATACTGATGGGACGGTAATCAACAGGTGTCAAAGGATTTGCGCTTTTAGGGAGAGGATGGACCAGTGCTGTCTTCCAGGTCGAGGGAAATTCGCCGCTCAATTATAGGTAATTATAGGTAATAATATACGTGGTATAGGGAAAGTTATGTAAACCTGCGAGAAAAAACAGTGAAGTTCCGGCAGAAACAAGTTAATTGCCAGCCTCTGATTACGAAACTAGTGGTGCCACCGAATGGCACAGATTAGTTTCCCGTATTAGTTTTCTATTTCCGTTGATCTCGGCTAGCTACTCGGACTTTCCCCCTACTCTGGCTTGCTGCCATCTATCGTTGCCAAAAGTACACTGTTTTGATATTTTCTTAATTTTTTGGTTTCTTAAAAGAAAACCGAAAGTTCATTTCGGGGTATGTTTTTTTTTTAAATTATACAAATTTATTTGTTTAAGATCTCTCACATCGATAATATGCACATTTACAGCTAATTTGTAAAGACTATTGTTTTTGTGACTTAAAGTGATTCAAGTGACTTGTAATGAAGGTTTTCAACAACAAACGTTTTCTGTTAGAAAGAATTTCAAATTTCGAATTTACAGTTGCGCATAACACCATTTTCTTAAAACCGGCTCCAACTTTATAAAAGTAAATTTCCATTTAGGACCAGGTTTACTGTCCTTTAATGTTCCTAACTTAATATTTCCATTCTAGTATTAGGAAAGCGAAAAATCAAGATTATGGCAAAAAAAATATATTTTGGGAGACGATTGATGGCAACTTGCAAGAGTATGTGACAAGTTTGAATATCTATCAGAGACCAAAGAAATAGAAAACTAATACGGGAAAGTCTGTGCCATTCAGTAGCACCACTAGTTTCTTCCAATTATTCGTACAGATAGTGCTAGTTGCAGTTTACGATGACCGAAAATTAATGTTGGTGTATTCCTTTGTTTTTGCAAAAATTTAATAAATGTACCTTTTTTAAAATATATTTGTTGTTTTTAATACACCCAATTCCACCAATTTGTATACATTATTGAATTTCAGTAGAAACGCTTCAAACAACTTCGAATTAATTTTTTCCATTACTCATTAGTTTTCTGTGAAAGAAAAGATTCAAATTTCGCATATAAAATAACGCTTATACGCCATCTCCGTAAAAAGGGCTACAAATGTTTCAACAAATATTATCTATGAAGGGGTTTTACTTATATATTTTGTTCTGAATGTAAATGGTTTTTTTGCCACTAAGAAACCGAAGAATTGAGCAAAAGTGAAGAAATGATGATTAGGCTGCGAAAAATGGCAGCTAGCAAGAGGATGGAAAGCGACAGAAACGCTAGATGCGGCGAAAGCAATTAGAAAACTAACTAGTACGAGTATGTCTGTTCCACTCTGTAGCACTAGTTATTTTTATTTTTAAGAGAGATTATCTGTGTGTTTTTTCCGCTTACAAATTTGTCATGTTTTTATAAACTAGGAGCTAAGGGTACGTTTGGTAACTATATAACTATGGAGATGCATTAACTTTCTAAGTCAAATGGATAGCAAGATTTCGTGCCATAGTCCAATGCAAATCACATGTATTGATTCTAGTAAGTATAAAACATTTCAATTTTTTACATAAATATGACATTTGTGTTCACTGAATAGTAATTGTAATGTTCCCAAAATGTAAGACTTTCTGATTTCTGATGAAAGACTTTCTGATTGAAAGGAAGTATTTTGGCAATTTCCATTTCCCATGTACTGAATATGTAGAACTTTTTCACCTTTTCTACAGCTCTTTCTTTAGTACAAAGTGATCGCAATGCTACAGATCGCTAGTTCAAAATTATATTTAAATCCCTTCTATTCCTTCAATTTCTGAGCTGGAGTATTATTATTCAATGCTAATTCTCCCTCAATTGCATTACGTTTCAGAATTGATTTTACTGAAATTTTAGAGTCAAATATAATACATTTTTGCAGCATATGAGTTTCCAAGCAAATAGGGACAAAAAAGGAATACTAAAACTCAAAAAGAAAAATAATATTTATTTTATTAATCACATACAATACGTTAATCAACACATGCACTCTATTACTTCGAAAAAATAAGGATGCCTGTCATCAATAATGTGTTCACTTTGTGGGTGAATGATGTTCACCTCCATTAGGTTTCACGTGCAGTTTCCTTTGTCATTTGAGAAAATGCTCAGGTGCTCTTCTAGAAAATCTGTACATAGTATACATCTGCCACATACGTCGCATATGTTTTATTGATTTTTAGAAAAATAAACTAAAGAAATTAATATTGAAATTTTTTTTGTGGTTCAAGTAATATTGAGAGATAGAACTTTTTGCAATTCTTTTATTCCTTGAATGCTATTACTTGGGAAATTTTAAGAATTCAATATTTGTTCCTCCTGTCCATTTGACCAATTTAACTGATCGTGATTGTGCCGGTAAAATCATAAGACAATTATTTTTGTACGATCGTGTTTAGTTGCAAAATTACGAACAATTAGAAACAATGACACTCACTGGTTCACTCATACTCTGTTTATTCTCGAAGGACCCACATCAGTTTATGCAAAAAAAGGCCCCGATTCCCATGGTATTGATAGCGGTTTGTCACGTGATGTGGCATTCATCCAGAGATCGCCTCTGTGGAAGTACTCTGATGTCAAAGGGCGCCTGGTCCTTCAAAACTCTTCCAGACGTCAGAATCACTTCTAGGGTCGAGCGCACAGTTAATTTTTAACAAGAAATTGTACCCAGACCATTGCATCAGTATCGAAGGAGGTCCCGAACTTGCCGAGTCTTTGCGATGTTAAACGGCGTCTTGTCCTTCCACCATCCTCCCCAAGGCTTGAGGTCCCTCCTGGCGTCGGCTGCGAGGAGCGCGCGCACCGCTTCCTCATTGTTCTTGAACGCCGCCCAGTGCAGAGGTGTCACTCCATTCTCTTCCCTCGCGTCGACGTCGGCGCCCGCGCGCAGCAGCAGCTCCACGCACCGACCGCTGCGGTCATTGCTCGCAGCACAGAGCAACGCGGACCACCCATAGCCGTCGACAGCGTTCGCATCGGCGCCTCGTTGCAGAAGAAGCGACACCACGTCCACGTGCGCATTGCGGGCTGCATTTATTAGAGGAGTGTCACCATTTTTATTAGTGTAGTTGACATCGGCACCTGAGTCTATAAGACGTCGTACGTTGCTTAGTCTTTCTTCTCTTGCCGCCAAACACAACTGTTCTCCGCGGAGGGAGGGAGAGTTTCGAGCCTCCTCCATCTTCATCTTCACCTCCCGCACCCGGAGCTCCACCCGCTGCCTCGCGCGTTCGTCCTCGTCGGACGCTGCGCCCTGGTGGCCGGCGCCTGGGAAGTGGTTGTGGGGGAGGGGGGCTCCTCCCCTCCGCCCGCTGCTGCTCCTCCCGTCGCCGGTGCTTCGCGGGCCCTGGCGGCGGAGGTGGAGGCGGCGGTGGCAACGGACGCCCGACTAGACAGGGGCTCCTCCAGCTGCCGAAACAGGGCCTCAACGCGAGGCATAAACGTCACCAACGCGCTCTGCAGAGAGGCCTCGACATCATTCATTCGGCCATCTAAGCGTTCCATTCCTCCTCCTCGAGATCCCTCCTGATCTGTCGTTCTTTCTTCCAAGGCGGTCAGACGGTCCTGGGTCTCTTGATGTTGCTGCTGTAAAGCGGTGATAGCCTCGTCCTTCTCTTCTAGCTTGCGCTCCATCTCGCGCAACGCCGTGTCCGCCCTCTCCTGCTGCAAGCGCAAGGCCTCCTGCATCCTACGCTCAGCCTCCTGTTTCTCCAGGCGCAAGGCCTCGTGCAACTGCGCCAGCCCCTGCGCCAGCCCCTGCGCCAACATCCGAAAGGCGTCGCCTACGGCATCCACGCCATCTGCTGAGCCATTCTCGCCAGCACTTCTGGGACTCGCCATCTCTTTTCTTCGGCTTCTGAAATTCATGAAAAAATCGAAAATTCAAGACATTGAAAAATTCAGTTTAAAGTGGAAAAACTTTCAAACAACACTGTGTTAACGTCGTCATGTATTACTTAAAAGTTGACTTTTCTCAGTAAATGTGGGGATCAAGTGACTTAGGGTTGTGTGAATCATAAAATGCAAAACTTGCCGACTACAAAACTCCTGTTTAATGGAGGAAAGTGTTTAAAATTAAATGCATTAATTGCTCTCTAGAAAAAAGACAAATGTTGGCGCCCCAATGATTTACTTTAGTATTAAGAAATAAAAAAAAATTCACTACAAAATTTGTTAAACAATTAAATTAAAATTCTAAAACAAAACATTAGGATTGGAAAATTACTAACAAATTAAAAACAGAATTAACATTTTATGAAATGAAAGAAAAAGAAAATAGTTCGGTGTCAAATCATTTTATATTACAGTAATTTTCTTTACAACTCAAGCTATTGGATATGTTACTAATGCAATGAATGTTCTACCTTTCCTTCAAGTGAACTCGGCGTGCAAATGTTTGATGTGGATTGTACTTTACCAAGATATCTCTCTCTTTAATTATCCCGAACACGGACAAACTAGCAATGGGACTGATAAACGTCAAAGGAACCTCATATTACATACTCACAACGACTGACATCACAATTTCAAAGCGAAGAAATCGAATAGGCCACTCAATAATTCTGTGGGGAAATTTTGGTGCATCTCGTAAATATTATTTGAAGCAATGAGGATTAAAATATTAAAATTGATGAAATCAGTGGAAAATGCTTTAAAAATGACGGAAATAGGTACAAAAATTCTTAGTCCATATCGACCAAAAATTAAAAAAACAGAAAAAAATTGTTCATTTCCTTTTTTCTCATAACTAGTCCGCAGAACGTCTTGCAATTGCATATATTTACTGATTACGCTCGTCGAAGCGAAATCTATATAACTTTACCAATCACCAAAAATAAAACAAATACAACTCATTTTTATTTCGTAGAATTGCGTATTTCTGGAATTTGTAACTGCATATTTTAATGGATGCCGTATATTTAAGGTCATATATTGTAGGTTTTTGTGCTGAAATAGGTTGAAGTAAGATATTTTTGTGTTTTTCTCTTCGAAAAGAAAAGGGCAAGCCATGCCAATGCTACATTCCAAGGTAATATTTCCGATATGCTTCTGATAAGATTGTTTTCGCTTGAATCAATTTAATTCCAGTAACTTTATTCCTGCGCATGAACATAGCGAACTGGTGAAATCAAAATATCCGTTTATTACTCGAAAAACCACTATTTCATTGAAATAGATAGGGAAATATAAATTTTGAAGAAAATTGCGCGAACGATTTAGGTGCTACAGCTTTCCACGACAGACAGACGTGTTGCCGTCAATCGATTTTTCAGTGTCAATGACCCATAAAACTTATTATGAATACACCATGTGTTAGAAAATTTGTTCTCCTAAACAGTTTCTACAGGATTTATCCACTTTTTAGTTACCATGGCCTGGGTATAAGAGTTTTTCTCCCGCAAAATCACTGCCTTTTTTTTCTCAGCATTTCATAACCTACTCTTTATTGCATAAGCAGAGGAGAGAAACAAATGAAACACTTCCGGGATGGAGATTTTGCACATGTAGGAACATTCCAAGGTCTGCTGCGACATCGTGCAATCTTATTTTCATTGATATTTCATCGTAGAACCCGCTCCATGCCCGGTCCTACCACTTCGAATTCTCTCCTCCGGACTGCGACTGAACTCAACCAAGCTATAGAGAGAGTCGAAAATTTTTTCCATAATCGGGATTCGAATCTAGAAACTCTCCTTTCAAAGGCATTGCAGTGACATCAGTTGATGGGCTGAGACACCCTTCCCTTTTCTATACATTACAAGAAAATGTAATTTTTCGTGTCGGATGTGAAATGCAATTAAAATCACTTTTAACAGAAAATAGGATTTCGAGTTGCGCATGTTGTCAAGGACTGAAAGGTTTGGAGTGAATAGACTTGACGTCAAGGACACTTTGCAACCTACGGAATGGCGATAATGTTTGACTTTCATTCCGATACCCCAAAGTATTTGCATCTTAATTTTTTCTTTTGTCGAATCTTACATGCGAATAAAAGATAAAATATTACATTGCTAAAGCGATATTTTATCTATTTCTTAAAATCATTCCTTCTGATTACGATTATTGATTAATGATATTCATTAATGATAAATTTCCCCTTTAATTTTACAATAAAACTGAAGAGTTAAGTACTTACTAACTTGCCTCATACACTAAGTTAATCAGTATTTTGATTCATTCAATAATTTATTTATCCACTGTTAAATAATTAACTGTACTCCTCTGTTGTTTTTTTGAAAACCATGTAAAAACTTGTTGTTAAATCCCCATTACTTAAAAAAATATAAACCATTGTTAGAAGACAACATACTAATAAATTAGTAGAGGACATTATGCTGCGCGAAAAAATCAGTTACCTGAGCAAAAAATCATCGAATTTTGTAAGAAAAACTCTTATATATAGGAACCTGTGAACGTGTAACTGGATAACTCGTTGCAAAATTTAGAAAATATCCTTTAACAAGTGGTGTTACCAAAACCCATGTTTTGTGGGTCCTTGATACAAAATTTATTGACGGTAAACAGTCCGTTTGTCCGTCTCTCCCTCCGTCTGTCCGTCCGTCTGTATTTCCGTCCATACATCTGCCCATTTGTCTGTCCGTTCGTCGAAGTGTCTGTCTGTTTCTGTCAGTGAATAACGCCAGCGGTTAAACTGTTCAGCCGATTTTCTCCAAAATTAATATTCCTTGATCGAGTTTACAGATGTCACTGGTCCTTGAAGGTGAAACCGATTTTTTATTTTGGGAGGTATTTTACATGAAACTGTTGGGACAAGTTCCAAAATTTCAAATAAATGACTCCATCGATTTTGATTAAATTTTGTAGTTGGATAGACTGAAGCTGTTTAAGAGAATGGCGCTGGTCTGAAGTTGATGGAAAATTCTGATTTTTCGAAAATTAAAAATATCAATTTTCTTTTCTGGGTCTTCTTACAACCAAAATATTAAAGATAGGGTTTTCTATGTACAATTTTCGAAAATTGAGTATAGAGATATAGACAATTTTTAATTTTTGTTTAATTTTTTTCTCAAAAGCAGGTCCGTCGTTTTTGATGAAATTGTGTTGGTGGATAGTCTGAAGAACGTTTAAGAAAATAGTGTAGAGTTAATGTTAGTTGAAATATCTAATTTTTCGAAAATTGAAAAATGTAAAATATTTTTCTACAACCACAATTATGAAGATTTGACTTTTTCTTAATTAAATGTGTTCATTAAAAGCAGATCTTGCAATAAGGTGGTTGAATTTTACGAAAATATTATTTTTGATTAATTTGGCCTCAAAATTCGTCGACCGCTCTCAATTTATTGCGCTTCGTGAACGTAAAATGAATAGTGAAGCAAAAGAGTTGGAAGCTACGCAAGTTAGATTTTGTATATTATTTCAAATAATGTTTCTTTGTTCGTTTCTTCTTCGAGCTTTTGTTATAAATTTAAAAATTAATCTTTTAGAAGTTATTGAAAACCTATTTTAATTGCGTCCTTTCATTGAGTTAAGCGTGAAAAGGAATAGATGATGTTATTTTGCTTAATAAGATGTGGAAGTAAAAAATAAAGCATGTAAAAACTGAGTAATTCTGATGTATCAAAAAATGTTTTATTTAATTCTTACATTTCTTCTACCCATTTTCATTTTCTTGCTAGCGGTATCAACAATGCTAATTGGCATAATATGTATCCCATACGAATTAGCTGTCATTGTTGCTTGAAACCCCTTGTAAAGCCGCACCGATTGCAGAAGGCCATAATGACTGCTGCCTTCTCTTTCGCATTAATATAAAGTAATAGTTTTATTTACAGATAAAACCCGCATCGTGTATTATTAGTATTTGCGTAATTTGTTTAATGTGCGTAAATTCGCATTCTTTTCGCTTAATTTTGATAGAAAATGTGAGCGAGGAAGTGCGTTCTGTTGTTAGCATCATTGGTTCTTATTGCATTATTTAAATGTGGTGCTGAGTATAACATCAGCAGCTGCTTGAATATTCTGAGGCACATTTTAACCAAGAAGAGAGCAACGCATTTACTGTTTTTCGGCCCTCGCAATTACTTAGGTTGGGCAAAAATCCGCATACCAAGACTACTGCCGGAATATCTGCTTCAACCTCATGGGAACAGAGAAAGATCCCGGCAAAAAACCGTAAACATTGGTGTGAGGCAAGATTGGGAATGGCAGCGTCGTGCGCATGGCTTTCTTTTTTTTAAGTTAACGTTTATATCCGCCTGCAATTTACCGTATACACAGGGTATTACTATTTCTTTATCACATAGTGGAATAAGTATTAATGACAGCGACAATCTCATTAAATCGAGACAAAATATTTTCGGAAATATAATTCGGATTTACAGGCGTAACATTACAAAACATTGCCTAATTCTTCATAAAGCTTATTTTAATGTATAAAATTAAATTATTATTACGAATCTATGCCTAATGCATCCATTGAATTTCTTTTAAATTTCAAAACCTTAAGTTAATAACTAGAAAACGAAATTTTAGGTTTAAAAATGTGTTTTTTAAGTGCCAAAAATAGATTATTTAAGCATCTCAGATAGGCTTTTTAAATCGTAGAATAGGCGCAAATAGACCGAAAACACAAAACTCGCACATTTTCACAATTTATTATATATATTTCTGAAGATAGACAAATAAATCAATATTATATGGAACTACTATTGTGGTAATACTATTTACGAACAAGTTTAATTGTTTGTACTGCAGTTAGAATTATCCGCTCCGTATTTTGCCTCACAATACATTAACACTAAGTTTTAAAGAGAAAATGAACGTCTCCAACCGGTCTAGATCACTTTATACGCTGAGAACGACCGTTCTACGTCAACAGGGATAAGATAATGAGCATACTTCAGGGGTAAGGAGAGTGCATACTTCAATCTCTGCACGTGTTCAACTCAAAGTAACATAGTAATGGGTTAATGTCACACCAGCCCTGACGCAGACCATGACAAGGTCGGCGAAACATCGGCCACACAGCCTTCACTGCGGCGTCATGGTGTTTCTTAAACATAGATTGTTTCACTGTCGATAGTTATCGGTATTCCTGTAATTAAATATCTATAGTATCGATATGTTATCATTTTCAATAAATAGATCCGGATAATATTTTATTAGATAGCGTTTTTATACAAATTCGAGCAAAATAAATTACTACTTAAATGTATAATAGATTTTTCGTAATGAAACATGCGTGAACAATCTTTAATTATTAGCATAAAGAAATTAATGGACAGATTCCAATCTGTGCCGATGTAAATCTTAATTTTGTAACAAAAACGAATTTTGGTGCACGAGTTAATTTTGGTGATACGTTCAACGTATCCGTTTTCATTTGGCCCTTTTTTTTCGATACAATTTCTCCCGCTTTGAAAAAATTCACTCTGAGGATTCCAACGAAGCGGGTATGTGGAAGTATTGCCTGAAATGACCCAACTGGATAACCCTCCCAGAATATAATATCTTCCTTAATGCTAAAACTATTAGGTACAGAAACATAACAATTTCTTGATTTATTATTCTATACGCTTTTCGTGTCGGTTTTGAGAGCTCTCTGCATTTTTTGTCGACAAAAAGTTATTATCTTTATAAAACTGTCGACTTAAAACTATTGGCCACAACATCGATAGTCAACGATAGTTTGATCTATCGATAACTATCAATGTTTAAGAATCAATACGGCGTCACCCGGATAGCCAAGATCTCAACAGATTAATTTCATCTGCACAGTTCACGTTCTCACGTTCATAGCAAACATCAATAAGACTTATTGCAAGATACTTGTTCTGTAAGTTCACATTTCAAATTATCGCAAATGTAAATTAATATCATACTTGCCAGTTTTGGCTACACAAGGACAAGGTTAAAGGAAGTAGCAGTCCCATAAAATTGGGCACTAAAATCTGCTTTCAGAATTTAAAAAATAAAAGAAGCAGAAGTCACCTTTAATGTTGAAATAGGCTATTTAGACGCTAAAAATATGTGGTTTAGTTCAGATATTCCTAAAATGTACATATAAAACTTAATTTAGTAGATGTTACGCTGAAAACAATATGTTTTTTCCTAAATATCGGCGGTGTATTAATAACCAATCGAATGAAATACTTCGCAGGTATGAAGATCTAACAATATAATGATCTAACAATGTATTTCATTACTGGAATTATATACAGGGATTTTCATTGAACAGAGTGGTAGAGGCACTTTACGTGTTAGAGCGCTGAGTAGAGAGACGTAACTTGTTCCGCAGTCGGATGAGGGAGCAGACGATGTCGTACGGCGTCTCACACTGAATGACAGATCGATTGCTGATAGCAGCTGCCTTATGCGGCGCGTAACTCTTAGGGCCAGCGGTCGAGTGGACTCCACTCGGCTCCTGATTGGCCGTGGCCGCTCAGGTGAATAACACTGCGCCCTTCATCTTGGCCGCCACAAACTAATGCACGTCTCATGATTGTCGATCATCTGTATTATGATATGATCTATTCTCAAAGGTTAATCTCACTGATCCCATTATCGGATAGTGAAACGAGTGTCTATGAACATCGGTAATCAATATCTGCCGTCCGCTGGTCCTCCTCTCCGGCGGGTCCGCCCGCCAGCCAGGCAGTTCGCCCTTCTGCCCCTCCGTCCGCAGCTCTGTTCACTCGTCCACCCGTTCGCCCGCCAGCCCCTTTGCCCGTCCGCCCGACCAGTCGACAGCTCGTTAAGCTGCTGACCTGTCCGATTGTCAAATGTGAAGAAGAATAGCTGCCAGTCCGTTGGCAGCACTTTCACCAAATGAATACCTATCTACCTACTTGGCTGATGTTGCGACTCCTGGAAATTGAAGCGGGTAGATTGATTTTGGGATTCATTACATGAAAGCTCAAGATCATTTTTTCCTTTAAAAGTTGTCCTCTGTAAACTTCGCCCTGAACGTGAACGGCGTGTGAGAGAACGGAGCATTCGGCCGCGAGCTGTCGCCCTGAGCGGACCTGTGAGTGCAGCAGCGCCTCTATCGGTAGCAGTTTACATTTGTGAGGTTAAGGTGTTGTTGGGCCTAGATTTGATTTGACTTTTGCTTAATTTATTTTGTCAAAAAACTGTAAAATCTATGCTTTTGGTTATTTATTTATTTGTCAAAAAAACAGTAAAAACTGTATATGACGTGTGGGGAAAGAAATTTATCTGCGCACATTTTCTTGAGGGCCAGAATAACAAAAAAAGCTTTACTATTTATCTGCACACGTTTTCTTGAATTCCAGAATTTTAAAAAATTGCGAGATTAACTACATATGAAAACACTAGACATTTTCGTTCTCGAGTTATAGAAAAGGTAATTGCGACGGTAAACGAACTGCAGATTTTTTTTCTGCATTGCTAACTAAATAATAACTCACTCTCAGCTCTACTCCTAGAACTACAAGCAAAAGGAATGCTCAACAAAACGTGCGCATAGTGAAGCTACATTTATAACCAGAAGAAAAACAAGCGCCCATCTCAGCATTTGATCAATGGATCAGGAAAACTGGACAAAAACCTGATCGAGATGAGAGCCATTGGCCCGGAAACTGAAGTAGATTACTTGTTGCAGGCGTATTAAAACTATTTTTTACTTTCCCGTATACGTACTTTCCAGTCCCTAAAGTGATGACATACAGAGTGATATACTTAGTATAGGGAAAGATATGTAATGCAAAAAAACGGCGAATTTTCGGCGGTACAAAATCATTGCCGGGCGCTGATAACGGAAAAGTGGATGAATCCAGAAATCTAAATTAAGAAAAAAAAATCTCTAACACATGGTGTAGCCAGAATCCCTCTTTTGTGGATCTTTGATAGCGAAAAACTGATTGAAAGCAAAACGTGCGTCTGTCCGTCCGTCTGTGAACACTACTTGCACCTAAACGATATGTACTATTTTTTCCAAAATGGATATTCCCCGGTCTATCTGGTCTGAGTCGAAGCTTTGAGATTTGGAAAAAGATTCTTCTAAATTTGAGGGTACTTTACATGAAGCCGCCCGGACTTTTCAAAAACATTATATTTGCGACATTTTAGAACATTAACATATTAATATATTTACGACATTTTGTAACATTAACATATTAATATATTTGCGAGATATTTCAAACATTATTATATTTGCGAGTGTAAGTGCTTCAAATAGCTTCAAATGAAGTATTTTGAAAACTCAAAAATTATCTGTGAAAAAGAGCTTGAAATTTCGCGTATTTAGTAGCGCTAAAACACCATTTTCTTTAAATGGGCTCAAAATTTTTAAAAGAGATTTTCCATTTTCGAAATTTTGTGTTCTTAAATATTCTAAAATGATTATCTTCGTTCTACCATTAGGAAACCGAGAAATTAAGAAAATATAAGAAATATGGACTTAGGGCGATAGATGGCAGCTGGAAGAAGTATGTGGCAATCCCAAATAGCTAGCCCAGACGCAAGGAAATAGAAAACTAGTACAGTTAAATCTGTACCATATTGTAGCACCACTAGTTGATTACACTGGTCTACATAATCTTTGCTGACTTTAAGATAACTGTTGATCTTTGTTAATTTGAGGGTTCGGAAACCAGAAATCATATCCATTTTTCACCATCACGGCAGGTTTTTCCACAAATGACGATTTCATATCTTTTCAACTCTTGCAGGTGCCTGTATTAATCGACAATTAATATCGATATTAATCGATCGATTATTTAACACTATTTTGCACAACCACATTAGGTTTGTTCGGGGAAATAGAAATTTTATAAATGTTTCTGTGTTGTTTTAAAACTATCAACATACACTGAAAAAAGATTGCTTGCCACATATTAAAATTCGGTTCTCCCAACCAAATTTAATAGTAAAATATTGCCCAGCTATTTGTGTGGTTGACGCAACGTCGGCGCCATGTGTGAACCTTCGTGGTGCTCTCAACCACCGCTGTCTTTTGTGATTCCCTTGCCGACGTAGGGTCTTGAACCACAAAATGTTTGCAGAGCGTGGTTGACTGTCTCGGAACTTGGGTGGGTGGTTGAACAAACCAAAATTTGGTGCTAGTTCCTAGATAAATGTTTACACCATAAATGGAAAATTTTGCATCAACCCTTGTTTGCATGTATGCTTACCTTCTTTTATACTCGTACCTGTAGCATTCAATTGTTGGTTATGTAGTTAAGAAATTATAAAATTTTTCAGAATTGCATAAATTTGTGGGTATGCAAGACAATTCAAAACCACAAGTAGAGACAATGTCAAAATTCAAATTTTAATTGAATTCAGTGTAAATTAATTGGATAAATGATTTAAATTTTGTATAATTTTGTAAAATTATGTAACAATGTCTGGAATCAAATTTTATATAAACATGATTGTAGAAATTGTTACATTTTAAAAATTCAACTGAAAAACAAATAAGAAGTCAATTTGAAGAATTTCTGTATAAAGACATTTTTGAAAATTTGACACTAAAAGTACTTGCTGAATAGAATTAGATATAAAAAATTAAATCTGAAATAATTTGATTCATAATATTTTGCCAAATATTTTCACTCTTCACATTTAATAGCAACAAGTAAACACTCTTAAGACCCCTAACCAACACAAAAAAATTAAGCAAAATTCAATACAGTATTTGTAAATTCAATTAACCAACTCAAAAATATAGTGTATGTCTTAGTTCATTTCTTCAGTCCTTTGTTTCACCAAGTCATTTGCAACTTGTGGCACACAACCATCACTAAATAAAAGTTTAAATTTCTTACATTCCATGAAACTAATTTATTAGTTTTAACCGTCACATAATCTCTCGTAAGACCCAGTTGCAAATGACTCCACTGAAACAAGGGTCAGAATAAATTAACACACAAACTCAATCACATTAAACTGATAACAGTATTGCAGGCATGAAAATCACAAACAGGAATATCACGTGAAAGCAATTGAAATAGATATATTTGGGAAATTCATATGAGAAAAACACTTGATGGAAACTTATAAATGCTTCCTTATATTTTAAATAATTATTTACATTATATTTTTATACATTTAAAACGAACATTTCACAGCAACAAGTTTTAGCTAGTAAGTGCCCTAGGCGCCACAAAAAATAAAACATTACAATGAAGCCAAATACTGAAAAGTAAGATACCAGTTTTGCATCTGAGAACGATGCAAGTTTTCTTATGTAGTAGAAACCACACAAGAACATTTTGGAAACAGCCCGTAGCCTCGTGTAACACAAAAATTGCATGCAGCACATACTCCTTTAGAATAAAAAATATGATAAAGAGATGAAAATCCATTCTATTTATGCACATTATTAATGTTATTTTATTGAACTTCTAATTATTACTTGCAGGCCTCTCAGTGTTCAATGAGGTTCAAATTAGTCTAATCAAATAAGTTTCGTTGTCCAAAAATAGTGAGTCAGGAAGCAATGTAAACATTGTTTATGAAGAAATAATAATTACAAGAGGAAATAGCTTTTATAAATGCCTTAATCGTGACCATTTCTTTGCATCAATCCCAAACTATAATAAGTGTTCCCAAATCACAAAGTTTTATTAACAAAAGCAGTGTAATTAAATTTTCACATGAGATGGCTAGACAATTACCAACCATGCATGCAATTTTCAGAATTACAAGAATACTTTTAACAAATGCTGGACCCCAAAACAATTCATTCGGTTCACTCACGTATACAGGGGCTTGTAGTCAAGCTTCACTTTTTATAATCTTTAAGATTCATAGATACCATTTGAAACCAACAATAAAAAAGCATGGACATGGGCAGAATATTAGTTTAGATTTTACTTACATATATATGAATCCTGAAAGATATCATTTTCTCATTTGGCAAATATAAATTTAAGCAATAAAATAATATGGAACTCATCTGATTACTCAAAACACTACATTAATTTATTAAAGGAAAGAGAGATGGGACAATGGAATTTAATATCTCTGAAGAACATTAGATTGCTTGCAGTTTCACATTTTCCTTCAGTTATAAAATAAAATGGTAGCAATTTCCTTAATTAAATTGCTGAACTATAGCAAAGATGAATATTTGATGAACTACAAATGCATCAAAACATTCCAGTACATGACACTGCAAATAAATCAGTTGTCAACTTTTTTCACTATGTACACTACATTTCAATGTGAATGCTGGTATGTAACACAGCACGGAACAAAAAAACACTGCAAGAATTCAAAAGCACAGCACCACAGGATGTCACCAAAAGCTGACATCAAATAGGACCTATTGAGGTTTTCATGTCTATGATGTTCAATTCAAATCACATACATCTTAACTTGATTGTTTCAAAACTGCCTTCATTTTCTCATCCTTCAAGAAACACACATTCAATGACATCAAGTTGCACATCATTTTGCAGTGCCCATTGTATAAACGTTCTGCATGTGTAGTTTTGTGGTCTTAATCAACAACTTCTCTGACACATTTCAACACTTTTTATAAACATATATACTGCGTATTTTCATCAACAACGAAATACCATTATCAACATAACCAGGTTTCAACAGAATTTTAGAGATTCGAAAATTTTCTTCTTCAGACAGAGAGACAGACACTACCGCCAAACGATAAACCTGCAATGAATCATAAATTATACGTTAAAAATACTTGTTACTCGATTAGAGTAATGTGGCCGTAACCTCACATGAAAAATGGTTCACTTACCATTGAGTGACAATGAGCATTCTCTTGGAATCGATTCAGCAGATATTCATCTTAATATTTCGTCTTTTGGAGACTTACATTATGTGAACACTCTCCAGTACTCATTAATCACACTCTGAAACTCGTCCGTCCCAGCGGTCAAATGCTCAGGCCGCGCTGGTCTCCCGCCAAAGGTTGGTCAACTCCACCACCTGTCAACCCGTGTCAACCACACCAAACCATTGCATTTACCATCTCCGAAGCGTTGAGCAGGCGTTGAGAACTCCGTGGTTGCCGGAACCTATTAGAACGTTATATGAAGTCAACTGATGCTTATAAGGTTCGCGTATTTCCCAACCTTCGTCGGTTGGTTAGCTTGACAATCAACTACCAGCACGTCATCTATGGCGATTATTGCCATATACTCTCTGATTATTGCCACAATGTATAAATCGATCGTCACAACTTGAAGACACTTAACCATGGGTGTGTGGTTGAGAGTCAGTGGCATTGTTTTCTTTTTGTTATAGACTGAAATGAAAAATGGGTGAAATTCGTAGAAAGTGTAAAAATGATTCTCTATTTTCCAAACATTTATATCCCTTTATCCTGAAGTTAGGCCTCATGAAACATATATATCCCTATTTTCCAAACATTTTCAAATCCCAGATCAAGTAACGAATCTAGCATTCTGTCAAAATCAGATAGTGACGACAACGTAAAGGTTTCTGGTTAACACGTTTTGTACAAGCCATTCACTCAAGGTGAATTAAATGACCTTGTTGATGATCTTGATATGCCTAAAGTATTATCAGGATTACTGGGTTCTAGACTAAAGAAAAGGAAATGTTAGCTCCCGGAACTGCCATCATATATCGACATAGAGAGGAGAATCTGGTAAAATATTTTGAGATGGATGAACAACTTGTGTATTGCATTGATTGCAAGGGTGTCATTGAAGCTATGGGATGCGATTTCCTTGCAGCGGAATGGAGGTTGTGCATTGACTGCTCGAAGAGATGTTTAAAGTGTGTAATGTTGCATAATGGCAACAAATTAACGTCTATTCCAATTGGTTACTCAGTGAAAATGAAGGAAACTTATGAAACAATGAGAACACGTCTTCATAAAATAAAATATTCTGAACACTGTTGGACTGTTGGTGGTAACCAAACGGTAATATCGATACTACTAAGTCAAAAAGGAGGGTACACGAAATATCCATTGGACATGTGTCTTTGGGATAGCCAATCAAAGAAAGAACACTGGATAAGAAAAGAATGGCCTAAAAGGGAGACATTTAACGTTGGCAACAAGATTATAAACAATGAGCCTCTTCATGATCACAATCAAATACTATTACCTCCACTACATATGAAGTTAGGCCTTTAGAAGCAGTTTGTAAAGGATGTGGATAAAGATGGTGCTTGCTTGAAATATATCTGCACTACATTTACATCACTGACACATGAGAAGTCGAAAGCTAGCATTTTTGATGGCCCACAAATACGGCTTCTTTTGAAAGATCAAGCATTTTTGGAATCAATGAGCACATTGGAGAAAGATGCTTAGTGTGATATTTGAAATGTTACAACAAATGTTTTGGCGACAAAAGGACAGACAAATACAAGGATCTAGTTGAAATTTGTTGATATCATATCAGAGGATAAGAGCAAACATGAGTGTCAAGATGCATTTTCTACACTGCCAGTTAAATATATTTCTCTCAAATCGTGATGTAAGTAAGTAGCAGAGTGAGCGCTTCCACCAAGATATAAAAGCAATCGAAGGAAGATATCAAGATAGATGGAACACAAATATGGTAGCAGATTACTGTTGGTGTTTGCAGAGCGATTTCCCTGATTCCAGTTATTCCAGAAAATCAAAGAAGTGCAAGTTCCTCCAACGTGAATACGGTTAGTGTTTTTTTAATTTGTGTATTTTGCTATTTATTTATAAGTCCAGACTAAAACAACACTTTTAAAATTATTTACAAACCACTATTCTCCTCTCTTGCATGAATACATCGAAGTCCAAATTAGTGAGATCCTGCTGCAACAGATTACAATGATAATTTTTTAAAGTGTGTTTCGTGAAAAATTGTGACGTGATGGACAATTTCCGACATCATCAGTGACTTCAGTGATTTCAAATTATATAAAATCAGATCAAACATCCGAGTCATCAAAAAAATATTTTCCCATGTAGACCAGTGTTATCAGTGTAGTCCCTAATTGTATACAAACAGCTATGCAGCAAATAGGATGCTACTTTTAACTGAAATTTGTGTATTGCCTTTAATTGTTTAATGTCATCTGGCAATGTGTTGTAAAGTAACGTAAATGTATGTGGATTTCTTGTAGTTAGCTGTTGGTACTAACACTTGATAAACGTGACTTCTTTGACGTGTGTTGTAATTATAAATATCATTATTGAATGAAAATTTGTTTCCCTTCTTAAGAAAGTAAGTTTTGACAAAGATTACCGATTCGTAAATAAATAGGCAATGCAACAGTATTTTCTGTTTCTCAGATTTTCTGTATATCAGATTTCTTGTCAAATGTGTGACAAAAAGTATATTGGTCAAATGAAAAGAAAATTACAAATGAGGATTAAAGAACATAAGAGGAATATTAGGGAGCCATTTAACAGAAAAAACTCCGTAACAACTCACAGATTAGAAACTGGTCATGGGTTAGACTTTGATAATGTTAAAATACTTGATCAAGAAACCAGGAGATTCCCAAGAATCATTTCAGAAACCATTCATATTAAATTAAATGACTCAATGAATTCAATAGTCGAATGTAATAACTTCACCAATGCGTATGATAACATATTAAACAAAATAAAATAATATTTACTATTTTCTTCTATTATTGACCCCTGTCTATGGTTACCTGAACCCCTGCCTCCTTATTCTCTTCGTTTTTTTTCTAACGTACAACCTATATTCAATAAAAGGTAAAAGATAACATTTTATAGAACACATTTATTTGAAAGGTAAGCTTCCATTATTTTCTGCTTACATTATATTTAAAATGTTTCATTTTACTCATATTTATGGTATAAATTTGATTTTAGTACAAATGTACCTGATGATGGAGAAAAAAAATATATCTCCGAAACGTTGTGAAATTCCAACTCTTCAATATTGTATTAAATATATTTAATTATATGATTGTCTTTAATTAATGGAACTTGATATAATATACTTATAATTCTTGTCTTAGAATAAGTCACTTCCTGTTTACTTGGAAAAACGCAATTATTATTCCAGTTCCCAAACCGAATAAAAACGTGGCAGACGTCAACAGTTACAGGTTAATAAATTTACTACCTTCTCTATCAAACATTTTTGAAAAAAATAATCCTCAAAAGACTGTCCAAACACATAGTATCTTCTAACGTCATTCTAAAAGAACAATTCGGCTGTATTAAACGTATTTCAACGCAACATCTACTGTTAAGAACTTCCGAACATTAATATTAGTCTTTAAAAAAAAATTGATATGCTGACGATGTGGAATATATGTTTAGAAACTTATTAGACGAATATCAGAAATGGGGGTTAAAAATTAATATGGAAAAGACATTTTATATGGGATGTGGAGGTAAACAATAGAGATTTAATTTTACAATTTGGAAAAGGAAAAATTAAACATTGTTCTTAATTTAAATATTTAGGAGTAGAAATAAATAAGGATGGAAATCAAGAAGATGACATAAGACAAGGAATAAAGAAAGGAAGATCAGCAACATCAATGCTAAACAAAATATAATGGGATAAACACGTAGCAAAAGAAACTAAATTAATGATATATAAATCTATTGTAGAAAGTACTGTTTTATAGGCATCGGAAATTTGGAAATTATAGGAAAATTTAAAACTAAAATTAATGGCAACAGAAATGGACTTTAAAAGAAGATCAAATAGGATATCAAAATTAGAAAAAATAAGAAATTTAAAAATAAGAGAAAAAATTAATAAAGTTCATACAATTTTAGAAACGATTCAATACAAGCAATTACAACGGTTTGGTTCATGTGAAGAGAATGAAAGATAATAGAATTCCAGAAATAATTTTAGAGTGGTTTTCGGTGGGTAGGAAGTAATGAGGAAAACCTAAACACAGCTGGTTGAGAAAAATTAAGGGAATTTTAATGGACAAGAACTTAACAGCCCAGGATTAGGAAGATCGGGACAAAAGAAAAAATTAAATTAAAATTATGTAATTTATTAGAATTGTGGGTAACAGAAAGTTGTTTTCTATAACAATGTAAAACTGTGAAATAAATAAAAAAAGATCATACAATAGGAATATTTTTAGACACTTCACAAGCGTTTAATAGAATCTGGCACCAAACATTAATATACAAAATGAAAAAAAGCAAGTACTCCGTATTATCTAACGAAAATCGTAAAGAAAGTTTTAGAAAACAGAATTTTCTCAGTGACAGTCAATAATTACCATTCAACCCCAAAATAATCAACGCAGGCTTACTCCATGGATCCCTCTCTCACCCACTCTTTTTAACATTTATGTAGCAGATATTCCCAAGTTGAACTCCATACAAATAGCCCAGTTTGCTGCCGACACTGCAATTTATTTATCTGGAACCTCACTCACAGCAATCAAAAATAGAATCCAGATATATATAAATCTAATTGAAAGCTGGGCTGCAAAGTCAAAAATAAAACTTAAACCAACTAAAACAATAGATAAAATGTTCATACTTAGAACATACACCACTCCTCCTCCATTAATATTAAAACAATGAAATAACAAACCGGCACCCAGCAAACAAGCCAATAAAATATTTAGAGCTAAATATCGATACAACACTAAACCGGAAACATCACATTGACAATAAAGTAATACAGGCTAAAAACAAACTATTACAATTAAAGCTAATAATCAACAGAAATTGCCACTAACCATATGACACACCACTCGCAATACCCTCCTACTCTATGCATGCCCAATATGGCTAAATGCAACCAAGACAAACCTTAACAAAATTCAAGTGATCCAAAATCAACGCAACATGGTTCGTATCTAACTGACAGCACCATAAAGAATTCAATCTCCAACACATAGCTCAGAACATCCTTTACTTATTCACCCTATTCCTCTCCAACTTAATGCAGATTCTGAATGTAACCGGATTCAACCTAGCCAGAGACCCCACCAATTCCACAGGAATCATAAATAAGTACCATTTGCACATATTCTTAAAGCAATTTTCCGAATTGCACCCTGATTAGAGGTAGCCATTAGGTTTCCTCAACAACAAAGCTAGATGTAAGTTTAATTTTAGATCAGTTTGAAAGTCATCAAACATATGTATAGTGAAATGTAACTGAACTACCTATTGTCTTCACAGGCAAAACAACAAATAGCACCAGCTATTATAAGGGTGGACTCGTGATAGCCCACGATACAATCCATTCCAAAAACATTTACCTTTCTCTTAATCGGGCACTTAAAGCTCAATTCGGCCTCAAATATTGTGCTGGTGATGTAGCACAAACTAAACATGGCGACTAAATAGAATGTATTTTTGAGGAAAATGACGTATTTGACGTATGTTATTCGCGAATTACTGAAAAACGAAGCATCTGATGGAATTATACTTTTCACTACTCTATTCAGCCATTAAACTTCGTGCAAGGACACTGGTTTTGAGAAGCAATCCTGGCTGCATGTCGAAGAATCGCAAATTCAGCATGGGGGAGGTCGTTGAAATTTACCGTTTTAATGAAAAAAGACATGGAGAAAAATGCCCATACTTCCAAAACTATGGAAAATATATCAATTCTGTAGGCACAATCTAGTATCGAAAATTTAATATAATTTCAGAAAATGCCATCATTTGAATTTGTCAACATGCGGACGATAAACGCCGTATTGAGGTCCTATTCGGACGATAAACGCCCTATGGACGCCCTGTTTCCAAAACTGGTGCATTTTTCAAGAAGTCGAAAATTTAGTCAACTTTGACTCTCTCTAGCTCATAAACAGTGCAAGAACTGCTAAACAAACCTCTACACTGCCGTAATTTACATGGGAGATTATAGGTACTCTTTATTTTGTAGATAATAAAGAAATGTGCTATTCTTATGAACTGGTTAAACTGGTTGATTGGGAGTTAATACTCTCTGCAACTTTTCCCAAGATTGGTTTTTCTGAGAAGGGCACCGCCCTAGAGCCCTTAGAGAGCAGCCTGCCACTGATAGGAAATGTCTTTTCCGTTTTTGATACACTAACTAATGGATGCCTCCAAACACCCTTCATCCACTGCCTCATCGCCTTTTTACATCGTAATATTTCTTCCTACTTGTCCTTTAAGTTTGCTTCTGCTAGGCGAATCTGCGCTGCTTTACTTGGTGGGGTCCGGTCAGTGCCAGCGCTAGGTTATTTTGTGCCTCAGGCGAAATTAAATGTTTGAACAGGCAAATTGACATGAAAAACTACATTACAAAACAACGTCTTTTCATAAATGTAGCACAAAGTTACAGTTCAATAGCTATAGTTTTCACCTTTGAAAGTGACACACAGAAGTGAATGCTATAAATAAAGAAGATATATCACATCAAAATTAAACACAATAAAGTCTCAAATGCATATTATCTTATTAACACCCTTAGGACGAATTCAAACAAATAGCACAGATTAGTTTCTCGTATTAGTTTTCTATTTCCGTTGGTCTCGGCTAGCTACTCGGACTTTCCCTCTACCCTGGCTTGCTGCCATCTATCGTCGCCAAAAGTACACTTTTAACATTTTCTCAATTTTTCGGTTTCCTATAAGAAAACCCGAAAGTTCATTTCGGGGTATTTTTTTTTAATTATACAAATATATTTTTTTAAGATCTCTCACATCGTTAATATGAACATCTACAGCTAATTTGTAAAGACTATTGTTTTTGTGAGTTAAAGTGATTCAAGTGACTTCTAATGAAGGTTTTCAACAACAAACTTTTTCTGTTAGAAAGAACTTCAAATTTCGAATTTACAGTTGCGCATAAACACCATTTTCTTAAAACCGGCTCAAATTTATAAAAGTAAATTTCCATTTAGGACCAGGTTTTACTGTCCTTTAATGTTCCTAAAATAATATTTCCATTCTAGTATTAGGAAAGCGAAAAATCAAGATAATGGCAAAAAATATATTTTGGGAGACGATTGATGGCAAGCTTGCAAGAGTATGTGACAAGTTCGAATATCTATCCGAGACCAAAGAAATAGAAAACTAATACGGGAAAGTATGTGCCATTCAGTAGCACCACTAGTTTCTTCCAACTATTCGTTCAGATAGTGCTAGTTGCAGTTTACGATGACCGAAAATTAATGTTGGTGTATTCCTTTGTTTTTGCAAAAATTTAATAAATGTACATTTAAAAAAATATTTTCGTTGTTTTTAATACACCCAATTCCACCAATTTGTATACATTATTGAATTTGAGTAGAAACGCTTCAAACAACTTCCAATTAATTTTTTCCAATCTCAATTGTTTTCTGTAAAAAAAAGGTTCAAATTTCGCTTTTAAAATAACGCTTATACGCCAGCTTCGTAAAAAGGGCTTCAAATGTATCAACAAATATTATTATCTATAAAGAGGTTTACTTATATATTTTGTTCTGAAAGTAAATGGTTTTTTTGCTACGAAGAAACCGAAGAATTGAGCAAAAGTGAAGAAATGACAATTGGGCTGCGAAAAATGGCAGCTGGCAAGAGGCTGGGGAGTGACAGAAATGCTAGATGCGGCGAAAGCAATTAGAAAACTAACTAGTACGAGAAAGTCTGTTCCACTCTCTAGCACTAGTTATTTTAATTTTTAAGAGAGATTATCTGTGTGTTTTTCCGCTTAGAAATTTGTCATGTTTTTATAAAATAGGAGCTCAGGGTACGTTTGCTAACTATATGACTATGGAGATGCATTAACTTTCTAAGTCAAATGGATAGCAAGATTTCGTGCCATAGTCCAATGCAAATCATATGTATTGATACTAGTAAGTATAAAACATTTCAATTTATTTACATAAATATGACATTTGTGTTCACTGTGAATAGTAATTGTAATGTTCCCAAAATGTAAGACTTTCTGATTTCTGATGTAAGAGTTTGTGATTGAAAGGAAGTATTTTGGCAATTTCCACTTCCCATATACTGAATATGTAGAACTTTTTCAACTTTTCTACAGCTCTTCTTTAGTACAAAGTGATCGCAATGCTACAGATCGCTAGTTCAAATTTAT
The DNA here is from genome assembly GCA_031308135.1 of Acheta domesticus. Classification (NCBI taxonomy): domain Eukaryota; kingdom Metazoa; phylum Arthropoda; class Insecta; order Orthoptera; family Gryllidae; genus Acheta; species Acheta domesticus. The sequence continues at coordinate 106,636,506 of JAHLJT010002630.1, read as the reverse complement.
TTTTAAATCCCTTTATTCCTTCAATTTCTGAGCTGGAGTATTATTATTTAATGCTAATTCTCCCTCAATTGCATTACGTTTCAGAATAGATTTTACTGAAATTTTAGAGTCAAATATAATACATTTTTGTAGCATATGAGTTTCCAAGCAAATAGGGACAAAAAAAGAAATACTAAAACTCAAAAAGGAAAATAATATTTATTTTATTAATCACATACAATACATTAATCAACACATGCACTCTATTACTTCGAAATATTAAGGATGCCTGTCATCAATAATGTGTTATCTTTGTGCGGGAATGATCTTCATCTCTATTAGCTTTTACGTGCAGTTTCCTTTGTCATTTGAGAAAATGCTCAGGTGCTCCTCTAGGAAATCTGTACATATTATACATCCGCCACATACGTCGTATATGTTTCACTGTGTTTTAGAAAAATAAATGAAACAAATTAAAGAAATTAAAATTGAAATTTTTTTGTGGTTAATGAAATATTGAGAGATAGAACTTTTTGAAATTCATTTATTCCTTGAATGCTATTACTTGGGAACTTTTAAGAATTGAATATTTGTTACCACTGTCCTTGTGACCAATTTAACTGATCGTGATTGTGCCGGTAAAATCGTTCCACAATTATTTTTGTAGGTTCGTGTTTAGTTGCAAAATTACGAAAAATTCGAAACAATGACACTCACTGGTTCACTCTTACTTTGCTTATTCTCGAAGGACCCACATCCGTTTATGCAAAAAAAGGACCCTGATGTCAGTGGTATTGATAGCCGTTTATCACGTGATGTGGCATTCATCCAGAGATCGCCTCTGTCGATGTACTCTGATGTCAAAGGGCGCCTGGTCCTTCAAAACTCTTCCAGACGTCAGAATCATTTCTAGGGTCGAGCGCACAGTTAATTTTTAACACGAAATTGTACCCAGACCATTGCATCAGTATCGAAGGAGGTCCCGAACTTGCAGAGTCTTTGCGATGTCAAACGGCTTCTTGTCCTTCCACCATCCTCCCCAAGGCCTGAGGACCCTCCGGGCGCCGGCCGCGAGGAGCGCGCGCACCGCTTCCTCATTTTTCTTGAACGCCGCCCGGTGCAGAGGAGTCACTCCATCCTCATCCCTCGCGTCGACGTCGGCGCCCGCGCGCAGCAGCAGCTCCACGCACCGACCGCTGCGGTCCATCATCGCAGCACAGAGCAACGCGGACCACCCATAGCCGTCGACAGCGTTCGCATCGGCGCCTCGTTGCAGAAGAAGCGACACCACGTCCACGTGCGCATTCCGGGCTGCATTTATTAGAGGAGTGTCACCATTTTTATTAGTGTAGTTGACATCGGCACCTGAGTCTATAAGACGTCGTACGTTGCTTAGTCTTCCTTCTCTTGCCGCCACACACATCTGTTCTCCGCGGAAGGAGGGAGAGTTTCGAGCCTCCTCCATCTTCATCTTCACCTCCCGCACCCGGAGCTCCACCCGCTGCCTCGCGCGTTCGTCCTCGTCGGACGCTGCGCTCTGGTGGCCGGCGCGTGAGGAAGTGGAGGTGGGGGAGGGGGGCTCCTCCCCTCCGCCCGCTGCTGCTCCTCCCGTCGCCGGTGCTTCGCGGGCCCTGGCGGCGGAGGTGGAGGCGGCGGTGGCAACGGACGCCCGACTAGACTGGGGCTCCTCCAGCTGCCGCAACAGGGCCTCAACGCGAGGCATAAACGTCTCCAACGCGCTCTGCAGAGAGGCCTCGACATCATTCATTCGGCCATCTAAGCGTTCCATTCCTCCTCCTCGAGATCCCTCCTGATCTGTCGTTCTTTCTTCCAAGGCGGTCAGACGGTCCTGGGTCTCTTGAAATCGGTGCTGTAAAGCGGTGATTGCGTCGTCCTTCTCTTCTAGCTTGCGCTCCATCTCGCGCAACGCCGTGTCCGCCCTCTCCTGCTGCAAGCGCAAGGCCTCCTGCATCCTACGCTCAGCCTCCTGTTTCTCCAGGCGCAAGGCCTCGTGCAACTGCGCCAGCCCCTGCGCCAGCCCCTGCGCCAACATCCGAAAGGCGTCGCCTACGGCATCCACGCCATCTGCTGAGCCATTCTCTCCAGTACTTCTGGGACTCGCCATCTCTTTTCTTCGGCTTCTGAAATTCATGAAAAAATCGAAAATTCAAGACATTGAAAAATTCAGTTTAAAGTGGAAAAACTTTCAAACAACACTGTGTTAACGTCGTCATGTATTACTTAAAAGTTGACTTTTCTCGGTAAATGTGGGGATCAAGTGACTTAGGGTTGTGTGAATCATAAAATGCAAAACCTGCTGGTTACAAAACTCCTGTTTAATGGAGGAAAATATTTAAAATTAAATGCATTAAATTGCTCTCTAGAAAAAAGACAAATGTTGGCGCCCCAATGATTTACTTGCAGTATTAAGAAATAAAATAAAATTCACTACAAAATTTGTTAAACAATTAAAATAAAATTCTAAAACAAAACATTAGGATTGGAAAATAACGAATTAAAAACAGAATTATCATTTTATGAAATGAAAGAAAAAGAAAATAGTTCGGTGTCAAATCATTTTATAATACAGTAATTTTCTTTACAACTCAAGCTATTGGATATGTTACTAATGCAATGAATGTTCTACCTTTCCTTCAAGTGAACTCGGCGTGCAAATGTTTGATGTGGATTGTACTTTACCAAGATATTTCTCTCTTTAATTATCCCGAACACGCGAAAACTAGCAATGGTACTGATAAACTTCAAAGGAACCTCAGATTACATACTCACAACGACTGACATCACAATTTCAAAGCGAAGAAATCGAATAGGCTACTCAATAATTCTGTGGGGAAATTTTGGTGCATCTCGTAAATATTATTTGAAGCAAGGAGAATTAAAATATTAAAATTGATGAAATCAGTGGAAAATGCTTTAAAAATGACGGAAAAAGGTAAAAAAATACTTAGTCGATATCGACCAAAAATTAAAAAAAAAAAAAAAAAAATTGGTCATTTACTTTTTTGTCATAAGTAGACCGCAGAACTTTGAATATAAAGTAACAGTTCCAAGAGATTTTTATAGACAGACCAACACTATAACTTAATTCAATAAATCACAATTTCACAGACGGATAATTATAAAAACAGCAACGTTTCGGAGAACAGTTGTTTCTCCATCATCAGGCCACACAGTGATAAAATTAGATGATAACGATGTGAACAAGAACATAGTCCTATGATGATGTTCGTACATACAGTTTATAGTCATGAGCATAAGTAGTTAAAAGACGTTTACAGATGGTTATTCTAAAAGAGAAAAAATATAAACCTCAAATTAAAATGTGCAAAAATTTAAAAATTGTGACAAATATTGAATTAAAATACAAATAAAAATGAAAAGTATCTAATTTTAGGGCAAGTGAACAGCAAAGGAGATCCATACTCACGTTTTGAGAAAGAACATGTTTCGACAGGCTGAGATTTAAACCTTGTGACGAGAGCTCTTACTGCGAAGAGCGTAGCAGAAAGATTGTTGAGGTGATAAGAGGGTATTGGGAGGGGCGGTGGTGGAAGGGAGAGGTGGGGGTAAGGGAGGATGAAGGAGAGGGTTACCAGAAGTGCTGGACGTGCGACTGCGTAAAAAATACTTACATGGAGGGGTCTTTAGATCAGTAGCAGGTGGTTGGACTTTCAAGGCGGAAACAAAGTTGGAATTATGTGGTGGCTCGTTGTGTTTCTCCTGAGAAACATAGCCTCGATCATGAAGCCCATCAAAACTAAGAAATTCAGGTCTTTCAATCTGTAAGTCTTTAAATTTGATTAAAATGGAGTCATAACTTTTTGAAAAGATGTTGCAGTCCATGTTGGAGTTCATGGATGCTATAGTTTTGATAAAAGAGATTCCAGGACAAGTCTGGAGTTCCAATTTGGTTCAATGGCTAATATGTTGGGATTAGTGAAATCAATAGTACGGTCGTGTTTGATTCGATGGGCCGTCAATGAGTTTTGTTTCTCAAAGGGGAGTTTAATATTATTTTTGTGTTCATTAATCCGGTCACACAGTTTTCTACGAGTTTGGCCTACATAAGAAACATGGCATTGAGTATAACGTTAATTTTTTTTTAACTTTAGTGATTTTTATGTTCTTCCTTAATGTAACTAATATTGTAAACACTAATTTGGCTTCTTCTTCAGAAACTAATTTTGTAGTTTTTTACACTTGATGAGGGAAATAGAATCTCAAATGTAAACCCTTCATTGAAAAAATAAAAAATAAATTTGGATTTTTTAAAATGTGGTTGTCCTACATAAAAAAGGGACTGAGAAATGTTAGAAAATATAATTTCAATAGTGACAACCAAATCAAAACTTTTTCTTTCAACTTTTCAAAAGTTTTCATTCCTCATGAAGCGCTATCACACAGTACTGCCTATATCTTGAAAAAGATTTTTTGACATCATGTGTTGGGCACACATTTGTATTTTAACAAGTTATTCTAACTACATAACACAACGAATACTCCCAAAATTCTGGAATACACAAAATATGCATTACATGTAAACATTTTCTATCTCAGACTTAATATTTTGCTCTAGGGCATATTTCAAGTTTCTGAGAGATATTGGCATCAAAAATGTGCAATTACATAAGCGTTCGTAGCTTTACAAATAACAAGTATGTACAGCATGTAGAGATACAATTCTAAACCTGAGATATTCTAAGCCTGTTCGTTGTCATTTTGTTTTAAAAATTGACTAATTTTGTCTAGGAATGTAAGGTTTGAGAAATTATGCTTTTTAACATGGATTTGTTCAAAACTTTTGCTGGGTTTTTTCATTAGCACAATGATACAATGACTTTCAACAATATTCTTAAAATTCTTATACTGAAATTGAAAATAAGTTAATTAATTATTTTGGGCGTCAGGTTATACACCTGAAGTATTTAAATTATTAATAATTTAAAAATGATGGACGAACGGATATGACTAAATGTAATTGAATAATTTTTGCCTTGCTATGTGGAACAAGTTTTAGATATAGTAATTCTAAGATCATCACAATTGGTATGTCGCAGCCTGTGTTCAAATTTTAATTAGTAAATAAATTAATAATATTATACCTTACTGCTAAATTATATATAAAAAATTATATATATAAAATTATAAATAAATTTTAAAATATATACCTTACTGATATTCAATGAGAAATGAAGAGATTATCAAATATCTGATATTACTGATTTGATGCAAGTATGAAAAGAGCAAAAATAAATCCCACAACATTTGAAAACTAGAAATGAACCCTTCCTATAAAGAAGGACTTGAGTAATTGATTCTTTTAATATACTATTGTACACTGAAACCACTTCCCTCTATTCGCAGAGGACGCTATTAATTTATATTTAAAGATGAAAATTAACAAATAATATTAAAATCAATAAGTTAATTGATTAATTTTGATACTAAGAGATGATATGAATTAATTAATGTTTTAAAGAGACAATTACCAACCATGCATGCAATTTTCAGAATTACAAGAATACTTTTAACAAATGCTGGACCCCAAAACTATTCATTCGGTTCCCTCACGTATACAGGGGCTTGTAGTCAAGCTTCACTTTGTATATTTTTTAAGATTCATAGATACCATTTGAAACCAACAATAAAAAAGCATGGACATGGGCAGAATATTAGTTTAGATTTTACTTACATATATTTGAATCCTGAAAGATATCATTTCTCATTTGACAATATAAATTTAAGCAATAAAATAATATGGAACTTATCTGATTACTCAAAACACTACATTAATTTATTAAAGGAAAGAGAGAAGGGACAATGGAATTTAATATCTCTGAAGAACATTAGATTGCTTGCAGTTCCACAATTTGCTTCAGTTATAAAATAAAATGGTAGCAATTTCCTTAATTAAATTGCTGAGCCATACCAAAGATAAATATTTGATCTACAAATGCATCAAAACATTCTAGTACATGACAGTGCTAATAAATCAGTTGTCAACTTTTTTCACTTATGTACACTACAATTCAATGTGAATGCTAATATGTAACACAGCACGGAACAAAAGAACACTGCAGGAATTCAAAAGCACAGCACCACAGGATGTCACCAAAAGCTGACATCAAATAGGACCTATTGAGGTTTTCATGTCTATGATGTTCAATTCAAATGACATACATCTTAACTTGATTGTTTCAAAACTGCCTTCATTTTCTCATCCTTCAAGAAACACACATTCAATGACATCAAGTTGCACATCATTTTGCAGTGCCCATTGTATAAACGTTCTGCATGTGTAGTTTTGTGGTCTTAATCAACAACTTCTCTGACACATTTCAACACTTTTTATAAACATATATACTGCGTATTTTCATCAACAACGAAATACCATTATCAACATAACCAGGTTTCAACAGAATTTTAGAGATTCGAAAATTTTCTTCTTCAGACAGAGAGACAGACACTACCGCCAAACGATAAACCTGCAATGAATCATAAATTATACGTTAAAAATACTTGTTACTCGATTAGAGTAATGTGGCCGTAACCTCACATGAAAAATGGTTCACTTACCATTGAGTGACAATGAGCATTCTCTTGGAATCGATTCAGCAGATATTCATCTTAATATTTCGTCTTTTGGAGACTTACATTATGTGAACACTCTCCAGTACTCATTAATCACACTCTGAAACTCGTCCGTCCCAGCGGTCAAATGCTCAGGCCGCGCAGGTCTCCCGCCAAAGGTTGGTCAACTCCACCACCTGTCAACCCGTGTCAACCACACCAAACCATTGCATTTACCATCTCCGAAGCGTTGAGCAGGCGTTGAGAACTCCGTGGTTGCCGGAACCTATTAGAACGTTATATGAAGTCAACTGATGGTTATAAGGTTCGCGTATTTCCCAACCTTCGTCGGTTGGTTAGCTTGACAATCAACTACCAGCACGTCATCTATGGCGATTATTGCCATATACTCTCTGATTATTGCCACAATGTATAAATCGATCGTCACAACTTGAAGACACTTAACCATGGGTGTGTGGTTGAGAGTCAATGGCATTGTTTTCTTTTTGTTATAGACTGAGATGAAAAATGGGTGAAATTCGTAGAAAGTGTAAAAATGATTCTCTATTTTCCAAACATTTATATCCCTTTATCCTGAAGTTAGGCCTCATGAAACATATATATCCCTATTTTCCAAACATTTTCAAATCCCAGATCAAGTAACGAATCTAGCATTCTGTCAAAATCAGATAGTGACGACAACGTAAAGGTTTCTGGTTAACACGTTTTGTACAAGCCATTCTCTCAAGGTGAATTAAATGACCTTGTTGATGATCTTGATATGCCTAAAGTATTATCAGGATTACTGGGTTCTAGACTAAAGAAAAGGAAATGTTAGCTCCCGGAACTGCCATCATATATCGACATAGAGAGGAGAATCTGGTAAAATATTTTGAGATGGATGAACAACTTGTGTATTGCATTGATTGCAAGGGTGTCATTGAAGCTATGGGATGCGATTTCCTTGCAGCGGAATGGAGGTTGTGCATTGACTGCTCGAAGAGATGTTTAAAGTGTGTAATGTTGCATAATGGCAACAAATTAACGTCTATTCCAATTGGTTACTCAGTGAAAATGAAGGAAACTTATGAAACAATGAGAACACGTCTTCATAAAATAAAATATTCTGAACACTGTTGGACTGTTGGTGGTAACCAAAAGGTAATATCGATACTACTAAGTCAAAAAGGAGGGTACACGAAATATCCATTGGACATGTGTCTTTGGGATAGCCAATCAAAGAAAGAACACTGGATAAGAAAAGAATGGCCTAAAAGGGAGACATTTAACGTTGGCAACAAGATTATAAACAATGAGCCTCTTCATGATCACAATCAAATACTATAACCTCCACTACATATGAAGTTAGGCCTTTAGAAGCAGTTTGTAAAGGATGTGGATAAAGATGGTGCTTGCTTGAAATATATCTGCACTACATTTACATCACTGACACATGAGAAGTCGAAAGCTAGCATTTTTGATGGCCCACAAATACGGCTTCTTTTGAAAGATCAAGCATTTTTGGAATCAATGAGCACATTGGAGAAAGATGCTTAGTGTGATATTTGAAATGTTACAACAAATGTTTTGGCGACAAAAGGACAGACAAATACAAGGTTCTAGTTGAAACTTTGTTGATATCATATCAGAGGATAAGAGCAAACATGAGTGTCAAGATGCATTTTCTACACTGCCACCTAAATATATTTCTCTCAAATCGTGATGTAAGTAAGTAGCAGAGTGAGCGCTTCCACCAAGATATAAAAGCAATCGAAGGAAGATATCAAGGTAGATGGAACACAAATATGGTAGCAGATTACTGTTGGTGTTTGCAGAGCGATTTCCCTGATTCCAGTTATTCCAGAAAAACAAAGAAGTGCAAGTTCCTTAAACGTGAATATGGTTAGTGTTTTTTTTAAGTTGTGTATTTTGCTATTTATTTATAAGTCCAGACTAAAACAACACTTTTAAAATTATTTACAAACCACTATTCTCCTCTCTTGCATGAATACATCGAAGTCCAAATTAGTGAGATCCTGCTGCAACAGATTACAATGATAATTTTTTAAAGTGTGTTTCGTGAAAAATTGTGACGTGATGGACAATTTCCGACATCATCAGTGACTTCAGTGATTTCAAATTATATAAAATCAGATCAAACATCCGAGTCATCAAAAAAATATTTTCCCATGTAGACCAGTGTTATCAGTGTAGTCCCTAATTGTATACAAACAGCTATGCAGCAGATAAGATGCTACTTTTAACTGAAATTTGTGTATTGCCTTTAATTGTTTAATGTCATCTGGCAATGTGTTGTAAAGTAACGTAAATGTATGTGGATTTCTTGTAGTTAGCTGTTGGTACTAACACTTGATAAACGTGACTTCTTTGACGTGTGTTGTAATTATAAATATCATTATTGAATGAAAATTTGTTTCCCTTCTTAAGAAAGTAAGTTTTGACAAAGATTACCGATTCGTAAATAAATAGGCAATGCAACAGTATTTTCTGTTGCTCAGATTTTCTGTATATCAGATTTCTTGTCAAATGTGTGACAAAAAGTATATTGGTCAAATGAAAAGAAAATTACAAATGAGGATTAAAGAACATAAGAGGAATATTAGGGAGCCATTTAACAGAAAAAACTCCGTAACAACTCACAGATTAGAAACTGGTCATGGGTTAGACTTTGATAATGTTAAAATACTTGATCAAGAAACCAGGAGATTCCCAAGAATCATTTCAGAAACCATTCATATTAAATTAAATGACTCAATGAATTCAATAGTCGAATGTAATAACTTCACCAATGCGTATGATAACATATTAATCAAAATAAAATAATATTTACTATTTTCTTCTATTATTGACCCCTGTCTATGGTTACCTGAACCCCTGCCTCTTTATTCTCTTCGTTTTTTTCTAACGTACAACCTATATTCAATAAAAGGTAAAAGATAACATTTTATAGAACACATTTATTTGAAAGGTAAGCTTCCATTATTTTCTGCTTACATTATATTTAAAATGTTTCATTTTACTCATATTTATGGTATAAATTTGATTTTAGTACAAATGTACCTGATGATGGAGAAAAAAATATATCTCCGAAACGTTGTGAAACTCCAACTCTTCAATATTGTATTAAATATATTTAATTATATGATTGTCTTTAATTAATGGAACTTGATATAATATACTTATAATTTTTGTCTTAGAATAAGTCACTTCCTGTTTACTTGGAAAAATGCAATTATTATTCCAGTTCCCAAACCGAATAAAAACGTGGCAGACGTCAACAGTTACAGGTTAATAAATTTACTACCTTCTCTATCAAACATTTTTGAAAAAAATAATCCTCAAAAGACTGTCCAAACACATAGTATCTTCTAACGTCATTCTAAAAGAGCAATTCGGCTTTATTAAACGTATTTCAACGCAACATCTACTGTTAAGAACTTCCGAACATTAATATTAGTCTTTAAAAAAAAATTGATATGCTGACGATGTGGAATATATGTTTAGAAACTTATTAGAAGAATATCAGAAATGGGGGTTAAAAATTAATATGGAAAAGACATTTTATATGGGATGTGGAGTAAACAATAGAGATTTAATTTTACAATTTGGAAAAGGAAAAATTAAACATTGTTCTTAATTTAAATATTTAGGAGTAGAAATAAATAAGGATGGAAATCAAGAAGATGACATAAGACAAGGAATAAAGAAAGGAAGATCAGCAACATCAATGCTAAACAAAATATAATGGGATAAACACGTAGCAAAAGAAACTAAATTAATGATATATAAATCTATTGTAGAAAGTACTGTTTTATATGCATCGGAAATTTGGAAATTATAGGAAATTTAAAACTAAAATTAATGGCAACAGAAATGGACTTTAAAAGAAGATCATCTAGGATATCAAAATTAGAAAAAATAAGAAATTTAAAAATAAGAGAAAAAATTAATAAAGTTCATACAATTTTAGAAACGATTCAATACAAGCAATTACAACGGTTTGGTCATGTGAAGAGAATGAAAGATAATAGAATTCCAGAAATAATTTTAGAGTGGTTTTCGGTGGGTAGGAAGTAATGAGGAAAACCTAAACACAGCTGGTTGAGAAAAATTAAGGGAATTTTAATGGACAAGAACTTAACAGCCCAGGATTAGGAAGATCGGGACAAAAGAAAAATTAAATTAAAATTATGTAATTTATTAGAATTGTGGGTAACAGAAAGTTGTTTTCTATAACAATGTAAAACTGTGAAATAAATAAAAAAAGATCATACAATAGGAATATTTTTAGACACTTCACAAGCGTTTAATAGAATCTGGCACCAAACATTAATATACAAAATGAAAAAAAGCGGTACTCCGTATTATCTAACGAAAATCGTAAAGAAAGTTTTAGAAAACAGAATTTTCTCAGTGACAGTCAATAATCACCATTCAAACCGCAAAATAATCAACGCAGGCTTACTCCATGGATCCCTCTCTCACCCACTCTTTTTAACATTTATGTAGCAGATATTCCCAAGTTGAACTCCATACAAATAGCCCACTTTGCTGCCGACACTGCAATTTATTTATCTGGAACCTCACTCACAGCAATCAAAAATAGAATCCAGATATATATAAATCTAATTGAAAGCTGGGCTGCAAAGTCAAAAATAAAACTTAAACCAACTAAAACAATAGATAAAATGTTCATACTTAGAACATACACCACTCCTCCTCCATTAACATTAAACAATGAAATAACAAACCGGCACCCAGCAAACAAGCCAATAAAATATTTAGAGCTAAATATCGAAACAAAACTAAACCGGAAACATCACATTGACAATAAAGTAATACAGGCTAAAAACAAACTATTACAATTAAAGCTAATAATCAACAGAAATTGCCACTAACCATATGACACACCACTCGCAATACCCTCCTACTCTATGCATGCCCAATATGGCTAAATGCAACCAAGACAAACCTTAACAAAATTCAAGTGATCCAAAATCAACGTAACATGGTTCGTATCTAACTGACAGCACCATAAAGAATTCAATCTCCAACACATAGCTCAGAACATCCTTTACTTATTCACCCTATTCCTCTCCAACTTAATGCAGATTCTGAATGTAACCGGATTCAACCTAGCCAGAGACCCTACCAATTCCACAGGAATCATAAATAAGTACCATTTGCACATATTCTTAAAGCAATTTTCCGAATTGCACCCTGATTAGAGGTAGCCATTAGGTTTCCTCAACAACAAAGCTAGATGTAAGTTTAATTTTAGATCAGTTTGAAAGTCATCAAACATATGTATAGTGAAATGTAACTGAACTACCTATTGTCTTCACAGGCAAAACAACAAATAGCACCAGCTATTATAAGGGTGGACACGTGATAGCCCACGATACAATCCATTCCAAAAACATTTACCTTTCGCTTAATCGGGCACTTAAAGCTCAATTCGGCCTCAAATATTGTGCTGGTGATGTGCACAAACTAAACATGGCGACTAAATAGAATGTATTTTTGAGGAAAATGACGTATTTGACGTATGTTATTCGCGAATTACTGAAAAACGAAGCATCTGATGGAATTATACTTTTCACTACTCTATTCGCCATTAAACTTCGTGCAAGGACACTGGTTTTGAGAGCAATCCGGCTCAGGTCGAAAATCGCGAAATTCAGCAGGGGGAGGTCGTTGAAATTTACCGTTTTAATGACAAAAGACATGGAGAAAAATGCCCATACTTCCAAAACTATGGAAAATATTTCAATTCTGTAGGCACAATCTAGTATCGAAATTTAATATAATTTCAGAATATGCCATCATTTGAATTTGTCACATCCGGACGATAAACGCCGTATTGAGGTCCTTTAGGACGATAAACGCCCTATGGACTCCCGTTTCCAAAACTGGTGCTTTTTCAAGAAGTCGAAAATTTTAGTCAACTTTGACTCTCTCTAGCTCATAAACAGTGCAAGAACTGCTAAACAAACCTCTACACTGCCGTAATTTACATGGGAGATTATAGGTACTCTTTATTTTGTAGATAATAAAGAAATGTGCTATTCTTATGAACTGGTTAAACTGGTTGATTGGGAGTTAATACTCTCTGCAACTTTTCCCAAGATTGGTTTTTCTGAGAAGGGCACCGCCCTAGAGCCCTTAGAGAGCAGCTGCCACTGATAGGAAATGTCTTTTCCGTTTTTGATACACTAACTAATGGATGCCCCAAACACCCTTCATCCACTGCCTCATCGCCTTTTTACATCGTAATATTTCTTCCTACTAGTCCTTTAAGTTTGCTTCTGCTAGGCGAATCTGCGCTGCTTTACTTGGTGGGGTCCGGTCAGTGCCAGCGCTAGGTTATTTTGTGCCTCAGGCGAAATTAAATGTTTGAACAGGCAAATTGACATGAAAAACTACATTACAAAACAACGTCTTTTCATAAATGTAGCACAAAGTTACAGTTCAATAGCTATAGTTTTCACCTTTGAAAGTGACACACAGAAGTGAATGCTATAAATAAAGAAGATATATCACATCAAAATTAAACACAATAAAGTCTCAAATGCATATTATCTTATTAACACCCTTAGGACGAATTCAAACAAATAGCACAGATTAGTTTCCCGTATTAGTTTTCTATTTCCGTTGGTCTCGGCTAGCTACTCGGACTTTCCCTCTACCCTGGCTTGCTGCCATCTATCGTCGCCAAAAGTACACTTTTAACATTTTCTCAATTTTTCGGTTTCCTATAAGAAAACCCGAAAGTTCATTTCGGGGTATTTATTTTTAATTATACAAACGTATTTGTTTAAGATCTCTCACATCGTTAATATGAACATCTACAGCTAATTTGTAAAGACTTTTTTTCTGTGAGTTGAAGTGATTCAAGTGACTTCTAATGAAGGTTTTCAACAACAAATTTTTCTGTTAGAAAGAACTTCAAATTTCGAATTTACAGTTGCGCATAAACACCATTTTCTTAAAACGGGCTTCAAATTTCTCAAAGTAAATTTCCATTTAGGACCAAGTTTTACTGTCCTTTAATGTTCCTAAAATAATATTTCCATTCTAGTATTAGGAAAGCGAAAAATCAAAATAATTGCAAAAAAATATATTTTGGGAGACGATTGATGGCAACTTGCAAGAGTATGTGACAAGTTCGAATATCTATCCGAGACCAAAGAAATAGAAAACTAATACGGGAAAGTCTGTGCCATTCAGTAGCACCACTTGTTTCTTCCAACTATTCGTTCAGATAGTGCTAGTTGCAGTTTACGATGACCGAAAATTAATGTTGGTGTATTCCTTTGTTTTTGCAAAAATTTAATTAATGTACCTTTTTTAAAATATATTTGTTGTTTTTAATACACCCAATTCCACCAATTTGTATACATCATTGAATTTGAGTAGAAACGCTTGAAACAACTTCCAATTAATTTTTTCCGTAACTCAATAGTTTTCTGTGAATAAAATGGTTCAAATTTCGCATTTAAAATAACACTTATACGCCATGTTTCTAAAAAGGGCTCCAAATGTTTCAACAAAAATTAATATCTATGAAGAGGTTTAACTTATATATTTTGTTCTGAAAGTAAATGGTTTTTTTGCCACGAAGAAACCGAAGAATTGACCAAAAGTGAAGAAATGATGATTAGGCTGCGAAAAATGGCAGCTAACAAGAGGATGGAAAGCGACAGAAGTACTAGATGCGGCGAAAGCAATTAGAAAACTAACTAGTACGAGAAAGTCTGTTCCACTCTCTAGCACTAGTTATTTTAATTTTTAAGAGAGATTATCTGTGTGTTTTTCCGCTTAGAAATTTGTCATGTTTTTATAAAATAGGAGCTCAGGGTACGTTTGGTAACTATATAACTATGGAGATGCATTAACTTTCTAAGTCAAATGGATAGCAAGATTTCGTGCCATAGTCCAATGCAAATCACATGTATTGATTCTAGTAAGTATAAAACATTTCAATTTTTTTACATAAATATGACATTTGTGTTCACTGTGAATAGTAATTGTAATGTTCCCAAAATGTAAGACTTTGTGATTTCTGATGTAAGAGTTTGTGATTGAAAGGAAGTATTTTGGCAATTTCCACTTCCCATATAGTGAATATGTAGAACTTTTTCACCTTTTTACAGCTCTATTTTAGTACAAAGTGATCGCAATGCTACAGATCGCTAGTTCAAATTTATTTTTAAATCCCTTCTACTCCTTCAATTTCTGAGCTGGAGTATTATTATTTAATGCTAATTCTCCCTTAATTGCATTACGTTTCAAAATAGATTTTACTGAAATTTTAGATTCAAATATAATACATTTTTGTAGCATACGAGTTTCCAAGCAAATAGGGACAAAAAAAGGAATACTAAAACTCAAAAAGGAAAATAATATTTATTTTATTAATCACATACAATACATTAATCAACACATGCACTCTTACTTCGAAATATTAAGGATGTCTGTCATCAATAATGTGTTATCTTTGTGCGGGAATGATCTTCATCTCTATTAGCTTTTACGTGTAGTTTCCTTTGTCATTTGAGAAAATGCTCAGGTGCTCCTCTAGGAAATCTGCACATATTATACATCTGCCACATACGTCGTATATGTTTCACTGTGTTTTAGAAAAATAAATGAAACAAATTAAAGAAATTAAAATTGAAATTTTTTTGTGGTTAATGAAATATTGAGAGATAGAACTTTTTGAAATTCATTTATTCCTTGAATGCTATTACTTGGGAACTTTTAAGAATTGAATATTTGTTACCACTGTCCTTGTGACCAATTTAACTGATCGTGATTGTGCCGGTAAAATCGTTCCACAATTATTTTTGTAGGTTCGTGTTTAGTTGCAAAATTACGAAAAATTCGAAACAATGCCACTCACTGGTTCAGTCTTACTTTGCTTATTCTCGAAGGACCCACATCCGTTTATGCAAAAAAAGGACCCTGCTGTCAGTGGTATTGATAGCCGTTTATCACGTGATGTGGCATTCATCCAGAGATCGCCTCTGTCGATGTACTCTGATATCAAAGGGCGCCTGGTCCTTCAAAACTCTTCCAGACGTCAGAATCATTTCTAGGGTAGAGCGCACAGTTTATTTTTAACACGAAATTGTACCCAGACCATTGCATCAGTATCGAAGGAGGTCCCGAACTTGCGGAGTCTTTGCGATGTCAAATGGCGTCTTGTCCTTCCACCATCCTCCCCAAGGCTTGAGGTGCCTCCTGGAGCCGGCCGCGAGGAGCGCGCGCACCGCTACTTCATTGTTACTGTCCGCCGCCCGGAGCAGAGGAGTGTCCCCAATCTTATTCCTCGCGTCGACGTCGGCACCCGCGCGCAGCAGCAGCTCCACGCACCGACCACTGCGGTCTCTCTCCGCAGCACAGTGCAACGCGGACCACCCAAAGCAGTCGACAGCGTTCGCATCGGCGCCTCGTTGCAGAAGAAGCGACACCACGTCCACGTGCGCATTCCAGGCTGCATTTGTTAGAGGAGTGTTACCATTGTGATTAGTGTAGTTGACATCGGCACCTGAGTCTATGAGACGTCGTACCTCACTTAGTCTTCCTCCTCTTGCCGCCTCACACAACTTCTCTCCCAGGGTGGAGGGAGAGGTTTTCGCCTCTTCCATCCTCACTTTCACCTCCCGCACCCGGAGCTCCACCCGCTGCCTCGCGCGTTCGTCCTCGTCGGACGCTGCGCCCTGGTGGCCGGCGCCTGAGGAAGTGGGGGTGGGGGAGGGGGCTCCTCCCCTCCGCCCGCTGCTGCCCCTCCCGCCACCGGTGCTTCGCGGGCGCTGGCGGCGGAGGTGGAGGCGGCGGTGGCAACGGACGCCCCGACTAGACTGGGGCTCCTCCAGCTGCCGCAACAGGGCCTCAACGCGAGGCATAAACGTCTCCAACGCGCTCTGCAGAGAGGCCTCGACATCCTTCATTCGGCCATCTAAGCGTTCCATTCGTCCTCCTCCAGATCCCTCCTGATCTGTCGTTCTTTCTTCCAAGGCGGTGAGACGGTCCTGGGTCTCTTGAAATCGGTGCTGTAAAGCGGTGATAGCGTCGTCCTTCTCTTCTAGCTTGCGCTCCATTTCGCGCAACGCCGTTTCCGCCCTTTCGTGCTGCAAGCGCAAGGCCTCCTGCATTCTACGCTCAGCCTCCTGTTTCTCCAGGCGCAAGGCCTCCTGCAACTGCGCCAGCCCCTGCGCCAGCCCCTGCGCCAACATCCGAAAGGCGTCGCCTAAGGCATCCACGCCATCTGCTGAGCCATTCTCGCCAGCACTTCTGGGACTTGACATCTCTTTCCTTGGCTTCTGAAATTCATGAAAAAAATCGAAAATTGAAGACATTGAAAAATTCATTTTAAAGTTTAAAAACATTCAATCAACACTGTGTTAACGTCGTCTTGTAATATTGAAAAGTTGACTTTTCTCAGTAAATGTGGGAATCAAGTGATTTAGGATTGTGGAATCATAAAATGGAAAACTGCTGGGTACAAAACTTCTGTTTCCTGGAAGAAAGTATTTAAAATGAAATGCATTAAATTGCGCTCTAGAAAAAGACAAATGTTGTCGCCCCTTTGATTTATTTCAGTATTAAGAAATAAAATAATATTCACTACAAAATTTTACTTTAATGAAAATACGACTATTTTACAAAAAGATATCGCGGAAATAACCAATCTCTTTGTACTATTTATTGTTATTGCAAATGCTTATTGGTTTTGTCGTGAAATATGGTTGGCATTTAAAATTAAATGATCACAGATTTTGTCATTGCCAACATTATTATTGTTTCAAGAGCAACTTTCGATGGCTTAGCTATTATAGCCAGTTTCTAGTAAAGAAATATAAACAAAAAATTTGTTTAACAATTAAAAAGATTAAAACAAAACATTAGGATAAAAAAATTACTAATAATTTAAAAACAGAATTAACATATTATGAAATGAAAGAAAAATAAAATATATGGATGTTAAATCATTTTATATTACAGTAATTTTGGGGTAATGTTGATCACAACTCAAGCTATTGGATATGTTGCTAATGTAATGACGGCATCTACCTTTCCTTCAAGTGAACTCAGCGTGCAAATGTTTGATTTGGATTGTACTTTACCAAGGAATTTCTGTCTTTAGTTATCCGGAACCCGGGCAAACTAGCAATGGGGACTGATAAACGTCACAGGAACCTCAGATTACATACTCTCAACGGCTGACATCACAATTTCAAAGCGAAGAAATGGAATAGGCTACTCAATAATTCTGTGGAGAATTTATGTTGCTTCTCGTAAATATTATCTGAAGTAGTAATTTTGGAATAATATCTGCAGGGCTTCTTCTGCCTTGCACATTTACGGCGCTGCATTCGTGTCAGAAAGAAGGCTTTGTGTTTAACTTCATTAGGCCACAAAAAAACGTCATATTGGTTAATAGTTTTGTAATTGATGGTTGCATTTGGGTAAAACTTCAGAAGTTAACAAAATAAGACTTACATTTTAAACGTTCATTCAACCCATAACAAACCTTGCCAATATGATTTTCTTGCACATCAGTTCCACAGCGAGATTTTACTTTAGAATTTCGGTCCAAAGAGAAGATTTACGAACAACGGTAGAGGGTCGCATGTAAAATTCAGGGAAAGAAAAATGTCAACAGCCCTTCTTGAGCTGGTGCATGTAATTTTTGGTGAAGGTTATCAAGTTCAAAGGAGACCTCTAAAAGGCGCGAAGTGGGTGCGCGATATCGCTTGCTAAACAAATCATTTTCACATAACAAACTTCTTTCTGTTTTCTGCAATACTCGCGCTGAAAACTAACAGAAGCTATGATTGCATCGTTGCCTTCTCCTTTTACTTGCAATACCCTTGTCATTTATGGATACTCTAATTTCAGCGTGTAACAATAGCGGCATTTTAGAGAGGAGAGTGCAGAAAACTATTTGACGATTGCTAAATTGTTTGCTTGGATGATTCCTTATCAAAAACCATATAGGAAAAATAAAGAATTAAATTTTTTAAATGTAAAATAACGTAAAAATTCAGTGATATGTAAAAATATGTTCGTTTGTGTAAAATATATAAATATATGTAGTTTCAGATAAAATATGTAAATATATGTTCCTAAAAATTACCTTAGCAAAATATGTTATTACATAATTATCCGGGACCTAGTAATAACAATATTAAAATACCACACAACGCCCGCAGAAGTGTCTCCTATTCCCCAAAGTTTTGTCAACGCTGGGGTACGAAATCACGTATTTAGGTTCAGCTAAATATTATGTCTACTATACTATTTGCCCTGAGAATCACAGCCTCTCCGACACTTAAAAAAATGTTGGACAGGTGAACTATTTTTTTTAATTGACGTGAGGGCTCACAATCCAGCGCGTAGGGCGCGACTCCTGGAAGTCTGAGATGACCTTATTTATGAGTTTCGGGAAATTCTGTAGAACTCAAGTCTGAGGAACGAATAGACACTGAATGTTAATGAATGCAAGAGAGTATATACATTTGGAATAAATGCATTAAAAAATTATTTTCCCTGTAAAATTGCTCTTTCATTAAAATTAACCGAACTCGTTCTTAATTTTCCATACCATTCATTAGAAATTTCTCTAATTACACATATTTATTTACATGTGTGTATAATTACAAATTGCAGTAGTACAACTCTATTATTTGTTTCTACATTGAATTGAATTATTTGTCACAACTATCCAAGAGGTCGTAGCGAAGCATTCTCCGATATTACTTGATTAGTGCCACATTCTTCAGACCCGTCCTTTCCTTTTATGCCTTTTGAGGCGAGGAGAAAGGGGAAAAACTTCGGACGATAGGCTACTTGAATTGCTAGAATAACCTATGATAAGCGTTGCTTGCCTTAGAGATGAGGATGGCTCAAGTCGCGTGTCAAAAATATATTTTTACTCCAATTATTACCAAATGATGCATCATGAGGCTTTCTTTACACGATCTATTCATTTCAAGTAAAAACCTACGCATTTAAAAATAAAATGTGATACAATTCCACAATACACAAATTGAAAATATTACGAAGAACATGCGGCACAACTTTCGCCTCGTGGAATAAATTTTAAAATTATCTACCGTGCCACAGTTCCGTCGAAATGTAATTTTAAAAGTTAATTTGTTTACATCATAATTCTACTAATAATAAAATGATTTGTTAATATCAGTTCCCTTCCTCCCTCGCTAGACGGTAAACTATTGGCAGACACTTTGCACCAGTAAGTAGAAGATAAATAAGCACATAATAAAGAAACCTACACATTTCGCAGTGACAAAAAATTAACGTCTGCGTTTTTGAAATTTGAAACAAAATTTATTTGTATTGCAGACGAATGAAAATAAGAAACTCGAGTATCAACGATGAGTAAGAATATAACAGAAAATTTTCAAAGTAAAAAACAGCAATAGTTTCTACCGTTTTGCCGTCAGTCAGTCAATCGTTAATATCAACATAATCCGCGGATGCGAGACCCTGCAAAACGATCTGAACCAAATACTTGACTAGGGGTGGGGAGCGACTGGAGTGTCTGTAAAACAAATGAGGGTTGGCATCAGATGTTAATCCTAAAACAATTGCGTATCTCCAAAACGAAAGGCGATAGCGACGATTGAATTGCGGAATTTCGCAACTT